>CM019719.1:61490474-62090474 GCA_009760885.1 Achatina immaculata | reverse complement strand
GATTATCATTTATACATATCTTTAATACATAACAGGATTAATATCTATTCAAATCTAAAATAAATTACAAGATTAAGAACTATAACATAACCACAGGAATCTTAACAACATAAAATATATATATATATATTGTGAAGACATCAGAAAAGTTGTGAGTTTCATTATAAAATTGCTGACTGTAAACTTTTGAATCTTAAAACTGGTGTATATATTTCTCTGGTTAAGTTATAGACATATACAGCAAGAAAAAATTGGATTTTCTAAAATCATTACAGATAAATAAACACTTCATAATGAAATCAACTTTTCTAAAACTTCCTGAAAGAAGCTTCCTGTTTCTTCACTCAGTAAAGTGAAAACTAAATTAAACAACCATACAAGAAAAATATTTTCAGTAACACTGAAGTACACTGAAACTCAATAATTAACAACAAGAGAACAACTATATTTCAAGTAATATTTTTTCCTTTAATCAACTATTTCTCTTTGGGATAAAGTGTCATGCACATCAGGCTGATTTTTTTTTCCTTTATACACCAACAGCCATATGTACAGATTGCACCTCATCATGTCTGTAGAAGTTTCCTACGTCAGGTCTCCCATTCATTGCTCTTACCGAAAAGCCAACCATTATTGCCTGGACTAGTTTAAAAAGATCATCTTTAATGAAGTTACATGTTGTGCCTCAAATGTGTACATCCATAGTGTCCTAAATGACCACAAAATATGTTTTCCTGCTCTGTTCAAGTAAAACTCAGTCTGAATACAAGAGTTAGGTATGCTGATGCAGTTTAATGTGACATAATTCTCTTGAATTATGAGATGTTTAATGGCATGGGAAGGATATAAGATGTAAGAATTCTCTTGAAATATGAGATGTTTAACGGCATGGGAAGGATGTAAGATGTAAGAATTCTCTTGAAACATAATCTTGTGATGTGCCCATCTCGAAACATTTAGTTTCATACGGAAACATATAATTTTGAAATACACAGTTTTGTAATGAACTAAGCTTGAAACATACAATCTTGTAACCTGGTCACCTGAAAACATAATTTATATTAATTTATATTATTTATTATTTATCTTTGAAATGTTTTAGACTAATTACATGAAAGGTGCCAATAAACATTCACCTTCAGGCTGTCCCACAATTCTCTCAATTTTCTTATCATCAAAGAAAGATCCTTTAGCCACACCATCCTGAACATAAACTAAAGGTTCCTGCACATTGCTATAGGTGACTTTGACTTTCTTGGCAGCATAATCTGCAATAGCTTGGGTTTCTGAAAAAAATGTAGTTTTCTCATAATACGCTGTAAGATACAAGTTTGCTATCAATTATTATAACAATAAGCTGTATAAATAGGCTATCACATGGTTCAATATGTGGCAACTGCTGTTGTGATGTAATTCAGACTTAAATGAACTAACAGGGCACATATTAGTAGTTTTGGGATTACCCCTGTATAAAAGCTATGATATACACAGTTTACAATACATTATTATGATCAGTCATAATTCAGTAATAAGTATCAATGTCTTCAGAGTAGAAAATGATATTTTTCTGTTAATTTTTTTTATCACCATTTTTCTAGAACCCCAGTCAACCAATCATGGAAACCTGTGTCTTCACAAAACCCTGGCTGAGAAAATCTGTTCTACAGCATGATTTTAAAAAATCGATAATAATAAAGAATTTAATATATATTCCATGTTTGTCTACACTCAGTATATTTTAAATATAACAAATAGATTTAATTTAATGGAACTACATGCTGATGAAAGACATATAAAAAAATAAATGTCTGTGTATTAATTTTTTTTTCCACAAATATCTTGTCCATAAAAGCAAGCCAAATTTTTCTTAATGTATTTTTGACACTATAACATTCATGTGAACCTACCAGCTAGGATAAGGCCAATGCTCTGCCCAGCATACTCAACATTCTTGGATACAAATACCTGAAATTTAAGTTTGGATTTTTGAAGATCCTTGAATATTTTATAGGCTTTGGATAACTGAAGCAACATAGTTTGATTACTCATTTTTAATTTTATTGTTAAATTTGTTGTGAAATTCTCACACGAATTTTTTTTAAATGCTGAGTTGCTATCTTGTTTACAAAACAAAGAAAAACATGATTATGCTATATATATATATATATATAACATTATTTCTGGTGTTAAAATAAGGAAAGCTGATAAAACATAAAGTAAATAAAGGAACAGAGAACAATGACAATTTCTAAAATTGTCACATTTCATAAAAATGAGAGATATTTTATGAATGTGAAAATCAACAATATCATATAATGAACAAAATATACTCAGTATGAAAAGAAAAGAACTAAATAAAGTACACAGTTTTAAAAAATATATACCTTAGATTTCATACATTATCAGTACATGTTTTTATAATATTTTCTATAAAAACACTGTTTATTTTACTGTTTATATGTTTTTGATCTTATCTCTTGTATCCTGTCTGTTTCTTACACTAAATCCATGTTTCTTTTTTCTTCAGCATTCTCCTATGACAGATTGTAAAACTGTTAGTTCTGCCATGAGTCAAATAGCTGGGGTTTTTTTTTTAACTTCATCAACTGATTTATTTTATTTCTTACAACATTTCAAGTTCAGATCTGCTCACAGGCTACATGTCTCCCTACACAGCAACTCCTTTTCTTCTGCTGCATATTTTGGGTGTCTTATTTTTTATGCTCCTAAGGATATTTTAAGATTTTAATTCCTCCTCTTTTTTTTTTTTCTACATTCTCACTTTTTTCTAATGTCATTTGTTCTTGATTAACATTTCTCCTTTTTTCCCTTCAACTATCTTGCTGTTCTTGATTTGTTCCATAGCTTTAATACTTCCCAACCATTTTAGCTTGCATGATTTCATTATTTATAAACTCTTAAGGGAACGTATACAAGACTTCAAATTCTGGAAAAAAATGATCACATATTTTAAACTTACCTCTTCAGCAGGCAAATTTGGAAACATAGTGCAGCTCATGAAGTTGTTCTTCCCACCCTCTGGGATATCTGCGGCACTGATGAATTTAACAACTCCCGGAATAGCCTGACATTTGCAACAAGAACAATTTATTCTGGGACTTTCAAACAAAAAAAAATGGCTTTATCTTAAGTACTCCATATTCAAAAAACAAATTCAGTCTCTTATTCTGCATTCATCCACTGTGAACTTGAGTGTAATATCCATGTGACTGAATTTCATGTGAACATCTTGTTTTCCTTTAAAACACTGACACAAAGATATGGAAAATGTATGAGGAGTGATTGATAAGTTCTCGGCATAAGGTACAATGGATTATTTGTGGACAACTTTTTTGGGTTATTTCTCAACATAGTCCCCTTGCAAGTTTATACACTTTGTCCAGTGATCCTGTAGCACACAGATCCCTTCTTTGTAAAAGTCAGCATCTTGTGCCAGTAGAAAGTGGTCTACAGCATGAATGACGTCATCATCTGAAGCAAATCTGCAATCACTAAGCTCCTTTTTGAGTTTGGTAAACAGGTAATAGTCTGAAGGAGCCAAATCTGGGGAATAAGGAGGATGTTCCTAATATCATCGAAGCTGCATTCATGAGTGGCAGCCATTGCCACCACCGACTTGTGAACTGGAGCATTGTCTTGCTGAAAGATGACTCCTCTCATCAGTTTCCCTCATTGCTTTTCTTTCAATTTGACCCGCAGTTGCTTCACATGAGCATAATAGGCCCTGGTGACCGTTCTGTCCTTTTGAAAATAGTCTACCAATAGCACACCTTCTGATTCCCAAAAAGATGGAAGCCATCACTTTGCCTGCAGACAGAACTACCCTTGCTTTCTTTGGAGGTGGGGATCCATGATGTTTCCACTGCTTTGACTGTTCTGTGGTTTCTGGTTAAAAGTGATGAACCCAAGTCTCATCCATTGTCACAAATATGCTTAAGAAACTTTTCAGGATCTGCAGAAAAATGGCCAAGATTGTCTCTTGACATGTTGAGATGCTGTTATTTGTGATCAGCTCCAAGAAATTTCGGGACCCATCGAGCAGAGACCTTTGTCATTTGAAGATCATTGTGAATAATGGAATGAATACATTCCTAGGAGATGCCCAACTCAGTACAATGTACTGCTCAGTTAGTGGTCGATCCTCCATTATCATGTCATGGATTCTGCCGGTGGTTTCATCGGTGTTCACCTTTCTTGGTCTTACTGGATGGGGATCATCTTCCAGACTCTCCCTTCCATGTTTGAATTGAGCTGCTCATTTCTTCACTGTGCAGTCTCCCCTAGATCTCCTTCGATGATAAGCCCTTGATGCAGAGGTAGCGAATGACTACTCGATGAGAAATTGTATCCATTTTCTCAATTTCTGCCACCCCTTACCACTTCAGTAGCCTGTTAAAGAAAAAAAATTGGTTGCAGTTAATTTCTTGAAACTTGGTGTTTACATTAACCTGATCTACAAATGCACCTAATATCAACTGTGCATTTAAAATATTTGTACCTTATGCTGAGAACTTATCAATCACCCCTCATACTCTGGTTTGTCATGCAACCAGGTATACTTCATTTTCAGAAACAAAATGCACCAGACATCTATTTTTATAATTGGGTCAGTACTGGCTGTCTCACTCTCTCACCCACACAACCTGTAACTGGCTGTCTCACTCTCTCACCCACACAACCTGTAACTGGCTGTCTCACTCTCTCACCTACATAACAGATGATAGAAGTATTAATAGTATGATATAAGCTGTATGTTCATGACAGTTTCAAAATTTGTGGTTAAACAAAACAAAAATTATTGTACAAAAGACTTTTACAAATGCTCAAGTCATAATATGTCACAAAATCATTGATCAAAGTGATAAGTAACTAAATATTAAAATGTGACTTAACAATTACATAAAGTGACAAATGTGATTTTAGTGAAAAGACATAGATGAACCAAATGTAGACCAGCTCCTTATGTGAAAAAACAGTGAATTTGACCACCTTCTTGTCACACTCCAGTCATTCTAAGGTAATTCTGTCATGCCTTAGAGGCACATAGGGATATGGTGTTAGTGTCCATATTTTCCTTGACCTGTCAGCACACTAGAGGGTGACATGGTCAGTATCATGCTTGGCCACTTTTCCTTCCCCAACTCCAGAAGAAGTCAGGTACCCATTTCTACAGCTGGGCGACTGGAGTGGTGAAATAAACATCAGGCACATTTTGTTTTAGAAAAAACACTAAAGTGTGTCTTCCTGCAAAGTGAGGCACACTTGAGAATACTACATACATGGCTATCAATGCTGCCAGCTGAATACATTCAAGACATACCAACTAACAAATTCTTCATCAAGGCATAACAACTCACCACTGCCACAATCAGTAAACAACTCACCATTGCCTCAGATGTATCCACATTCACAAGAGTTGCACACCCAACTGTGGATGTTACAAAAGCACCACAAAGCTCTCGCTGGAAAGTTGGGATGTCATTCGTGTAAACAGTTTCACCTGATGCCTGAAGATTGATCACAAAAAAATAGCTTTAGAGTATGTGATTTTAGCTGTACAATTATGGTCAGTCTTTACTCAAAGTAAACAGAGATGTCAGTGCTGGAGATGTCTGTGTTATAGATGTCTTGGAAGTTGCTTATGCTGAAGATGACTGTACTAGAGATGACTATGTTAGAGATGTTGTATTTGAGAATGTTTTTGCTGGGGATGTTTGTGTTAGAGATGTCTACTTAAAGATGTCAGTGTTAGAGATGTCTGTGCTCACATGTCGGAGTTAGAAGTACCAGAGATAACTGTGCATCAGACAGATGTAGTAGAGATAACTGTGCCTCAGACAGATGTACTAGAGATACTGTGCCTCAGACAGATGTACTAGAGATAACTGTGCCTCAGATAAATGTACTAGAGATAACTGTGCCTCAGATAAATGTACTAGAGATAACTGTGCCTCAGATAGATGTACTAGAGATAACTGTGCATCAGACAGATGTACTAGAGATAACTGTGCATCAGACAGAAGTACTAGAGATAACTGTGCCTCAGATAGATGTACTAGAGATAACTGTGCATCAGACAGATGTACTAGAGATAACTGTGCCTCAGACAGATGTACTAGAGATTACTGTGCATCAGACAGATGTACTAGAGATAACTGTGTATCAGACAGATGTACTAGAGATGACTGACAAGAAGAGCAGTTGAGCTGAAGGAACAAATGTAGCAAAAATCTTGAACCAAATTTCAGCTTTACTCATTGCTCTAGTAATGACCAGGACCTCTCTTATTATTGATGATATAAAATAATACTAATACTGGATGTCATCAAATGACAGAAACACAACAAAAACATCCAATCTGGAAACAAAATGAAGGAGAAACAATTTCAACAAAAGTGAAAATAATAATATACTGAATGAAGAGAGTACCATAATTAAACAAGATCATTTACAAATAAATAATGCAACATAATTTTTTTCTCCTCTTTCATAAAAAATTTAACATCCATTTAAAAACATTGAACTGTATTGTGGACTGGAGATCTTGAAATAAGAGCAACTATCATCAGACCTGAAGTGCTGCTTCAACTTTAGGCATGGCCTGCTTCAAGGGGAATTCACTCTGCTTTTCCTGGAAGGTCTGCAGACCTGACGAAATTGGACGGTCCATACTATCTGCTCCACTGCGAATTTTAGAATCTGTTGGCTTGACCACCTCCAGCAGGGTCTGTATTGTAATTAAAATTATTTTAAAATTAATGCATGTATCATGATAGCTATAACCACCTTATTTTTGTGGTAATCAAACACAAGATATCAAGATAAGATAACCTATAAATTAACATACAGACAATAAGAGGAGATAAACCCAATTGTTGTTTAACATACAAACAGCAAGAGGAGATAAACCCAACTGTTGTTTAACATACAAACAGCAAGAGGAGATAAACCCAATTGTTGTTTAACATACAAACAGCAAGAGGAGATAAACCTAACTGTTGTTTAACATACAAACAGCAAAAGGAGATAAACCTAATTGTTGTTTAACATACAAACAGCAAGAGGAGATAAACCCAGCTGTTGACAGGACAAGCTGACCAGACAACACCCCTACTCCCCAGGGGGATTAAGATAACATGAAAGCCATGTTTACAGATAGATAAAGAAAGCAGAACTTGGACACACATGAAAGCCATGTTTACAGATAGATAAACCAGGCAGAACTTGGACACATGTTTACAGATAGATAAACCAGGCAGAACTTGGACACACATGAAAGCCATGTTTACAGATAGATAAACCAGGCAGAACTTGGACACATGTTTACAGATAGATAAACCAGGCAGAACTTGGACACACATGAAAGCCATGTTTACAGATAGATAAACCAGGCAGAACTTGGACACACATGAAAGCCATGTTTACAGATAGATAAAGAAAGCAGAACTTGGACACACATGAAAGCCATGTTTACAGATAGATAAACCAGGCAGAACTTGGACACACATGAAAGCCATGTTTACAGATAGATAAAGAAAGCAGAACTTGGACACACATGAAAGCCATGTTTATAGATAGATAAAGAAAGCAGAACTTGGACACACATGAAAGCCATGTTTACAGATAGATAAAGAAAGCAGAACTTGGACACACATGAAAGCCATGTTTACAGATAGATAAAGAAGGCAGAACTTGGACACAGATGAAAGCCATGTTTACAGATAGATAAAGAAGGCAGAACTTGGACACAGATGAAAGCCGTGTTTACAGATAGATAAAGAAGGCAGAACTTGTTCACACATGAAAGCCATAGTTACAGATAGATAAAGAAGGCAGAACTTGGACACAGACAGAGACAACACAATAGAGATAACATAACCGATAGCACCTTTGATCACCTCTATCCTCTGCAAGAAACAACCTTGATGGTAGCAAGCGTATGAGAGAGAGAGAAAAAGAGAGAGAGAGAGTCATGAAATTTATGTAAACACCCCCTTGTCAAAATTTTAAATTCAGATGTACCTATATTACATTTATCATATGAATCACTATCATCCCATGCTTTGTAAAAGGCCACCATTTCATTATTTCATCTCACAGGCAATCATCCCCAATTCACATTATTTCATTCGACTTTGTAATTGTTACTTGTTGATTGCAAATAAACTTTACTGGAAAAAAAAATTCAAAACAGAAAAAAAAGTAGAGGTATTTTTTCGAACCAACAAAAAAAAAAAAACTCACTGATCTGTTCAGTAAAATCAGGAAAGGATTTTAAAAAAATAAAACAACTGTTGATTAATACAGACAACAAGATGAGATAACCTAACTATAGATAAAAGGGAGGTGACTGCAGTAAAACTGGTCTAAATAATAAAGGTAGATAGAAGTGTATGGTGCAGTTTTACAAAGTGGCAGAGGGCAAGTAAAGTGAGAAAAAAACGAATAGAAAGTATGAGAAATGAAAAACATACAACATCCAATATTTCGGTATAAGCCTTTTTCGAGGATTACATGCACAAACAAAACAAAAACTAAATGAAGAACTTATCTTAATATGGCCTCCTCCAGAAGTAGGAAACAGAGAAATACATGTCCACTAAAAGATGCATAGGGACCACGCAGGAATACTAGTATGAAGTACATAGGGGAGACCGGTTTATGCTTAGGAGATCAGTTTCGCCAACATCTTAATGATATTTCTAAGATTCTAAGAGGGCCTGTTTGCCTTAGCAACCACAGGGGAAAACAGAACATTTCTTTTAGTGCGATCCGCTCTTGTTCTACTGACGTACGATCTCGGAGGGTCCTAGAACAGCACTTTATTGCCAAAGCTGGCTGTCTCCACCCAGCTGGAATTAACAATATCTTCAGCTTTCTGTAACTTCTTTAGTTTTCCACCCCCTTTTTTCTTCCTTTTTTTTAAACTCTACTTTCTTTCTCCTAGCTACCATTCCATATTGCTACCCTCTCTTCTTTTCTGACAACATATTGGTATTTATAGGGTCTTGTCCTATTCACCAGTTTCACATTTTCTCCTTGCAGGTGTTTATGTTCTTCATTCATTATCTCTCCGCTTCCCCTTTTCCCTCCCCCCCCCCCCAACACCTCCTCTAGCGGCTATCATGTTTCTATTGCCTTCCCCCCACCCCTTTCTACCACCTGTTTTCCTCCTCTCTCTCTACCTCTTCTTTATGATTGGCTCTATCGGCTTATCCTTTGTGTGGCCCGTGTGGTCCCTCGAAGCGAGCTGTTGCATTTTGTTAAATACAGCTTAACACAAAGAGAGGCAAGATAATGTCTCCTGTCTAGTGTGTTTGTGGTGGAACAACTGTTCTAAATTGTTTGTTGCCAATCTGCACTTGTTCTCCTGGGTCCACCATTGACTGGAGATATTGAATGCCACCATTATCATGCATTAGCACAGAGCCATCATTAGGTTGTACAATGACGTGTTTAGACTCCTGTGTGTACTACCAGTGTGGACTTGTTAACCTGAGTTGCTAGCTGGAGAATATCCTACAGACATTGTTCTAATGCATCCAAGCTGTGACATATTTATGTGCGAGTCCAGTCAGCAGTACTACATTTTATGTCTACATACTGTCTCATTTTGGCGCCTTGCTAGTAAAGCTCATTTTGCTGCCTTGCTACTAAAGCTCATTTTGCCGCCTTGCTACTAAAGCTCATTTTGGCGCCTTGCTACTAAAGCTCATTTTGGCGCCTTGCTACTAAAGCTCATTTTGGCACCTTGCTACTAAAGCTTATTTTGGCACCTTTCTACTAAAGCTCATTTTGGCGCCTTGCTACTAAAGGACTAAATATTAACTGTATATGTTTTAATCTGTAGATTAACACAAGATAACAAAATAAGATAATTTAATTGAAGCCAAGATGAGATAACCGAACCGCATACTAAAGCTAACTATATAATAACACTCATATACCAAGACTTGAAGTACCAGATATTCTGAAAGTTTACCTTGTACAGCAAATTCACAGCCAAGTCATGCCTGTATTCAGCGGAGGCTATTAGTGGATCATCTGAAGTGGGCTTGAGTTCAGATGCCAATATTTTCAGAGTTTCTAGAAAAAAATATTACAACATTCACGGTCTGTATAAGAAAGAGGTAAAGAACACATATGCATTAACACAATCTGTTTCTGAATAAATATGAGAAAGAAAAAAAAAAACTGCTAAGAAAAGCCAACCAGGATAGCAGTCACAACCAATATTTTGGCAAAATACTTTCTTCAGGGACAGAAAAAGAGATAAAGCATCAAATCATGCAAAAAATGACATCTCTGAAGAAGACTTTTCCCAAAATGTATTGTTTTCTTCTTGTTTTCATCCAGTCTTATTATCATTTGGCAGAGCTGTGTGAGATACAAGGAGTCAGCTAGGAAAGAACTGTGCCATTAATTGCCACAAGATCTAACCATGTATATCTTTCTATCAAGTTTTGCCCTATAGGCCTCTCCTCTCATGAACCACTCACAAGGGAGTGTGTTTGACATTCACAGATAGTACTACTTAATGTTGTACAAAGGCAGCCAAACCTGGCCGATTCAAAGTATATAATGTAAAAATAACTCTGTCACACTTGTGCAGTTTGTAGGACATGGTGTTACCATACTTATTAAGTATGTTAGGACTGGTGTTAGTGCCCATACTTCTGAGGTATATAGTGTTAGCATCCATATTATTGTGAACTTGTCAACACACTACAGATTTATGACTGTCTGCCTTTGTAATCCTCAATGCCAACATGTCCCTGTCTTTGTTTTTTTTACTGATTGGTTACTGAACTACCTCTGGATGGAGCTGAACCACTGACCTTGACCATGATACATCAATGCACAAACCATTTCTATATTTGCAGACATATTTACCAATATACAGTAGTTTATTTTTTTAAATACTGGGTGAATTTAACTATAGTGAGATTCATCATCATCATCATTATATGTAGTTTGACAGAAATGAGTGGTTAAGCCATTCTGCAGAAAGAAAAAAAAAACAAGTGAAAACTTTGCATTGAGAAAGAAAGAACAGCCTCCATGCATTATACCTTTGATGACTGCATCACTTAATGTTTTTCCATTTAGGTATTCTTCTGCCTTTGTGGCATGAACCTGGGAAAAAGAAATACATTTCAGAGTTAAAACATGAACGGTGCTGCACAGATCATTTTGATTATCCTCATCAATATCATAGCTCCCATTCCAAACAGAAAATGCTCATACATGAAGTAAAGAAACAGAAAGGGCTCATACATGAAATAAAAATTTAGGAAACTTTTTTTGTCCTATAAAAATTGAAGAAAGATCCTTGAAGAAACTAATAACACCAATGTTTTTAAAAGTTACTGTATTTCCTTATGCAAATTTTTGCAAATTCTGCTTTCACAATAAATTCTGCTAACACTTCAGAGATACTGCTTTCATGATAGCCAATCTGAAAACATCTCATTGTTTAGCCAAAGTGCCTGCTTTCATGATAGCCAATCTGAAAACATCTCATTGTTTAGCCAAAGTGCCTGCTTTCATGATAGCCAATCTGAAAACATCTCATTGTTTAGCCAAAGTGCCTGCTTTCATGATAGCCAATCTGAAAACATCTCATTGTTTAGCCAAAGTGCCTACATCAGTGAGTATGGTGCTTAGAAGATTAGTGATATCTTACACTGTTTTACTAACTGGTCATTACTTGTTGTGTGGTTGCCAATACTGATAAATAATTCTTCTTTCTGTTTTCTTCCTCTTCTTCTAATCTAATAAGCAAAACAGTTAACAATTTTATGAATATCAACTGGTTCTTACAGTTTCTGCACTGATTCCACCAAAAACAAAGGAAGGCTTTGTCTTGACCACAAGCTTTTCCACTTTCAGTTTGAATGCTGCATTCACATAAGCATGGGCATTCTAAAAAAAAAAGAAGTAACATATAGATAAATAACCAAGGAAACAAATACAACAAAGCAGAAAGATATATACAACAAAAACAAAAGTGCAAGGTTTAAACTGTGGATTATTCAATCTGTCAGGTTAATCTAGCAGTGAATACCTGCCATCTTGGAGTAATCTTGAATGAACGGTAATTGTCAGCCTGCTCAAATTTTGGAATCTCCAGAAAAGCCACCACTTTTCCCGCCATTTTGACTTTTTGTAAGAACTCCAGAAGTGTATGTTTGGTGATCTTTCCAGAGCTTGCATCTGTCAATACATAAATATTGTACACTTACATAAACATTGTACATTTACATAAACACTGTACACTTATATAAACATTATACACTTACTTAATTATTGTACATTTATATAAACATTGTACACATGAAGTTACCATAGTCATGGGAGATTTTAATGCATCTGTCAATACATAAATATTTAATGCATCTGTCAATACATAAACATTGTACACTTACATAAACATTGTACATTTACATAAACATTGCACATTTATATAAACATTATACACTTACTTAATTATTGTACACTTATATAAACATTGTACACATGAAGTTACCATAGTCATGGGAGATTGTAATGCCAAAGTTGGTAAAGGAAGAACTTCAGACATCGTTGGTGACTATGGACTGGGGGAGAGGAATGACAGAGGTTATAAATTAACTGAATGGACAAGAATACACAGCATGGTTGTAGGAAACACCTGGTTTAAACAACATCCTCGAAGACTGGCAACGTGGTGCAGCCCAGACAAAAAGATTTTTAACCAGATAGACTACATATTAATCAACAAATGATTCCGCAATGCATTACTGACAACAAAAACCATGCCAGGAGCTGACTGCAATAGTGACCATGATCCACTCTGTGGAAAAGTTAGAATAAAACTAAAGAAAGCAGGAAGAAAAGCGAGAAACATCAAACTGAATACAGAACTTCTTAAAAATGACCAAGAACTGTGAGAACAATACAAAGTTATTATAACAAATAGATACAATGCAATAACAAAGATAAATAGTATAGATGAACAATGGGAAATGTTAAGAGATTCTATCCACCAAACTGTTAAGGAGATTATACCACCAAAAAAGAAGCCCCTAAAAATAAATGGATGACAGACGACATCTTAGGACTGATGGACAAGAGGAGGAGGAGTAAAAATAATGAGGAAAAATATAGCAAGATAAATAAAGAAATAAGACGCAAATGCAGAGAAGCAAAAGAAGTGTGGTTAAATGAACAGTGCAAACAGATAGAGGACGCTCATATTAAAGACAGCAAAAACATGCACAAACAAAGTAATGAACTCACAGGCAGGAAAACAAAATATACCACATGATGCCTGAAATCGAAAGAAGGTAAAATGTTAATGGGAAAAGAAGACATTGTGGACAGGTGGACAAAGTATATCGGTGAGCTATATGATGGAGAAAGACCAGAATTAACACCAGATACTGAAAACTGTGAGGGACCACCAATACTTGAAGATGAAATCATAGATGCCATCATACACATGATGAAAGGAAAGAATGTAGGAGAAGAGCTGGAGAGACAAAAAAAACCTTGTCAAAAAGATAAGAGAGAGACAATGTACTTTCATAGAACGTGCAATGAGAAGAGGGGGCATTGAAAATATTATAACAACAGGAAAAATAGAAGGAAGAAGATCAAGAGGAAAACCAAGAGAAATGATACTGGACAGTCTGACGGGATGGTGTGAGAGGAGATCACCAACTGAACTGATGGCCTGCATGAAGGATCGGATACTCTGGAGAAGCATAATAGCCAACGCCAGTCGGCACGGCACATGATGATGATGATGATGACACTTACATAAACATTGTTCACATTTAAACATTGTACACTTACATAAATGTTATATACATACATAAACATTGTATATTTGCAAAACATTACATATTTATGTCATACAGACTTTATTTTTTAGACAAAAGAACAATGCGTTGACCATTAACACAGAGACTGTATGATGAACTGACTGAAGATATTATTGACAAAAAAAATTGTTACAAAATAGTGGCCAAATTTAGCCATAGTCATGATTCTGACAAATTCATCACTGACAGAAATGAGTGGTCATGCCACTCTGCAGATTCATCATTGACAGAAATGAGTGTTCATGCCACTCTGCAGATCATTATATATGACTATCAGATTATCTTCTCTCAGGACTTTCTACCTTCCTGTCATGTTCAAATTCCTAAGTGTGTTGCTTTTCACTATAAATCCTATACCTATAAATGCTTATCTTCTTTATGTGCTCAGTTACATGACTTTTTTCCCCTGAGTTTTTTATTCAAATACTTTTAACATATATCTAAGAAACCTCACCTCTGTTGACTCTTGAGATCACCGTACTGTTCAGATATATGAACCTACGATTTACATCCAACTACCAAGATGCAACTTTGTTCTAATTAATTACATCTTACTGTATCACTGGCTCACCATAAATCCCCAAATGAGCACCAATAGCTTCCATGATTGTGAACAGATCTGATGGAAACTCAGGGTGACCATGTTTAATCATCAAGTTACCAGCAATGCATCCTGCCTGTAACAGTGTATATATTGTCTATTACACATTTTTGACAGAGTTACTTAGAAAATCAGGCCACTTCAAAGTAGAAATACATTTCTTTTAAGATTTACATTTTGAGTTTACAAGTCTCCACTTTACTAATGAGATTATTTACCACATTATATCCAGTTATTCTTAAAAAGAAATGACAGAGAGAGAGACAGAGACAGAGACAGAGAGACCGACAGACAGAAAAGATACCAGAGAGAGAGAGAGACAGAAACAGAGCTTCACATACAAGTGAGAAAGCTTCACACACTTGTGAGAAAACCTCACACACAAGTGAGAAAGCTTCACACACTTGTAAGAAAACCTCACACACAAGTGAGAAAGCTTCACACACAAGTGAGAAAGCTTCACAAACTTGTAAGAAGACCTCACAAAGATGAGAAAAAGTACTTACATTTCTGACAAGGACACTGGCCAACACCTTGAGATGCCTGATAACCCTGCTACAGTAGAAAAATCCTGGCTTGTACTGGAGAACCTTCAAGTGATCTTTCAGCTTGGACAGTGTGGTGTTGGCTCCAAATGTCACACTATTACCATTCTCCTGTAATTTGTGTGGACATTAATACAGATGTCTGTAATCAAACAGAGGTATAAACTACTAATAAATAAAATTTCACATATCTTTTTTCTCTGAGAACTGCATATGATCCTGAGTTATCAGCTTTTTTTCAAGTTCACCAACTTGAAAACTCTGGCACTGTTTTACAATGGAACTAATTCTTATGTAAATAATCTGTTTTCTTCAATATGCTGACATATACAATGCCACGTGAGCATGCCAGGCACCCATTTTTACAGTTTCCTATCGTCATGGGAAACCAGTTCACAGCTGAATGAGCTGCACTTGTACACACATTGAGCTAAAAAGTTAGATAATTAAACTCATTCATGCACAGAATTTCAGTGTGTAAAAATATGCTCATTATACTGAAAAGGCTATCATATTACATACATCAAGAGACATGTAAAAATTACGCACAGCTAAGAGACATGTAAAACTACACACAGCTAAGACTGAATCAACATTAACATCATCATCCTTCCCAGAACTTGATTAGCTGCTTCCCCTGGGAACAACTGTGTTAAGAGCACACTTATCTTAACATAGTGTTTGTGAGACAGGGAACATAGATCTGTTTGCTTAAAAACTCTGACCTACCTCTGTAGCCCAGAAACTTGTAGCAATCAACACTAATTGTAATTGTAATTGTTATTTTTGCAAAATGTAATGTCAGGTTGGTGGACGGATGGGGACATGGAGATCTCTGGCGGGGATGAGAGAAGTCTGGTGTGAAACCAATGAATCCAGGACGTGACAAGCCTTTGGGTCTTTACAACAATGGCTATCAGAATGATGTAAACAAAACAGAGCCAGTAGACTATAGGTGGCGGGGAATGGATATCGTTGAAGCACTCATCAGATTCCTCATCTCAGAGTCAGAGTGTCTTTGTGGAACTGTCTCAAACCATCTGACATGGAGAAGGGGCTTAAGTACAGCCACCAGAGGCTGGAAAACAAAGTTTTGGCCAGGCCAGCCACACTGTCTTCATGGCAGTCCGAGCAAGACCACAGTCTGCCCTAGCAAGGAAAGGTGCTGAAGTCGGAGTTACCCAGCCAAAAGGCGCATCGCAAAAATCAGGGTAACACGCATTATCGCTAATGAAATGTCTATATCTACAGTTTTCAAACATGGTGCTCGCCCTGTGAAGACTAACCAGGCAGGTGCAGTGCCGGGCCCCCTGCCTCGAAAGGGTCCACCCAATGCTACTGGAGGTCCTCTCAGTTCGTCTTGTGGAGTCAGGAGACATGAGAGTAGAGCTACTGGCCAAAAAATACAACAGAAGAAAACAGCCAAAAAGCAAGAACTTAAAATAATGCAGTGGAATGCTGAGGGTGTCAGCAGTGTTAGAGATGGCTATAGCAAAAAGGTGGAACTAGAGAACATACTTTTTGCAGAGCAGGTAAGTATATGTTGCATACAGGAGACACACCTAACCAAAGATGCCGCCTTTAAAATCAGAGGCTACCAGTGTTTTAGATCAGACCGACAGGACAGAAGAAAAGGAGGAGTACTCACACTTGTTAAGAATAACATCAGCGCATGTCAGGTGGGAGTGTACATGGAAGGAGCCGAATACCAGATGATCCATCTAAAAAGTAGTAATACAGATTTCCACCTCCTTAACTATTACTGTCCTAATGACCGCCCACTTGCTTTAGGAACAATCCCACACAAAGAGAGACTGATGGTCTGTGGTGATTTTAACAGTCATTCCCAGAGCTGGGGCTATGACCACATAGACAAGAGAGGAGAGGAAGTTGAGAGCTGGCAGGATGATAATGGACTTCTCCTGATCAACCAGCCAATGGATGCCCCAACATTTTACTCAAGGGCTTGGCATACAAAATCAACACCAGATCTGGCATTCCACTCTCCAGATCTGAAGTGGAACATTACACGTGAAGTTGGAAAACAACTTGGAGGTAGCGACCATCGACCAGTCTTCCTGACAATAGAAAATGAACTCCTTAACACCAGTAACCCTCTCCCCAGATGGAACTATAAAAAAGCAAACTGGACAATGTACAGACATCGTACAGGTATCCTGGTGGGACAGCTGTCCATAGAAGGTAAGGATATTAACAGCATAGTGAAGGAATTCAATGCTTGTATCCTTCAGGCCGCTCGTGAAACCATTCCCAGAGGAGCTCGCAGGGACTATAAACCATACTGGTCTAGTGAGCTGGGAAAACTCCATGATGACGTGGAAGCAGCTCGAAAGCAAGCAGAAAATAGACCATGCCAAGAACACCACAATAATTACCAACATTCTAAGGCCAAATTTCAGAGAGCAAAGCTGCAAGCCAGACGGGAAAGTTGGAGAGAGAAAACAGAGTCCCTAAACTTTGAAAAGGATGGAAGGAAACTATGGAAACTAATCAAACAGTTAAATGATGAGAGTACTGGAAGAAGTACAAAGATTACACTAATAGAGGATGGGAAAACTCTTACAGGTAAGCAGGTAGCAGATCACTTTGCTCGCATGTTTGCACAGGACTGCAACATTGATATCCATCCAGAGAAGGAGCGTACAGTACGCATTGAGCCACAGAAAGAGGAGGAACAAGTCAGAAAAGTGGAGGTCATGGATGCACCAATCACACGCAGTGAGTTAGACCTAGCAATTAGTAAACTGAAACCAAGGAAATCACCAGGACCAGATGGAGTGTCCAATGAAATGATCAAGAACCTGGGAATGGCAGCAATGGGAAAGCTGTTGGATATTTTCAATATGTGCTGGAGCACAGGTAAGTTACCTCAAATCTGGAAGGAAGCAAGCATGGTACCACTGCTAAAACCAGGGAAAAACAGTGATACTGCCTCCAGCTACAGGCCAATCAGTCTCACTAGCTGCCTATGCAAAACGATGGAACGCATCATTGACCTGAGGCTAAAATGGTACCTAGAAAGTGAAAACCTTCTCATTCCACAACAAGCAGGATTTAGGCAGTACTACAGTACGGAAGATCAAGTGACCTATCTCTCTCAAGAGATTGAGGATGCATTCCAAGAGAAAAACCTTGTACTAGCAGCGTGGATAGACTTGAAGAAAGCCTTTGATAAAGTATGGAAAAAAGGTCTGTGTGGAAACTAAGAAACTGCAATGTGAATGGAAGACTGTACAACTGGATAAAGTCCTATTTACACAATAGAAGAGCTAGAGTAGTAATGGATGGACACAAAAGCCAGAAAGTACTTCTGCGACACGGTGTACCACAAGGAGGAGTCCTTTCGCCTACACTATTCCTTGTATTCATTAATGACCTGGTCAAGGAACTTCCCTATGGAATCAAAGCAGCACTGTATGCAGATGATCTGGTCATGTGGTGTACAGATGAATATGCGACAGTTGCTACACAGAGACTCCAAAGAGCAGCAGACATCTTGACATCATGGACAAACAAATGGTGTGTAAGTATCAACACAGAGAAATCAAGCACCACTCTGTTCACTCTCTCATCTAAACAGAAAGCAGGTAAGATCTTTGTAAATGAAATACCCTTAAGGATGGACAACCAACCCACTTACTTAGGAGTGACTCTTGACTCAAAACTGACTTGGAAGCAACACATCAACAGTGCAGAAGCAAAAGCCAGAAGAAAACTAGCCATATTAAGAAAATTGAGTGGGACTACATGGGGAGCTAGTGAAAGAATCCTCAAGAATGTATATCAGCAAAGTATTCTACCACATTTAGAATATGGCTCAACATCTTGGTGCACAGCATCAAACACTACGCTGCATAATCTAGACAAGGTTCAAAATCAGTCACTACGGATTATCACAGGTGCCATGAGGTCCACACCAATAGTAGAAATGCAGAAAATAGTTGGTGTTCAACCGCTAAAGGAACGTAGAGACACAAAGGTCATGACCATGGGAGAAAAATTCCTTAGCTCTGTAAGCCATCCCCTGAAGGAGAGATTCAATAACTTGGCATTAGGACGGCTTAAAAGAAGCAGCTTCATTCATCAGGCCAAGCGTATGCGTAAGCTGATACCTGACCTTCCAACTGTAGTCACTCCATTATCATCTGTACCAGAGCATACACCATGGAAAGAAGCAGATTATACACAAATAACTATTCAGACTGAAGTGAAAGGTGTGCAGAATGGTGAGATGCAGAGCAGTCTTGTAAGATCAACAGCCACACTTAGTGTTCTAGATGACAAATATCCATGTGACACCTGGATACGTGTGTATACAGATGGATCTGCACATAATGCAATAAAGAATGGAGGGGCAGGAGCATATATTGAATATCCAAACAACACCATTGACAAGATTTCCATACCCACTGGTAAATACTGCAACAACTTTGATGCAGAAGTTAGGGCAATTATTGCTGCAGTTGAAAAACTATCAGACTCCAGAATTGATACATGTCCTGTAGTAATTCTCACAGATGCAAGATCAGTACTGGAGGCTCTTCAGTGCAACAAACTACCAGACCTTAAGGATGCCTTGTCAAAAATTGGCTTACAACATGGAGTCACTTTGCAATGGATTCCCTCCCACTGTGGGATACCAGGCAATGAGAAAGCTGACCATCTGGCCAAAGAGGGCACTGAAATGGAGCAACCAGACATACCAGTCACCTATAATCAGAAGAAAAGCATGATAAAAACCTACAGGAAGCCACAAACACCACCACATGATGACTATCACATGCTAAACAGAAAGGAACAAGTCACCATCTTCCGTCTCCGAACAGGACACAGCCGACTCCGAAGTCATATGTATACAAAGTTTAAGGTTGGTACTACTAATCTATGTACATGTGCCCAGGTGCCCCAAACCGTGGAACATATCCTCCAGAACTGCATCAACTACGAGACACTGAGAAATAATTACTGGCCCAGTGAAACCACTAAAGAAGATAAGCTCTACGGTTCCATACATGAATTACAAAAAACAGTGAAATTTATCCAAGAGACAGGACTGCAGATATAGACAGACAGTGCGAACGAAGAAGAAGAAGAAGAAGAAGAAGAAGAAGATTAGCTGCTGCATGTCATGAGAGGAAAACATGTTTAAAATCTTTACATTTTTATTTAGTCTGTACAGTATTCTATTTATTAGTTTCTTCTTCTGTCAAATTATTTTTTTTATCCGCGAAACAAACCAAAATCTACATTTTTCAGATCTTCTTATGCACTATACTGTGACACAAACAATAAAAAAAAAAAAATCATAGTTACTTATCCCATTTACTAAGGCCTGCAGACATTTTAAAGTGATAAGAGAAAAGGAAAAACAAATGGAATCATCTTATGATGTTGATGTTTCTGAAACACATTATGCATAAACAAATAAACAAAACAGTAATCATATTCTTTACAACTAATAATAATTCATGTCATCTTTAAAAATGCTACTTTTCAGAAACAGAAAATGTGGTTCTTCTTAGAACCTACTGAAACTATATTTTTCTGCAAATATTGCATGGATTCAAAATATTTGATTGGCATAGTTGCTTACAATGTTTGTGTCTCCTTATGTCTGCATCACATGTTTTCTAGCTTTTTTTCCCTCAGTACTTTCTTAAATGATGCATAGTTTATTAAACTACAGAAACTGACTTTCTGGAATTGATTTATTCAAATTATCACTCTTTTCTAATAGATCTCTTACTTTGTACTGATATAGCTCCTCTACACAATGAAGGTCAATGTATACATCGAAAGGTCCTTCATTTTTGAAAATGCCTGAAAAACAAATAACATAAACTTGAAAGCGGTCAGAATCACATAAATGTAGACAAGATTTTAACTCTGAAGATGACAAAAGGCAAGATAATGATATTTAACTCTTCCCCTGCCAGCGACATTATAATGCAGCCTTCCAGCTAGTTCACTTTTGAACCAAATTCATTATAATAGTGTTTGGTCCACTTCTGTGAAAAATCATACTCAAATTTTGGTTCGCAAGTTATCTGCGCTTGTCAGAATTACCCGGCATCTTTTTAACTTAGCGTGGGCAGTGTGTAGCCATTTTTTCAGTCTCTGTTCAATTTGGTGTTGAATATTTTTCCTAATTTCCAGCCACTTTGTGGATCTGCAAAAGGAATTCTGAATGTTTTCTGTTGTGTTTGTGCTTTTGTTTCTGCAAATTGTTTGTGCAAAAAGTGATTACATTTCATGTGAGGAACTCCATTTATCATTGATTTGTGATTTACACATGGATATTTACAACTCTAATGGTAAGTAGAAACCAATTTTATTTGTGTGTCATAATTTTTTTTGGGGGGGGGGGGGGCGGGGGCTAAAAATGTTGTCCTATTTTCTCACAAGTTATTTTTTCCTAAGAAAACTCTGCATTTATGGAATCTTCATTCATTTTTATTTCCTTCGAATGTATAAAATTATACTTTTTCACATGGAAATAATCACTACATTCACTTTTTCAACTATATCCCAAAAATGTCGCAACACCCGCACATTTTGCTTGGCACCAACGTGACGTCCATGTTTTTTTCCCACCGGCACAGAAAGAGTTAAATACTTCAACATTGTAAATTTACAAACAGCTCCATTTACACTGAACTAGTTGTCAATATTATGTTTTCTCTTACACTGACAGTTGTGTATATGCTGATATGCTATAGTGCATCTTGACTCATAGGCAGATGTTTTCCATTTTCTGAGGCAGTTCCAAATATCTGGGTGTGGTCAGCTGGGCTGACTGAAGCATGCCAGAGCCTATTTTGAAAGCACTTCCTTCACCTTGAGAGGTCAGCTACCTGTTGCTATACAACCCTTGCATTCAGTTGCAACAAAATTATAAGCAAAGTGTTATTAATTTACCAGTAGATGTGTTCCCAAACAGCAACCTGACAGATTTCCCTTTGTTCTTCACCAAAAGAGTACCAAGCTCCTTGAGACTGAAAGGTCTGTACCATTTGCTTTCTCTTAAATCCAAGGTCAAGGCTGAAGGTGCAGAAAAGTGGCAGGTAGATTCAGATTTTTTCTCACACTTTTCTCCAGTTTTAGGGCAAAGATGCTTGTTGAGATCCTGTAACAAACATAAACCCAAGTGTCAACACATACATGCACATACATATACTTACAAACAAATATGAATGAGATGGCATAAATCATTAGTTTCACACTGCTTTCCAAGATGGATGACAATTAACCAATGTTGTATCAAAGAATAACTACTGCACTGATCAGATATCATAAAGAAATTTTTAAAACCCAAGCCCTGGCAAGTTTTACACTTCCCAGTGAAGCCTGGAGTTACTGGGAAACTAAGGAAACAATGAATTGTTTTAAATCCAAGAATGTCATGCTCTGTTTCGGATCTTGTTTACTTATGATGCTCATAACTTGCCTTAGTACGTACAGGTACAGCGGACACTCTCCACACTGTTCTACTTTATGTCCTTTTTTCTGTTTTGTTTTCCTCCATGTCACTGAAGTCTTACTAAGTTTACTCATTTTTCTTACATTCTTTCCCTGTGTTCAGTTGCCACGATTTAAATAGGATTTAAATTAATTTATTGTATTTAAAAATAAGTAGAACATATGTGCAAAAATAGGCAATATCAAAATTCTCTATTCAAAATATAGTGTCAGTGTTAATAATTGCAGCATCTAGCACTGATGATATTTTTAAATGATATTGTTCAGTATTATTCTTACAGATTGCTGTTTTAGGCATATGACGTATTTATTTCAAATATGTGCCAATGAATGACAGGTGAAGTCTGGAACTAGGAACTCAAAGATGCCCATGTTGCCAGTATTTCCTAGGTACACACAGATGTTCATGTTGCCAGTATTTCCTAGGTACACAAAGATGTCCATGTTGCCAGTATTTCCTAGGTACACAAAGATATCCATGTTGCCAGTATTTCCTAGGTACACAAAGATATCCATGTTGCCAGTATTTCCTAGGTACACAAAGATATCCATGTTGCCAGTATTTCCTAGGTACACAAAGATATCCATGTTGCCAGTATTTCCTAGGTACACAAAGATGTCCATGTTGCCAGTATTTCCTAGGTACACAAAGATATCCATGTTGCCAGTATTTCCTAGGTACACAAGGATGTCCATGTTGCCAGTATTTCCCAGGTTTTATTAGTGTACATAATGACAGCTCTTTTTTCACAGTCTTTTCCTGTTTGTGTTGACTGAATTCAAGACCTCTCAGACAATTTATAAGCCACTAACTAGAGGATGTGTGGAACAAACAGCAAAACATTATGTCTGTTCTTATGACTCATGATTAAAACTGAAACTTAATGTGTGATTGTTGTAGTTTTATAACAGAGTATTGTTCAACATTTTAATTATGTACCATGTTTTCACAAAGTTTTAAGTATGACACCACTAAATATTTTTAAGAAATACATAACAGTTATTGAGACTTGCTCACCTCAATGTCAATAGGCTTTGATCCAGGCACTGTGGAATCTGAAGCAAAAGTCTTCATGGCATCAAGAATAGACCTGTAGCCTGTACATCGGCAGACGTGACCATCAAAGGAGTCCTCAATCTCCTGCTGAGTTGGTTTGGGATTCTGATGAAGCAGGCTGTAAAGATGTTGATGTGTAACGTTGACATTTTATTTCAAAATGTTTTGTTTCTTGCCTCTGATAAACAGTTCTAAATTATTTACTAACTTTGGGTTGCAAGTTCAGCTGAACATTCTAGCAACAGTTGTAATACAGATGTTATTAATACTATATTTCTCCAACAGTCATAACAAACTCACCCATACATAGACATCACAAATCCAGGTGTGCAGTAGCCACACTGAGTTGCATTATGCTTAGCAACCTGATTTTGAATGGGATGAAACCCATTTTTCTGGTTACCAATGCCCTCTGTGGTTGTAATCTGCCAACCATCCACACTGTACAAGGGACACAAGCACTGGAAAAGTAAAAGATATTCTCATAACTTATCTTTCAAAAAGCTCTTAGCACACATGAGATGTAAATTTTTTTTAACATAAAGTGGCTTTGTAAAAAGGACAACTCAGTCTGATTAGAAATGCCAAGGATCATTTCCAGAAACATGGTCTCCAGTGAGTACCAGCACAGTAGCTTCCCTTTATCTATAAAAATTACAACAGTTACATTTATTATAGTACCCAGGTAAAAATTCTCCCAGACATTAATAAAGTTAGAGAATAGAAATCTGAGAAAAAGCTCTTAAAATATGGCTTTTAACCTTGGATGTCATTTTGAAAAATCATTTTAAAGACTGAAAATATGGACTGAAGAATGCCTTTTTAAATGATAATAAAAAGCATGAGTCTATATTTTGAATAAATTGGAAACAATACCACTTCAAAACAAGAGAAATCAAGAACAAAACCAGGATGCATTCACTCAGTCAAGTACATTATGATGGTGACTGATGGTGATGTTGGTGGCAGTGGTGATTATGATGACAGCGGAAATCAACTTGGAAATAAAAAACTGGAAAAACAGAAAATATCAGTGAACAAAAGACATAACTGACTGAGAAAACAACAAAAGATAAACCACTCCTGTCAGAGCCTGTGACCAGATCTGAAGTTGTTTTGCTGCAACAACAACAAAAAAAGAAAAGCAATAAAATGATTCTCCATTTGCACAACTCGTTCATAATAAAGTACTTCTCACACAACTCGTTCATGATAAAGCACTTTTCACACAACTTGACACTGATAAAGCATTTCTCACCGAGTTGATTGTCATGGTTTCCACTTTGTCTCCAGAGCAGGCGTGAGTGACAGAAACTGCACAGCAACCACAACCAGCCTCTCGACACATCACCTTCGTCCCCTTCAGTCCGGCCACATCTCGGAGATAGTCATTAAGTGAGGTTGTTGCTGGGTAGAGATCGTCCACTGAAATATGTCACATTATCAGTTATTGTCACTCACATAACTTCAGGTATAATTTACACCAACAGAAATTTGAGTGACAACTTAGTTCTATAATACGTTTTCTATAAACTTTTAATAATTAAGCATTTTAAAAAGTTCTGACTCTTACAGTATGTATAAAGTAGGGAAAAAAGGTAGGAACAGCTTTATAACTTAACGACCACATATTTGTGGTGTTTCGGTGTGAACTTTAATCATATAAAAACACACAGGATGAAGAAATAGAAAGGGAAGATAAATCTAAACTCACATGAATGCTATGTAAAAATAAGATTGAAAACAAAAATAGAATAAAATAAAATGAATGGAACACTTAGCTGTGACTTGTAAGAGGCTGTGACTTGTAAGAAGCTGTGACTTGTAAGAGGCTGTGACTTGTAAGAAACTGTGACTTGTAAGACGCTGTGACTTGTAAGAGGCTGTGATGTGTAACAGGCTGTGACTTGTAAGAAGCTGTGACTTGTAAGAGGCTGTGACTTGTAAGAAGCTGTGACTTGTAAGAGGCTGTGACTTGTAAGAGGCTGTGACTTGTAAGAGGCTGTGACTTGTAAGAGGCTGTGACTTGTAAGAAGCTGTGACTTGTAAGAAGCTGTGACTTGTAAGAAGCTGTGACTTGTAAGAAGTTGTGACTTGTAAGAGGCTGTGACTTGTAAGAGGCTGTGTTCAGAAGTTCTTTACTGCAGTGGCTTCGTGTATAGTTATATACTTCGATTTATACACTTATACATTAATTATTCGTGTGACTCTTACATTATACTGGGATTCATTGTCGTAACTTGACAATGAGACTAGATTGTATTCACAATTCTTCTCCTTACAACATAACAAGGCAGGTGGAGGGAATCTGTTGCTACCCTGCAAGACGCCATAGGGTATACTAGGCCATGATTTGCTTGGCCGATGGCCGACCAAGGTCATGGTTGGACTGAAAACACAAAAACCATGAGCTTTACTATACCATCAGAGAAACATTCTTCTGTCTCCTCCTTTCAATGAAAACTTCAGTGAATGTTTCAACATTTTCAACATCTGCTATGAATAACATAAGTTTGTCGATGTGGAGCGCTCATGACTTTTCCTCCGACAAACTCAGCACGTGACAGCAAGCTGATACTAGGCACTGATCTAGCGTCTGGGGAGTATCCTTCATGTGGCAGCAAGCTGATACTAGGCACTGATCTAGCGTCTAGGGAGTATCCTTCATGTGACAGCAAGCTGAGACTAGGCACTGATCTAAAGTCTAGGGAGTATCCTTCATGTGACAGCAAGCTGAGACTAGGCACTGATCTAACGTCTAGGGAGTATCCTTCATGTGACAGCAAACTGAGACTAGGCACTGATCTAACGTCTGGGGAGTATCCTTCATGTGGCAGCAAGCTGAGACTAGGCACTGATCTAACGTCTGGGGAATATCCTTCATGTGACAGCAAGCTGAGACTAGGCACTGATCTAACGTCTGGGGAGTATCCTTCATGTGACAGCAAGCTGAGACTAGGCACTGATCTAACGTCTGGGGAGTATCCTTCATGTGATAGCAAGCTGAGACTAGGCACTGATCTAACGTCTAGGGAGTATCCTTCATGTGACAGCAAGCTGAGACTAGGCACCGATCTAACGTCTAGGGAGTATCCTTCATGTGATAGCAAGCTGAGACTAGGCACTGATCTAACGTCTAGGGAGTATCCTTCATGTGATAGCAAGCTGAGACTAGGCACCGATCTAACGTCTAGGGAGTATCCTTCATGTGATAGCAAGCTGAGACTAGGCACCGATCTAACGTCTAGGGAGTATCCTTCATGTGATAGCAAGCTGAGACTAGGCACCGATCTAACGTCTAGGGAGTATCCTTCATGTGACAGCAAGCTGAGACTAGGCACTGATCTAACGTCTGGGGAGTATCCTTCATGTGACAGCAAGCTGAGACTAGGCACTGATCTAACGTCTAGGGAGTATCCTTCATGTGATAGCAAGCGTGAGTGACAGAAACTGCACAGCAACCACAACCAGCCTCTCGACACATCACCTTCGTCCCCTTCAGTCCGGCCACATCTCGGAGATAGTCATTAAGTGAGGTTGTTGCTGGGTAGAGATCGTCCACTGAATATGTCACATTATCAGTTATTGTCACTCACATAACTTCAGGTATAATTTACACCAACAGAAATTTGAGTGACAACTTAGTTCTATAATACGTTTTCTATAAACTTTTAATAATTAAGCATTTTAAAAAGTTCTGACTCTTACAGTATGTATAAAGTAGGGAAAAAAGGTAGGAACAGCTTTATAACTTAACGACCACACATTTGTGGTGTTTCAGTGTGAACCTTAATCATACAAAAACACAGGATGAAGAAATAGAAAGGAAGATAAATCTAAACTCACATGAATGCTATGTAAAAATAAGATTGAAAACAAAAATAGAATAAAATAAAATGAATGGAACACTTAGCTGTGACTTGTAAGAAGCTGTGACTTGTAAGAGGCTGTGACTTGTAAGAGGCTGTGACTTGTAAGAGGCTGTGACTTGTAAGAAGCTGTGACTTGTAAGAGGCTGTGACTTGTAAGAAGCTGTGACTTGTAAGAGGCTGTGACTTGTAAGAGGCTGTGACTTGTAAGAGGCTGTGACTTGTAAGAGGCTGTGACTTGTAAGAAGCTGTGACTTGTAAGAAGCTGTGACTTGTAAGAGGCTGTGACTTGTAAGAAGCTGTGACTTGTAAGAGGCTGTGACTTGTAAGAGGCTGTGTTCAGAAGTTCTTTACTGCAGTGGCTTCGTGTATAGTTATATACTTCGATTTATACACTTATACATTAATTATTCGTGTGACTCTTACGTTATACTGGGATTCACTGTCGTAACTTGACAATGAGACTAGATTGTATTCACAATTCTTCTCCTTACAACATAACAAGGCAGGTGGAGGGAATCTGTTGCTACCCTGCAAGACGCCATAGGGTATACTAGGCCATGATTTGCTTGGCCGATGGCCGACCAAGGTCATGGTTGGACTGAAAACACAACAACCATGAGCTTTACTGTACCATCAGAGAAACATTCTTCTGTCTCCTCCTTTCAATGAAAACTTCAGTGAATGTTTCAACATTTTCAACATCTGCCATGAATAACATAAGTTTGTCGATGTGGAGCGCTCATGACTTTTCCTCCAACAAACTCAGCACGTGACATCAAGCTGATACTAGGCACTGATCTAGCGTCTGGGGAGTATCCTTCATGTGGCAGCAAGCTGAGACTAGGCTCTGATCTAGCGTCTAGGGAGTATCCTTCATGTGACAGCAAGCTGAGACTAGGCACTGATCTAATGTCTAGGGAGTATCCTTCATGTGACAGCAAGCTGAGACTAGGCACTGATCTAACGTCTAGGGAGTATCCTTCATGTGACAGCAAACTGAGACTAGGCACTGATCTAACGTCTGGGGAGTATCCTTCATGTGGCAGCAAGCTGAGACTAGGCACTGATCTAACGTCTGGGGAATATCCTTCATGTGACAGCAAGCTGAGACTAGCACTGATCTAACGTCTGGGGAGTATCCTTCATGTGACAGCAAGCTGAGACTAGGCACTGATCTAACGTCTGGGGAGTATCCTTCATGTGATAGCAAGCTGAGACTAGGCACTGATCTAACGTCTAGGGAGTATCCTTCATGTGACAGCAAGCTGAGACTAGGCACCGATCTAACGTCTAGGGAGTATCCTTCATGTGATAGCAAGCTGAGACTAGGCACTGATCTAACGTCTAGGGAGTATCCTTCATGTGATAGCAAGCTGAGACTAGGCACTGATCTAACGTCTAGGGAGTATCCTTCATGTGATAGCAAGCTGAGACTAGGCACCGATCTAACGTCTAGGGAGTATCCTTCATGTGATAGCAAGCTGAGACTAGGCACCGATCTAACGTCTAGGGAGTATCCTTCATGTGACAGCAAGCTGAGACTAGGCACTGATCTAACGTCTGGGGAGTATCCTTCATGTGACAGCAAGCTGAGACTAGGCACTGATCTAACGTCTAGGGAGTATCCTTCATGTGATAGCAAGCTGAGACTAGGCACTGATCTAACGTCCGGGGAGTATCCTTCATGTGACAGCAAGCTGAGACTAGGCTCTGATCTAACGTCTAGGGAGTATCCTTCATGTGACAGCAAGCTGAGACTAGGCTCTGATCTAACGTCTAGGGAGTATCCTTCATGTGACAGCAAGCTGAGACTAGGCTCTGATCTAACGTCTAGGGAGTATCCTTCATGTGACAGCAAGCTGAGACTAGGCACTGATCTAACGTCTAGGGAGTATCCTTCATGTGGCAGCAAACTGAGACAAGGCTTTGATCTAACGTCTGGGACATAGCGTCCTGCCACCTTCTATAGTAACTTGTACTGATGCATGAACGTTCCCGACGACACCTTTTTCTGGTAGTTCATCATCATCGTCAGGTGCCATGTCGACTGGCGTTGGCTATTATGCTTCTCCAGAGTACCCGATCCTTCATGCAGGCCATTAGCTCAGTTGATAATCTCCTTTCACACCATCCCGTCAGATTGTCCAGTGTCATTTCTCTCAGTTTTCCCCTGGCTCTTCTTCCCTCTATTTTTCCTGTTGTTACAATATTTTAAATGCCCCCCTCTTCCCATTGTATGACCTAAGAAAGTACATCGTCTCTTGTATTTTCTTTACAAGACTTTTTGTCTCTCCAGCTCTTCTAATCCATTCTTCATTGGTTATTTTTGCTGTCCAGGGGATTCGCAACATTCTTCTAATAAACCACATTTCTGCTGCTTCCAATGATTTTTGTGCAGACCTGCCTATTGTCCATGATTCACTTCCATATAACAAGATAGGTTCAATATAGCATTTTAGGACTCGTTTTCTATAGATGCGCTGCATGATGTTTCTCATTCTCTGAAATGCAGTCTTTGCTTGGCCTATTCTGTTCTTAATTTCTGTTCAGAAATTTCCCATCTGAAGTTATTACTGCTTCAAGGTATTTGAATTTCTGCACCTGCTTTAAAATAGTTCTGTTTAATTTTATACTGCATGCTGGTGGATTCTGTTTCTTAAATATAACCATAGTCTCTGTCTTTTTTTTATGTTTAAAGTAAGGCCTTTCTGTTCACTTTCTTTGGCGACTTTATTCAAGAGATTTTGCAGGTCTTGTTGGTTCTCAGCTATCAGTACCGTGTCGTCAGTATACCTTGGTGTAATCAATGAAGCATAGAGGTCTTTCTGTACTTCTAAAGCTCTTCTGTTGGTGTTTCTGATAGTTACCCTGATAAACTACACCATTTATCCAAGCATCCTCCCTCCTCCTCACCCACTACCACCACGGTATAGAAAATTCGAACAAGAAAGCACCCCCCTCCCCCACCCACCCGTTCAAGTCCCTGGGCTAAAATTAGTAACAGCTCCTGCCAGCTCTAGGCATAAAAAGGTTGTATAGAGCAAACAGCAACACAACTCCTCAGATCATCAGAGAAGTACGTGTCTCCACACCATCATCTTCAGGCAAGCGTTTCGGCTCTTTCTAAGCCGTTTATCTCTTGATGTAAGACTAATAAAACAATAATCTGTTTCTTGCAGGGTTCCCCCCCCCCCCCTTTCACACTGAGCACCCTGCCCTTTCGGGTCCCTGGCTAAAAGTGATGGGGAGCCACAGGCTATTCTGGACATCGTGGTTCGTGAAAGTAAAAGTAAATCAGCTAAGAAAACCAACGAAGAAGTCTTAAATGAGGAGAGTTAAAAAGCAAATTATAGCAAAAATCAAGAGGCAGGCAAGCGAGAGATTTGTAGGAGATTTTCTGAGAAGAGGAAAATTTAAACACAGTGTGGCAACTGGAAAAACTGAGGGAAGAAGAGACAGAGGAAGACAGAGAGAGAAGTTACTGGATGAGCTGTCAGTGTGGCTAGGAAGAAAGTCATTAGTATTTCTTAAATTAAAACAAAAATATTGTTTCATAACTTAAAAAAATAGTTAGATAATTTTAATGCAGCATATATGAAGGCGTCCATCAACTTGTTCGTTATTTGAAAGTTGTTTTCTTATTGACAAAAGCTGTCAGTTCCTTACCAATATGTTTCTCGCCATTGATGGAAAACTGAATGCTGTATGCGTCGCCAGGCCTAAAGAGAGAGAGAGACATTTTTTTTTTCTTTTACAGTTAGGTCACATAATTTGTGTGTAACTGTAACACGAACTTTGGCTTGCATTGGACAGCAAGCTGAGACTAGCTACCGATCTAACGTCTAGGGAGTATCCTTCATGTGACAGCAAGCTGAGACTAGCTACCGATCTAACGTCTAGGGAGTATCCTTCATGTGACAGCAAGCTGAGACTAGGCACCGATCTAACGTCTAGGGAGTATCCTTCATGTGACAGCAAGCTAAGACTAGGCACTGATCTAACGTCTAGGGAGTATCCTTCATGTGACAGCAAGCTGAGACTAGGCACTGATCTAACGTCTGGGGAGTATCCTTCATGTGACAGCAAGCTGAGACTAGGCACCGATCTAACGTCTAGGGAGTATCCTTCATGTGACAGCAAGCTGAGACTAGGCACCGATCTAACGTCTAGGGAGTATCCTTCATGTGACAGCAAGCTGAGACTAGGCACCGATCTAACGTCTAGGGAGTATCCTTCATGTGACAGCAAGCTGAGACTAGGCACCGATCTAACGTCTAGGGAGTATCCTTCATGTGACAGCAAGCTGAGACTAGGCACCGATCTAACGTCTAGTGAATATCCTTCATGTGACAGCAAGCTGAGACTAGGCACCGATCTAACGTCTAGGGAGTATCCTTCATGTGACAGCAAGCTGAGACTAGGCACTGATCTAACGTCTAGGGAGTATCCTTCATGTGACAGCAAGCTGAGACTAGGCACTGATCTAACGTCTAGGGAGTATCCTTCATGTGACAGCAAGCTGAGACTAGGCACTGATCTAACGTCTGGGGAGTATCCTTCATGTGACAGCAAGCTGAGACTAGGCACTGATCTAACGTCTGGGGAGTATCCTTCATGTGACAGCAAGCTGAGACTAGGCTCTTATCTAACGTCTGGGGAGTATCCTTCATGTGACAGCAAGCTGAGACTAGGCTCTTATCTAACGTCTGGGGAGTATCCTTCATGTGACAGCAAGCTGAGACTAGGCTCTTATCTAACGTCTAGGGAGTATCCTTCATGTGGCAGCAAACTGAGACAAGGCTTTGATCTAACGTCTGGGACATAGCGTCCTGCCACACCTTCTATAGTAACTTGTACTGATGCATGAACGTTCCCGACGACACCTTTTTCTGGTAGTTCATCATCATCGTCAGGTGCCATGTCGACTGGCGTTGGCTATTATGCTTCTCCAGAGTACCCGATCCTTCATTCAGGCCATTAGCTCAGTTGATAATCTCCTTTCACACCATCCCGTCAGATTGTCCAGTGTCATTTCTCTCAGTTTTCCCCTGGCTCTACTTCCCTCTATTTTTCCTGTTGTTACAATATTTTAAATGCCCCCCTCTTCCCATTGCATGACCTAAGAAAGTACATCGTCTCTTGTATTTTCTTTACAAGACTTTTTGTCTCTCCAGCTCTTCTAATCCATTCTTCATTGGTTATTTTTGTTGTCCAGGGGATTCGCAACATTCTTCTAATAAACCACATTTCTGCTGCTTCCAATGATTTTTGTGCAGACTTGCCTATTGTCCATGATTCACTTCCATATAACAAGATAGGTTCAATATAGCATTTTAGGACTTGTTTTCTATGGATGCGCTGCATGATGTTTCTCATTCTCTGAAATGCAGTCTTTGCTTGGCCTATTCTGTTCTTAATTTCTGTTCAGAAATTTCCCATCTGAAGTTATTACTGCTCCAAGGTATTTGAATTTCTGCACCTGCTTTAAAATAGTTCTGTTTAATTTTATACTGCATGTTGGTGGATTCTGTTTCTTAAATATAACCATAGTCTCTGTCTTTTTTTATGTTTAAAGTAAGGCCTTTCTGTTCACTTTCTTTGGCGACTTTATTCAAGAGATCTTGCAGGTCTTGTTGGTTCTCAGCTATCAGTACCGTGTCGTCAGTATACCTTGGTGTAATCAATGAAGCATAGAGGTCTTTCTGTACTTCTAAAGCTCTTCTGTTGGTGTTTCTGATGGTTACCCTGATAAACTACACCATTTATCCAAGCATCCTCCCTCCTCCTCAACCACTACCACCACGGTATAGAAAATTCGAACAAGAAAGCACCCCCCTCCCCCACCCACCCGTTCAAGTCCCTGGGCTAAAATTAGTAACAGCTCCTGCCAGCTCTAGGCATAAAAAGGTTGTATAGAGCAAACAGCAACACAACTCCTCAGATCATCAGAGAAGTACGTGTCTCCACACCATCATCTTCAGGCAAGCGTTTCGGCTCTTTCTAAGCCGTTTATCTCTTGATGTAAGACTAATAAAACAATAATCTGTTTCTTGCAGGGTTCCCCCCCCCCCTTCACACTAAGCACCCTGTCCTTTCGGGTCCCTGGCTAAAAGTGATGGGGAGCCACAGGCTATTCTGGACATCGTGGTTCGTGAAAGTAAAAGTAAATCAGCTAAGAAAACCAACGAAGAAGTCTTAAATGAGGAGAGTTAAAAAGCAAATTATAGCAAAAATCAAGAGGGAGACAAGCGAGAGATTTGTAGGACATTTTCTGAGAAGAGGAAAATTTAAACACAATGTGGCAACTGGAAAAACTGAGGGAAGAAGAGACAGAGGAAGACTGAGAAAGAAGTTACTGGATGAGCTGTCAGTGTGGCTAGGAAGAAAGTCATTAGTATTTCTTAAATTAAAACAAAAATATTGTTTCATAACTTAAAAAAATAGTTAGATAATTTTAATGCAGCATATATGAAGGCGTCCATCAACTTGTTCGTTATTTGAAAGTTGTTTTCTTATTGACAAAAGCTGTCAGTTCCTTACCAATATGTTTCTCGCCATTGATGGAAAACTGAATGCTGTATGCGTCGCCAGGCCTAAAGAGAGAGAGACATTTTTTTTTCTTTTACAGTTAGGTCACAGAATTTGTGTGTAACTGTAACACGAACTTTGGCTTGCATTGGACAGAACAAGAACAGTTAGATCAGTGGTTCTCAACATATTTGTTACCAGAGCCCATACAAAAAGAAAGTTAACATGACTAAAGCGTTCTCCATGGTATATGTGTGCTTGTTGGTGAGTTCGTTAGTCCACTTATTTCTCATGTTTTTACAGCAAACTGTTGGGGATAAATGTAGTACCTTGTGCTTGCGGTAAATTCATGTAGATAACTACAAATATAGCGCTGCACATTGCTTCAGTATGTAAAAAAACAACGGTTCAACTGTCAGCTGGTGGTACATCTAGCATTCTTTACACAAACTATTGTTTTTTTCTGAGTGCAAACAGTTTCTTGTGGTGGATTAGAGTCCTGTAATAAACATCCTTTGAGATGACAAAAAATCTGCCGAATTGCCACATTTCATTCATTCATTCATTCATTTATTCATTCATTCATTTATTCATTCATTCATTGGTCACCTAGTGCCATTTCCCCAGTGAAAACTGACTGGAATCTACTCTCCCGTGTACCATCTCGCCTAGAGGGCCAAGGCAACTATTACTAAGTGAATCGAATTTTGTCAGAAATGTCTGGTTTATTTGCTCGTCGAGACAAAGAAACATGTTAATAGAAAAAAAGGAGTATTAATCGGTAATGAAACGAGAAACTGCACATCACAGATTCATTCATTCAGTGGTGTTAGATCAAAATTCAGGAGTTCAGACAGTGTGCTGTACTTTTTCAACTGATGTATCTGATATGAATAATTTCATGCATTAAAAAGCTGAATGTTCCAGTTAGTGTCACTTCTGAACTTATTATCACAGGGATAAAATTGGAAGATTAAGATAGCAGGAAGAACTACAACAAAAGAACAAACAGAAATGCATGAGAAACAAGAACATGGTATATTTAACTGCTATTCCCGCGTACACATAAAGCACTGTTTATCCAGTAAGTTAGAGATAAAAAAAAGTATTGACGTATTGCACAACTCTGTTATAATCACGAAACAGAAATGAAGAATGTTTGCAGCTTTTCGATCAATAAAACTGGTACATAAATCAGACGTATTGTCTTACCTTCGAAACATTGATTTAGCCATGAAGAACTTTTTGAAAAGCCGTTAATTCGAACGACCACCAGATAAGATTCCTATCACCGGCTGCTCTGTTGTCTGCTAAAAACTAAATCCGTGCCTGTTTTCTTTGGACTTAGACCACTGGCTGATCTCGCTCGCGGAGCAGCTGTAAGGTGTGACGTTTGGCAGGAACGAGGGGGTGTAGCTTTCCAGTTTTTAAAAAGTAAAACGACTACACAATGAGAGTGAGAATGGATAAAATGGATAGCATCAAATGAGCCTTTTTTTAAAAAGTAATGCGACCACTGAATATACATCACGGGACTTTACATTTTCTGTTTTTTTAGCATTTTTTATAAGTGCACATGTACGATCAGTGGACCTAACATCATGCGTTTGTGATGTAAGTGAATATGTAAGATGAGTGGACCTAACATCATGCGTTTGTGATGTAAGTGAATATGTAAGATGGGTGGACCTAACATCATGCGTTTGTGATGTAAGTGATATGTAAGATGGGTGGACCTAACATCATGCGTTTGTGATGTAAGTGAATATGTAAGATGGGTGGACCTAACATCATGCGTTTGTGATGTAAGTGAATATGTAAGATGGGTGGACCTAACATCATGCGTTTGTGATGTAAGTGAATATGTAAGATGGGTGGACCTAACATCATGCGTTTGTGATGTAAGTGAATATGTAAGATGGGTGGACCTAACATCATGCGTTTGTGATGTAAGTGAATATGTAAGATGGGTGGACCTAACATCATGCGTTTGTGATGTAAGTGAATATGTAAGATGGGTGGGCTTTACATTAACGATTAACAGTGTCAGTGAATATGCAAGATGAGTGGATCCAACATCCATTAATAGTGTCAGTGAATATGCAAGATGAGTGGACCTAATATTATCCATTAATAGTGTCAGTGAATATGCAAGATTAGTGGACCCAACATCCATTAATAGTGTCAGTGAATATGCCAGATGAGTGGATCCAACATCCATTAATAGTGTCAGTGAATATGCAAGATGAGTGGACCTAACATTATCCATTAATAGTGTCAGTGAATATGCAAGATGAGTGGATCCAACATCCATTAATAGTGTCAGTGAATATGCAAGATGAGTGGACCTAACATTATCCATTAATAGTGTCAGTGGATATGCAAGATGAGTGGACCTAACATTATCCATTAATAGTGTCAGTGGATATGCAAGATGAGTGGACCTAAAATTATCCATTAATAATGTCAATGAATATGCAAGATGAGTGGACCTAAAATTATCCATTAATAATGTCAATGAATATGCAAGATGAGTGGACCTAACATTATCCATTAATAGTGTCAGTGAATATGCAAGAAACAAAGATGGACACCACAGGGGAGCAGAAGTAAGGGTGGACCAAAAGAGACATGGAGAAGAACAACAGAAAGGATGTTGAGCAATAGAGGGCTCACCTGGGCAAGAACAGAAAAAAAGGCGAAGGACAGTCATTTGTGGAAAACCCTTGCGGAAGCCCCATGTGCCCTGGGCACTTAAGGTTCAGAGAGAGAGAGAGAGAGAATATGCAAGATGGCAAGATGAGTGGACCTAACATTATCCATTAATAATGTCAATGAATATGCAAGATGAGTGGACCTAACATTATCCATTAATAGTGTTTGTGAATATGCAAGATGAGTGGACCTAACATTATCCATTAATAATGTCAATGAATATGCAAGATGAGAGGACCTAAAATTATCCATTAATAATGTCAGTGAATATGCAAGATGAGAGGACCTAACATTATCCATTAATAATGTCAATGAATATGCAAGATGAGTGGACCTAACATTATCCATTAATAGTGTTTGTGAATATGCAAGATGAGTGGACCTAAAATTATCCATTAATAGTGTCAGTGAATATGCAAGATGAGAGGACCTAACATTATCCATTAATAGTGTCAGTGGATATGCAAGATGAGAGGACCTAACATTGTCCATTAATAGTGTCTGTGAATGTGCAAGATGAGTGGATCTAACATTCTCCGTTAATGATGTAAGTCAGTATGGACCAGTATTCTTTGTAAATGATGTAAGTGGACATGTTAGATCAACGGACCCAGTATTCTCTGTAAGTGATGTATTGTTTGACCTGAATAACTGAATCTAAACGAACACACAGAACATGTGACCCGAGGTTGTGTTATGTTCTAGTTTACCCTGTTGAAACTGATGTTTGAGAGGTACCTTTGTTTCTGACCCAGTGATTTGATCTTGTTTACCTTGTTCAAAGATAGCAGGACACAAATATATATCCCTGTTTTATATCCCTGTGTCCTGCTCTTATTTGCCCTGTTAAAATTGATCGACTGCAATTTTCGGATATGGCGTTCTGCATTTTATCTCATATATCTTATATCCTTCCCGTGCCGCTAAACGTTACATAGGGCTCGTAAGGTAGTTTGCCAATTTTTCCTGTCTTCGGCGAGTCTTTCGGCCTCATCAAGGGATTTTATGCCTGTTAATTTGGCCTCTCTTAACAATGTCCTCTTTGGAGTTTCACGCGGTCTGCCTCTTTTTCTTTGGCCTGCTGTGTTCCACTTGATAGCTTGTTTTGGGATTCTCTGATCGTTTCTTCTCATCAAGTGACCAACATATGTCCATCTCCTTTTCCTGATCACCCATGAGACTGGTTGTTGTTCAGTCATCTGTCTTATCTCTGCATTGTTCTTGAATTCGTTCCACTTGATGCCGAGTATTTTCCTTAGGCATTTGTTTTCAAAAGAGTCTAATTTCTTTTCTATTTCTTTAGTTGTTTTCCAGCTTTCGCATGCATAAATGAGGGTGGATATTGCATTTGAATTGAATAGTCTTAACTTGGTTTTTGTGCTTATAACTTTTGGATGCCATATGTTCTCAAGTTTCTTGAAGATTGATGCTGCTTTTGCAATTCTAATCCTAACTTCCTTTCTGGTGTCACCATCCTGGTCTATGTAGCTGCCAATGTATGCAAATTGGTTGACTTCTTCAATATCTGTTCCTTCTATGTGTATTTTTCCATTTTGATTAATGGGAATTTTCATTATCTTTGTTTTGTCCTTGTTAATTTCAAGTCCTATTTTGCTAGCCATTGAAGACAGGCTATCTGTTTTTTCTTGAATGGAATTCACATTTTTACTGGTGAGAGTTATTTCATCAGCAAAATCAATATCTTCTAGTTGGGTCCCATGTACCTAGTCAATACCTGTGTTACCTGTGCAGCATTTTTTCATTATGAAGTCTATTGTATCATTAACTCATTAATCTCTGCCCTTCTTCTCCCTCCTCACTCTCTGGCCTTAAAGTGTCTGTTATTGTATTCTACACCTACTTTCCTCACTGTCCTCTTTTCTCCCCTTCTAGCCTCCTCGATACACGCCCCTCATCTAATCAAACTATGAAACTGCACGCTGCCACTTTCACAAGGATCTAACACTAATCTCGTCTAACCGTCAAGACAGCTCGTCTAACCGTCAAGACACCCCGTCTAAGCGTCAAGACAGCTAGTCTAACACTCAAGACAGCTCGTCTAACCGTGAAGACAGCCTGTCTAATCATCCAGACTCGTGAAAGATGATCTCGAATGTGAAAACAGCATTGACTCGTGAATGAAAAATTTGTTTATTTAAGAAACACTTTTTTAAAGTGACAACACTCGACAGCAACAGCAGCAGAAGTTGGTCTGGATATTATACAATGGAATAACGTCTAAGTGATAACTTATAATGGGAAGGTCAAATCAAAGTAAATCAAGGATCAAAGCTAAGTAGTTGGATATAAAAGAGAAATCAGAATCAAAATGAGAAGACGCAAGAACAAAGGGAGTGGATTTTCCATGACAAACATGAGCTGTTGTTCTATTGGTCGATCATGTTAGCTAAATATTGATGGGGTTGTGAGTGAAACTTCTTCGCAGAATATTGCTCGGCAACTTTCTCTACCATCAACCTACTTTATGGTCTTCAAAAACCTACTTTATAGTCTTCAAAAACCTACTTTATAGTCTTCAAAAACCAAAAGTCGTTATAAATGTGAACAGGGGAAAAATCTTTCTAAAACATCTTAAATGAATACGAAATCAATAATGCACAAGTGATTCAACAGAAATATAACATATACGCACATTACAGCAAATGTGCACACGAGAAACTGCATTAGCATCAGGAGATTCTAAATCGACATGACGGCAGCAGATATTCTAAAACTTAACAAGAAACACTAACGAGTGCTGAATATTTGACGTAGAAAAGTGTTCTTTTTCTTATATACGAGTATAATGAATGTTTTAATTATATCCAGGAATAGAAATAGCATTTCTGAGATACTGCCTACATTTTAAAAATAACTTCTCCTTCAAAATGGACGGGAATGATTGGGGGTGGGGTTGGGGGGGGGGGGAGAACTGACAAATGAAGATGGTTATCCACTCCGACTAATATTATTTTCTTGTATTTTTCTTTTTTTTTTATAAGTAAACATTAGATTGAAATACCTGCCTAACATTTTACAAACAGAACACTACTGATATGATATGAAGTAGCAACAGACTGAACACTACTGATATGATATAAAGTAGCAACAGACTGAACACTACTGATATGATATGAAGTAGCAACAGACTGAACACTACTGATATGATAAAGTAGCAACAGACTGAACACTACTGATATGATTGAAAGTAGCAACAGACTGAACACTACTGATATGATATAAAGTAGCAACAGACTGAACACTACTGATATGATATAAAGTAGCAACAGACTGAACACTACTGATATGATATAAAGTAGCAACAGACTGAACACTACTGATATGATATAAAGTAGCAACAGACTGAACACTACTGATATGATATAGATAAAGTAGCAACAGACTGAACACTACTGATATGATATAGATAAAGTAGCAACAGACAGAACACTACTTATATGATATAGATAAATAACAACTTATAGAACGCTACTGATATGATAAAGTAGCAAATGACTATATAAGAGAAGAGACATCATATGCAGCTGGTACAAGATCATAGAAGTTCATTTCCCCCAACGTATGCACGGGTTCATGTGTACTAGAAAAGTAAGAAATAACAATGAACGCCTCCGACAGCGTTATAACAGTGCAGTTTAATGTTCATCTCTCTCTCTCTGCTCTCTCTCTCTCTCTCTCTGCTCTCTCTGCTTTCTCTGCTCTCTCTCTCTCTGTTCTCTCTGTTCTGCTCTCTGCTCTCTCGCCTACTAATGTCAACTCGTGCAGTCCAATCAACAGCGAAGTTAAGCTGCAGACCGATCGTGCTGAGAGCTGTTTTGCTGCGTCATGTTATGCCTGTATCTCTCTGCCACCCTGGTTTCTAAATCGGTACATGCAGATGTGAAGTTAGGGCGTATGTGTGTGTGTGTGAGAGAGAGAGTGAGCGAGAGAGCTGAAAAGTAGCGACTGGATGAAGGTTTGAAAGAACAGAAAGCAGTCCATAGTACTTAACATATTTTACCGAGTTTTCCAAACATTATTTCACTTTTAGGGTGTCGCTGAGAGGCAGGAAAACAAAATAAACTTTGAACGAGAGAGACAACTGTATTATTCTGTTTGCATTTCCGTAATCTGCATCCTCATCACCTTTATTATCATCATCTCCATCAATTATCATCTTGGCTTACATTGCATTCATGATGATATATGCCCCATAAAGGAACGCTTAGCAACAATTATAATATCCGTCTCTATTCGAGCATCAAAAGCAGATGTACTGCAATACGAAGATTTCTGAGCGGTTCATGTGGCGATTTTTTCATGTTTGTTTATAACTAAAGTCTGGAGAAAGTTGTTGCAGCGATATTGTAGAAAGTTTGACAACATTCAGAACTAAATATGTGGAGAATCGATAAACTGTTCTTGTCTTGTGCTTGAGCATGGTGGCGATTCTTACCAAGCCCTACTGGTGTGCCTTGTGATAACTGTTTATGAAGCAGAATTTCACATCTTCAAAAGTCAGTCCTTTTACTGAACAACTGTCACCCTCCAGCTACACTGTCTGGAACATTAAGGGTTAATACTCGGCTAGAGGGGCGGGCCAACATTATCTAACGACTACTTTACGACATGCATGCATATCTTTCACTTTGCCCTTGAGCTAAAAGTGACCCATACCAGAGCCTAGATTTATCGATTCATACAAACACTGAGACTGCAGTAAAGCATGAAACAGGTTAGTAGCAGTAATGAGCCGACAAACAGCAGTTTTTCACGAGTTGGCAGCTCTGTAAATATTAGCAGAGCCAATCAATGTACAAGTTTTTATTCTCCCTGTTTACTCTGTGTGGAGGTTATATATTCGTGGTTCTGATTTCTCATATCTCATCCCCCTTCTTGCTGTGGCAGTTAAGTATGGTGTGGTTCGCTTTTCAGATGTTCTACATTTTGAGAATTTTCCCAACACATATTGTCAGGTAGCCATTTTTACAGCTTGATCACTGGCATCAACTTTTATACAAATCTACTAAAACTGTGAATCAGATTAAGCAGCCAAAGAAATCAAGAAAACATTTATTTCAGTTTTAAGTTTACTGATTTACTTACATGCAAAAATCTCATATAAAAGTATAAAATCCAGGAATATGAAATGTGAATATATAAAAACCCACAATGTAAATAATACAACAAAGTGTAAAATAAACATTAAATAACTTTTAAATGTTTTAAAATTTATCACTGTATTCAAATTCTGTACGAAAAAAATAAATAAAAAGAGCGTATAATAAGATAAGCCAGATAAATTGACACACTGATAAACATTCATTGTGGACCTAAAATGCTAATACAAGAAAGGGCACTTGAAGTAAAACTGTAATGTTTATAGAATCAGATCTCCAGTGATTTACATATTTTTACAAAAAACATGAGTGCTGATAATGGTAGATAAGAATGGGTTAATGAGACCAGGCACAAAAAAAACCCCCACAGGCAGAAACTTGTCCAGTCCACTCAAAATTTTTATGAACACAAAGAAGATCTGATGCAAACAGGTCCATGTAAAAGGCTGTTAAACAAGAACCTCAGGGACCTTTTAATTCGTGGTCATCTTCAGACAGATGACACTTTTTATGGTACCAGACGTTGCGGACGCCGTAGATGCAACACTTGTCCGTTTGTTGTCGAGGCCAGCCAGATCTCCTTCCCTAAGTCCACGTTATCAGTTCAGGAGGGTTTCACCTGTACTTCACGCAATGTTATTTATGCTATTATGTGCAAACGTTGCAGTTTGAAGTACATAGAGGAGATTGGGTTACGGTTAGGAGATCTATTTCGCCAGCATCTCAGTGATATTTCTAAGAGGGCCTGGACACCTGTGGCTAAACATTTTTGCCTTAGCAACCACAGGGGGAAACAGGACATTTCTGTTAGTGCGATCCGCTCTTGTTCTGCAACGATGTACGATCTCGGAGGATCCTAGAACAGCGCCTTATTTTCCAGATTGGCTGTCTCTACCCAGCTAGAATTAACAATGTCTTCAGCTTTCTGTAACTTCTTTAGTTTTCCACTCCCTTTTTTTAAACTCTACTTTCTTTCTCTATGCTACCCCTCCCTACCACCACCCTCTTTTCTTCTCTGGCAACATACTGATGTTTATAGGGTCTTGTTCTATTCACTAGTTTCATATTTTCTCCCTGCAGGTGTTTATGTTCTTCATTCATTATCTCTCCGCGTCCCCTTTTCCCTCCCCCCCCCCCCCGACACCTCCTCTAGCGGCTATCATGTTTCTATTGTCTTTCCCCCATCCCTTTCTACCATTTGTTTTCCTCCTCTCTCTCCACCTCTTCTCTACGATTGGCTCTATCGGGTATCCTTTGTTGTGATCCGCTTGGTCCTTCCTTCTAATACACACATTTCTCTGTTTTCTACTTCTGGAGGAGGCCATATTAAGATAAGTTCTTCGTTTAGTTATTTGTTTTTTGTCTCGTTTGTGCATGTAATCCTCGAAAAAGGCTCACGCCGAAATATCGGATGTTGTATGTTTTTCATTTATACATTCTCATACTTTCTATTCGTTTTTTTTTCTCACTTTACTCACTCCCTCCCTCACTTTGTAGAACTCCACCATACACCTCTATCTATCTTTTCACAAGGAACAGTATATGTTTGCAGTCTGTGGTGTATAAAGTATATAATATACATATTTGTAGTACATACATTTGTAATATATATGGTGTACGTAAATATATATTTATTGTATATGCAGTAAGATTATTAATTAAGAATGTATGAGAAGAGCTGGAGAGATGCAAAAAATCTTGCCAAAAATTTGAAAGACAATGTACTTTCATAGAACATGCACTGAAATATTACCATCGATGGCACAAATCTGAAACAAGTTGATAGATTCAAGTACTTAAGCACGATTATAACAACTGATTAGAAATGTCATAACAAAATAAAAAGTCGACGTGCTCAGGCCAAGCCAGCATTCCAGACAATGAGAAAATTCTTGTGCAACAGATCCATATCAACTGAAACAAGATTCTGAGTACTTAAATGTTACATCGAGCCAATTTTGTTTTATGGATGTGAAGCATGGTTCATGGATAAGAGAGTGCAGCGAGAAACGGAGGCCATGGAGATGTGGTTTATAAGAAGGATGTTGAAGGTACCATGGACAGCCAAGAAAGCCAATGTCGAAATCTTAAGAGAGGTTGGGGTTAAAAAGCAAATTGTAGCAAAGATCAGAGGCATATCAGAGATCATTTTATAGGACATTTTCTGAGAAGAGGAAAATTTGAACACACTGTGGCAATTGAAAAAATGTAGGGAAGAAGAGATAGAGGAAGACAGAGAGAGAGAGAGAGAGAGAGAGAGAGAGAGAAGTTATTGGATGGATTGTCATATAGCTAGGAAGAAAGTCACCGGCGGATCTCATAATCAAGTCTAAAAACATGGAATTGTGGAGAGAAATGATCGCTTACGCCACGCGGCATGGCACTTAGATTAGATTTAATATTTTCTTGTTGCTTTCATGTCTCATCCAGTTATGTGTTTATAAAAAAAATGACCACAATAAGTTTGTTAGTTCACATCTTTTCACTAGCTCTGTTATGTGCCTTTAGACTGACAGTTTTGGTGGCCCTAACACTAGCAGTTTTGGTGATCCCCAGAGTGACAGATTTGGTGGCCCATAGACTAACAGGTTTGGTGGCCCATAGACTAACAGGTTTGGTGGCCCATAGACTAATATATTTGGTGGCCCATGGAATAACAGATTTGGTGGCCCATAGACTAACAGGTTTGGTGGCCCATAGACTAACAGGTTTGGTGGCCCATAGACTAACATATTTGGTGGCCTATGGACTAACAGGTCTGGTGGCCCATAGACTAACAGGTTTGGTGGCCCATAGACTAACAGGTTTGGTGGCCCATAGACTAACAGGTTTGGTGGCCCATAGACTAACAGGTTTGGTGGCCCATAGACTAACATATTTGGTGGCCCATAGACTAACAGGTTTGGTGGCCCATAGACTGACAGGGATAATGGTCTCTACATCTTACATCCTTCCAGTGCCGCTAAACATCGCATATCGCTTGCATGGTATTTCACCATGTTTTCCTGTTTTCTGCAAGCTTTTCAACCTCATCAAGGAATTTTATGCCTATTAATTTGACCTCTCTTAACAATGTCATCTTTGGAGTTTCACGTGGTCAGCCTCTTTTTCTTCAGTCTGTTGTGTTCCACTTGATCGTTTGTTTTGGGATTCTCTGACTGTTCCTTCTCATCACATGAACGATATATGCCCATCTCCTTTTTTCTGATCACCCATGAAACAAGTTGTTGTTCACTCATCTGCCTTATCTCTGCGTTGTTCTTGAATTCGTTCCACTTTATACCAAGTATTTTCCTGAGGTATTTGTTTTGAAAAGGATCTAATTTGTTTTCTATTTCTTTACTTGTTTTTCAACTTTTGCATGCATAAGTGAGGGTGGATATTGCATTTAAATGAAATAATCTTAGCTTGTTTTTGTGCTTATAAATTTTTAGTGCCATATGTTCTCAAGATTCTTGAAGGCCAATGTTGTTATTGGAATTCTAATTCTAACTTCCTTTCTGATGTCTCAATCCTGGTATATATAGCTGGCGAGGTACGCAAACTGGTGTACCTCTTCAACAGCTACTCCTTCTATGTATATTTTTCCTTCTTGATTAATGGGAGTTTCATTAATTTTTGTTTTTTTTCCTTGTTAATTTCAAGTCCTAGTTTGCTAACCAGTGAAGACAGGGTAACTGTTTTTTTTTCCTTGCATCAAATTCACGTTTCAACACAAGAAATCAGTACACAGAAAGATAAACAGCCACAGCCTACAAGAAGAAAATACTAACATTAATTTCAATCAGGAACTTGCCAATCATTCCAAAACACCCAGTGAAGTAGAGGAGATAGGTATAGATGAGTTATGGAATTCTTACAGCACAGCCATAATCACAGCAGCAAAAGCAAGCACTGGACTGAAAAAACCAAATAGAAAAGCATGGATATCAGATAAAACATGGAAGTATATACATGAAAGAGACATAGACCAAAAGAGACATGGAGAAGAACAACAGAAAGGATGTTGAGCACTAGAGGGCTCACCTGGGCACGAGCAGAAAAAAAGGCGAAGGACAGGCATTTGTGGAAAACCCTTGCGGAAGCCCCATGTTCCCTGGGCACTTAAGGTTCAGAGAGAGAGAGAGTGATATACATGAAAGACGAGCAGTCAAATTAGACATGTTGAATGCAAAAACAGATCTTGGAAAAGATCTGGCAAAAGCAATATACAAAGAACTAGACAAGAAAGTAAAAAGTTCAGCTAGAAGGGATAAAAGAGAATACATAGACAATATGGTGAAAGAGGCAGAAAAAGCAGCAAAAACAGGAGACAGCAAAACTTTATATAACATACAAAAGAGGCTAACAGGTACTATTACATCTAAACAAAGACCAACACTTAGCAAAACTGGTACCCTATCAACATCAAATAAAGACCAAAAGCAAAGATGGGCTGAATACTTCCAAGAAATACTTAATTGACCACACTCAAAAGAATTGTTAAACCTTGAAACTGACTTACCAGCCCCACAACTAAATGTCAACCTAGATGAAATTAAATTGCATGAAACTGAAACAGCAGTGAATTTAATGGCTAACAACAAAGCTGCAGATGAAGATGAAATAACAGCTGAAATGCTAAAAGCTATCAATAGTGACAACATGAGACAACTACAGAGAATGTTTAATAAGATTTGGAAAGAAGAGAAGGTCCCTTCTAATTGGAAAAAAGGAATCATTGTTAAAATACCAAAAAAAGGCAACCTTAGTGACTGTAACAACTGGAGAGGAGTAACCTTAATATCAGTTGTGTCAAAAGTATTTTGCAAGGTCATTTTGAATAGACTTAAAGATATAGTGGATATTAAAATGAGAGAAGAACAAGCAGGATTTAGAAAAGAGAGAAGCTGTCTCGACCAGATCTTTACTCTCAGAATAATACTTGAAGAACATATTGAAAAGCAGAAACCATTAATACTGAACTTCACAGATTTTAAAAAGGCATTTGATAGCATACACAGAGATTCATTATTGAGAATTTTAAGTCTGTATGGAGTACCATCTAAAATTGTCAACATCATTAAGGACTTATACAATGGATATGTTTATGCACTCAAGACAGAAGATGGGATGAGTGAATGGTTCCAGACTGAAACAGGTGTGAGACAAGGATGTATACTGTCTCCTTTACTTTTTGGGACTACAATAGACTTCATAATGAAAAAGTACTGCACAGGTAACACAGGTATGGACTGGGTACATGAGACCCAACTAGAAGATCTTGATTTTGCTGATGAAATAACTCTCACCAGTAAAAATGTGAATTCCATTAAAGAAAAAACAGATAGCCTGTCTTCAATGGCTAGCAAAATAGGACTTGAAATTAACAAGGACAAAACAAAAATAATGAAAATTCCCATTAATCAAAATGGAAAAATACACATAGAAGGGACATATATTGAAGAAGTCAATCAGTTTGCATACAATGGCAGCTACATAGACCAGAATGGTGACACTAGAAAGGAAGTTAGGATCAGAATTGCAAAAGCAGCATCAATCTTCAAGAATCTTGAGAACATATGGAATTCAAAAGTTATAAGCACAAAAACCAAGTTAAGACTATTCAGTTCAAATGTAATATCCACCCTCATTTATGTATGTGAAAGCTGGAAAACAACTAAAGAAACAGAAAAGAAATTAGACTCTTTTGAAAACAAATGCCTAAGGAAAATACTTGGCATCAAGTGGAATGAATTCAAGAACAATGTAGAGATAAGACAGATGACTGAACAACAACCAGTCTCATGGGTGATCAGGAAAAGGAGATGGACATATGTTGGTCACTTGATGAGAAGAAATGATCAGAGAATCCCAAAACAAGCTATCAAGTGGAACACAACAGGCCAAAGAAAAAGAGGCAGACCGCGTGAAACTCTGAAGAGGACATTGTTAAGAGAGGCCAAATTAACAGGCATAAAATCCTTTGATGAGGTTGAAAGACTCACCGAAGACAGGAAAAAATTGGCGAAGTACTTTGCGAGTGACTATGTGACGTTTAACGGCACAGGAAGGATATATATATATATATATAGGTTTGGGTGAGAATAGTCCATTAAAAGTTATGTTTTACAGGTTTGAGAGATAAAACAAACAATTAAACATTATGTTCACAGATATAGGAAAGAAGACAGCCATATCAGCATTATGTTTACAGGTCTGGTAGAGAAAGGAGACAAGTCATTAGTGTGTAGTATAGATCTGGGAAAGAAAAGATACAGGTCAACATTTTGCTTTATAGATCTGGGAGAAAACAGGTCAACATTTTGTTTTATAGGTCATAGAGAAAAAAGATGGGTCAACATTTTGCAGTACATATCTTGGAAAGACAAGAGACAGGTCAATATTTTGTAGTACAGATATGGGAAAAGAAAAGAGATAGGTCAACATTATGAATTATAGATCTCAGAGAAAAAAGGCACAGGTCACCATTATGTTTTATAGGTCTGGGAGAGAAAAAGAGACAGGTGAACATTTTGTATCATAGGTCTCTGGAAGAAGGCAGAAAACATCTGTACTAGCTATGACAGCACTAAGTACTTCTGGGTTTAGAAAGAGCATTTATTGTATATGTATTAATAAATAATACAACAGTGGATACTGAAATGGTTCTTTTCATCTCAAAAGGTGATCTTGAAACAGGCAAATATCAGTGTTTGTGAAAGTTGCTATGAATCAATGAAGCAGGCAAATATCAGTGTTTGTGGAAAGTTGCTATGAATCACTGAAGCAAGCAAATATCAGTGTTTGTGAAAAGTTGCTATGCAGTCTGCTGATCTGCTTCTCTCATGACCAGTTGCATCAATATTTGATTAGCACATTCTACCATCTTCTTTGCAAAGCATCTTCATGCTTGCATCTTTTGTCTTAGAACTTGGCCCTCATTCAGTACAGCACTGGTGTAACAGATGTAAAACAGCAATATTGATATAAATAAAAAATGTTTGTTACTGTCTCTATATTGTGAAATTAACACAAAAATGATTTTAAGTGAAACAGTCTGAAACGTGATGTTACAGTCACAGTACATGATGTATTTTACTGACATTTATTACACTGAAGTATTTTGGTCATAAATTCCTGTGATAAAATGACTGAAACTGAAATGTTACTATCTCAGTTGTTGATGCCTCAAGTTGTATTGTTTTTGCCAAATTTTGAAATATAAGTGATTAATGTTGACTGACTGTTGAAATATAAGTGATTAATGTTGACTGACTGTTGAAATATAAGTGATTAATGTTGACTGACTGCTGAAATATAAGTGATTAATGTTGACTGACTGCTGAAATATAAGTGATTAATGTTGACTGACTGCTGAAATATAAGTGATTAATGTTGACTGACTGCTGAAAATAAGTACACTGACTAACAGGGCTACACTTCCCAGTGATTTCTGTAGCAATGGCAGCTGCTGATGCAATTGAAAAAGAATGCACAAGCTTTCCACTAAAGGATCCTCCAGGATGAGAGATATTGACATTGATGCTAAGAGGAATGAATCATAAATTAATAAATCAAATAATTATTTTAGTTGGTAAGATATGTTCTATTTGGTTCTGGATGTAGAAATGGTACTGAGTTCCTTCGCTGATGTCACATACAACAATAATTTCTGCTTCTTTCTCAGCACCTGTTGACAAGCAGTTCAAAATATTCTCTTTTTTCTTTAGGGTTGTGAATCAATTATTACATCCAATAACTTATCAGCAAAGAGAAAAACATTGTCACATTTGCTCATCAACATTAGCTTTATTTCTATGGTGAGTTATTCAGTTTAAATGGGTTTTAAAAAGATTACAACAAAATTTACTGAACCTCATTCATTCATTCATTTGCATGTCGCTTGTGGAACTTTGCCTCCCTAACGGCACCCCTGTAGGCCTCTCGGTTGTGAGCAAGATGCCCTGCTGCTGATGCATCCATATATCATATTTAAAATATTTAAAACGGATTTAAAACTGATTTAAAACTGAACTTATCAGTTTTAAATTACTGTATGTGTTAAATTTTGGAACCTGGTCATCACCCATTAAAAGCAAAGCAATTATGTTTATTATAAATATTTTCTGCGGTCTTAGGATTTTTGTTTGGTAGTGAAAGAGTTCTCCAAATATCGTGGACACAAAAAAGAACAAACATATCTATACTACAAGAGCTTAATACTGAAGAAGGCTGGCTAGTAAAGAGGATTAAAGAGAGAAAACTTAAATATTTTGGATACATTAAACGTCATGATAATTTAGAGAAAACCGTATTGGAAGGATTCATAATGGGAAAAAGAAAGAGAGGAAGACCAAAACGAAGATGGCTGAAAGACATCATTGATGATCTGCAAATGGATGCAGCAGCGACAGGCCATCTTGCTCACAACCGAGAGGCCTACAGGAGTGCTGTTTGGGAGGCAAAGTTCCGCAAGGGACATGCAAATGAATGAATGAATGAAGAGTGAAAGAGTCTAAAACACGTCTTTGGGGTTAGAAAATTACTGGTAAACTCTTGGCAATTTAAAACTACAGAAACTGAAAAAAATATGCTCTGTATGATTGCACTACATGAAGAAATATTCTGGAATATTCAATTTATGTGATTTTTAAAAAAATGTACTTCAGTCTAGCAAGTGTTTACAATGTTCTTCAGAGTCTGCCACTTCAGTTTGTTATGAGCAGAGACTTACTACAATGGAAGATAACCCACATGTTTCCAGTACATAGAAGCTGTTTCATATTGTATAAAATTTTGCAATATATAGTAATATTCCTTAACTTACAATTGATATCCACAAAGCTAGAGTGTCTAACCTCTCACCTGCAGTAGGATATAATGGAAAATATTGCATACTGACAACTGAGTGCTGACAAAATACTATTGAAAAGTGTGTACAAACATACACCTATGCTGAACACAGACCAAACAAGATTATACCAAACATCTGACATCCCATGTGCCATCACCTCAGAAAGAACGAAGAAAAATTTCTGCATTAGAGAAGAAAGACAGAAGGGCAAATAAGGAAGGGAAATTATCATGAAAATGTGGTCTTCATTCATGGGTACATAACTCCATGGTCAGAATTAACTAAAAGAGGCTAATCATTTCAGCGAATATCATCTCCCTTAGTTGTCAGTGAGAATGGAAACCACGTTCATATAACATATTAAGTGAAGTTTAAATTTCATCATTTGTCTCTGAGGAAATATTTTCTAGACTACTAGCAAATTTCTCCTACCACTCACATACAGAGAAACTCCTTTTATGGCTGATTTACCTTGTACATCTCCCACAATCTTCTCACTGGTTGCACCTTTATGTATAGAGTTCTCTACACTGTTGGTATCCTTTATGGGATAGATTCTTTCGAGGCCTCTCAATCTGTTTCGTAACACTAGTCTCTTTATGGATTTATGTATTTCTTTTTTTTAATCGCTTCTTGGCCTTTTGGGTAAGAAGTTTTTAAACCAAACATTCACACCACCGCGAGATGGTAAAATTATCTAACAGCACCATGCTGTTTTTATTTATTTATGTTTAATAGTGAAAGAGTTCTCCAAATATCGTGGACACAAAAAAGAACAAACATATCTATACTACAAGAGCTTAATACTGAAGAAGGCTGGCTAGTAAAGAGGATTAAAGAGAGAAAACTTAAATATTTTGGATACATTAAACGTCATGATAATTTAGAGAAAACCGTATTGGAAGGATTCATAATGGGAAAAAGAAAGAGAGGAAGACCAAAACGAAGATGGCTGAAAGACATCATTGATGATCTGCAAATGGATGCAGCAGCGACAGGCCATCTTGCTCACAACCGAGAGGCCTACAGGAGTGCTGTTTGGGAGGCAAAGTTCCGCAAGGGACATGCAAATGAATGAATGAATGAAGAGTGAAAGAGTCTAAAACACGTCTTTGGGGTTAGAAAATTACTGGTAAACTCTTGGCAATTTAAAACTACAGAAACTGAAAAAAATATGCTCTGTATGATTGCACTACATGAAGAAATATTCTGGAATATTCAATTTATGTGATTTTTAAAAAAATGTACTTCAGTCTAGCAAGTGTTTACAATGTTCTTCAGAGTCTGCCACTTCAGTTTGTTATGAGCAGAGACTTACTACAATGGAAGATAACCCACATGTTTCCAGTACATAGAAGCTGTTTCATATTGTATAAAATTTTGCAATATATAGTAATATTCCTTAACTTACAATTGATATCCACAAAGCTAGAGTGTCTAACCTCTCACCTGCAGTAGGATATAATGGAAAATATTGCATACTGACAACTGAGTGCTGACAAAATACTATTGAAAAGTGTGTACAAACATACACCTATGCTGAACACAGACCAAACAAGATTATACCAAACATCTGACATCCCATGTGCCATCACCTCAGAAAGAACGAAGAAAAATTTCTGCATTAGAGAAGAAAGACAGAAGGGCAAATAAGGAAGGGAAATTATCATGAAAATGTGGTCTTCATTCATGGGTACATAACTCCATGGTCAGAATTAACTAAAAGAGGCTAATCATTTCAGCGAATATCATCTCCCTTAGTTGTCAGTGAGAATGGAAACCACGTTCATATAACATATTAAGTGAAGTTTAAATTTCATCATTTGTCTCTGAGGAAATATTTTCTAGACTACTAGCAAATTTCTCCTACCACTCACATACAGAGAAACTCCTTTTATGGCTGATTTACCTTGTACATCTCCCACAATCTTCTCACTGGTTGCACCTTTATGTATAGAGTTCTCTACACTGTTGGTATCCTTTATGGGATAGATTCTTTCGAGGCCTCTCAATCTGTTTCGTAACACTAGTCTCTTTATGGATTTATGTATTTCTTTTTTTTAATCGCTTCTTGGCCTTTTGGGTAAGAAGTTTTTAAACCAAACATTCACACCACCGCGAGATGGTAAAATTATCTAACAGCACCATGCTGTTTTTATTTATTTATGTTTAATAGGCAAAAATTTTAAATACTACAACGCAGAAAAACTTGTTAACTCTTCACTTCTGGATTCATCTTCATGCTCTGCCAAAATAAATCTTGATGAGAAATTTCGATAGAAGGAAACTGGAAGAAAATTAACTCTATAATTTAACAAATATGAGTTTGGTTAGAAATGTGCTATTCTTCATTTTATTTTGGCTTTGCCTAAATATTACTCTGGGCATTGAATTACACGAAGATGTACAAGAACTAGTAGCACCACCAGTGTTGTGTCGGAGAGAAAGAGTTATCCCTTTCGACCCCAGCGGTTTACTAAAGTTAAAAGAACTACCAGCATTTATCTCGGCACCAGCTAAGCCAGAATCCCCTGCCAGTTGAAAGTCAGAATTATAGGACTAGGACATCAGTACAAGACGTCCTACAGAATGCCTATTGAAGAGCGTTTTAGTTAAATTGGCCAGCTGTGTGTTGTATGCCAGGTTGGCACTAATGAATTTGAAAATATACATGACTGTGTGCTTCTTTATAGCACAGCTACTACAATATACCGTTACTGTACTACTAGCTTAGTAACAACTTTCTCCCAGGAACATAACAAGACTTTACGATAACATCAGCCGCCAAATTTAATAACAAGCAGACTATCAACCAACCTACGACACTGACAGATATCACGATGGTTTTTCATGTGTCAGAGTAGATATTTAACTGTTTTACAAAAGAACAACATTTTTAATGATGGAAAGATGCTGATGACTTGGTGAGATGAGGTATGAAGTTATTGAATGAAAGAAAAACTGAAAAAGTACAATTACAACAGTTCCCGACGGAGCAATTCCGCTATAAGAAAGCAAGATTCAAATCCAAAACTTCTACGTACAACAGCAAAATCATTCCCAGAAAACACAAACATCATAACTGAACAAAATCACTTTGTCCTGAGAGGACAAAGACTCTTAACTAAATGACATCCTACAACAACCACTAAACTTTTGTCCTAAACAAGGAAAGTAAAATTGTTGAACAATGGACACTAATCTACATCCTAATAATTTCTCTAACACAAGACCAAGTGGACAAACTTGTCCATCCTAACTCTAACACAAGACCAAGTGGACAAACTTGTCAATCCTAACTCTAACACAAGACCAAGTGGACAAACTTGTCAATCCTAACTCTAACACAAGACCAAGTGGACAAACTTGTCAATCCTAACTCTAACACAAGACCAAGTGGACAAACTTGTCAATCCTAACTCTAACACAAGACCAAGTGGACAAACTTGTCAATCCTAACTCTAACACAAGACCAAGTGGACAAACTTGTCCATCCTAACTCTAACACAAGACCAAGTGGACAAACTTGTCCATCCTAACTCTAACACAAGACCAAGTGGACAAACTTGTCCATCCTAACTCTAACACAAGACCAAGTGGACAAACTTGTCCATCCTAACTCTAACACAAGACCAAGTGGACAAACTTGTCAATCCTAACTCTAACACAAGACCAAGTGGACAAACTTGTCAATCCTAACTCTAACACAAGACCAAGTGGACAAACTTGTCAATCCTAACTCTAACACAAGACCAAGTGGACAAACTTGTCAATCCTAACTCTAACACAAGACCAAGTGGACAAACTTGTCAATCCTAACTCTAACACAAGACCAAGTGGACAAACTTGTCAATCCTAACTCTAACGTACTTCCACAGCTAACCCTTGCTCTCCTTGCCTCTATATATTTTTTCTCCTTAAAATCTGAATGGTTTTATACTACAACTTTCCCCACTCGCTTCTCATGTTGCACGCTTAGTTCGCGACTTTTGTCCAGTGCATTCAAGAAAAAGTTACCCTTTGTCTTCCTCATTACGAGAACTCACTCTGTCGAGTTAAATTAACACTGTTCTAAATATTTTTATGTACCATACATTAGGACATATTCTTCTACAAAGTATTTATAGTTTTTTTGCATTCAGCCAAATTATTTGTTGTAGGACTGTGTCTCAGCTAAAGTATTTACTGTAATCTCGTGTTTTAGCTAAAGTACAAGCATTTACTGGAAATCTGGTGTAATAGCTAAAGTATTTGCTGTAATCTTGTGTTTTAGCTAAAGTATTTACTGTAACCTAGTGTTTTACCTAAAGTATTTACTGTAATCTCGTGTTTTAACTAAAGTGTTTACTGTAATCTCGTGTTTTAGCTAAAGTATTTACTGTAATCTCGTGTTTTAGCTGCAGTAATTGTTGTCGTCTTTTGCTTGTTGTTTTCCGTGCTCCTGTGACTGAAAGCATCTTGCTCGTATGTTACAATGTTTGTGTTGCTCTCGACGCTGAAGTTGTGGTGGTGCTTTCCCCTGTTGTCGTTCAGTCTTTATAACACGCACATGCACATGGAAGAGGTTTTGCGGAAGAGTGAGGGGAATGGAAACTCTTTATTGTTTGTTTTGGGAGGGGAAAATGGTAGGGGTGACTTTACGAAAACTGTGATGAAGATATTTTGTAGTTAGCAGCTTCATCCCGCTTCATCCCGCTAATCTTGTCTTTATCTGTGCCAGGTTCATTCCGCTAATCTTGTCTTTATCTGTGCCAGGTTCATCCCGCTAATCTTGTCTTTACCCCCTTCATCCTACGAATCTTGTCTTTATCTGTGCTCCCTTCACCCCTCTGATTCTGCCTTTATCTGCCATGTTACCTGTACATAGATAAAGCAATTACAGGTGCCAGATGGTCATCCCCGACTGAGTGTGTCACTAAAAAACACTGAAAGGTCGAAACGATCACTGACTGTAGGGACGCTGATGTGAAGGAGACTGATTTATTAGATCACTGACTGTAGGGACGCTGATGTGAATGAGACTGATTTATTAGATCACTGACTGTAGGGACGCTGATGTGAATGAGACTGGGACGCTGATGGGAATGAGACTGATTTATTAGATCACTGACTGTAGGGACGCTGATGTGAATGAGACTGATTTATTGGCGAAGTCCACTAGATAGGGCTTGCTAAAGTGGAGCTAACTTGTAACTGGCGACCGCCGTATAAGCGAAACACAGGAAAGTAAAGCTAGCCTGTAACCGAGAATCGCAATAAAAGCTCAATACTGGAGTATGGGATCCTCTTATAATGTTTTTCCCCCAGAAACGTAGGCTGTGTTTATGCTGCTCCTTGGTTACAAAGATTACCAAAGCCACGTTGGAATAACCAACTTCCTTGGTTACCAAAGCCATGTTGGAATAACCAACTTCCTTGGTTACCAAAGCCACGTATATATAGCTTCTTTTTTTCATTTCCTAACATGCAATTGGTTTAACATAAAATCCCTTGATGAGGTTGAAAAACTGGCCGAACAGGAAAAAAATGGCGAACCACTTTGCGAGCCCTATGTGACGTTAAACGGCACGGGAAGGATATAAGAAGAAGCAGAAATGCTTTAAAATCTTTATCTAAACCTAAATGCTCCATTATCATAAACCTGCACCAAACTTCAATTATTTTGTAAAGCTGTATCAGAGGTCTCCATCGCCCTAGAGTTCACAACACTAAAGAGCTGCTGAATCCATGGAGAATATGGCTAGAAAAAAACGGTTTTATAACTTCCATAATTTTACACAAGAACTCTATGCTCAAGAATTTTATTGTGCGTGTCTTTTCCACATTTAGTGGTCTAGTTTGGCTGCTCTCCTTTTGCAGGACACCAAAAAATATTATAAAAGGACAGCAGAGATGTTTCGGTAGTTACATTTCATCGTATCTTTTTCTCATAGGAAATGTTGAGGAGGGTGTATCAACACTTTAAAACATGCTTCTGTGTATCCCCCTCACCTTTTTCAATTTAAAGCAATTATCCCAGCCAGAATCGTAGTTCCTGCCTGAGGAACCTACAACAGCACTCGGTCTCTTGAAGTAAACGCTGCTTGGTTTACACGAATAATTACTGTGCAAGTATATAAAACAAAGAATATAACTATACATGAAGCCACTGCAACCACAGAGGCAAATCTGATTTTCTGGCAACATCCAGCAAACAACGTCAGACTAATGACAGAAGACGCCTAGCGCTTGAGAATCACTGCATTCAGGAATATGGGACGCAGGAACCACATGGTTTGAACTCGCAATTCAGTTACACCTACAGATCTGAAAGGAAAAAGAAACTGAAATGCCAGATACAATATACCAACTACAAAAACATCAGCAAACCATCCTCTGTCTAAGGACAGGTCACTGCAGACTACTGAGCCACCTGCATCGACTCAAAATGTCTCACACAGACGAGTGTCCATGTGGCAGTGGAGTCCAGACTCCAAAACGTATCCTACAAGAGTGCCCAAACCATACAGACCTGAGGCGTGAGACATGGCCAGACACAAGCTTGGGGCAAAAGTTTTGGGGTTCCTATCAGGATCTGGAGAGGACTGCGGGCTTTGCCATATCGACAGGGATCAGGTTCTGAAATGAACAACAACCTCGAATGCAGAAGAAGAAGTTACATTTAACATTCCCCTCTCCCACATGCATATTCCCTCTGCACTAAGTTCCACTCCTTTCTCACTTGCTACACATAATTCAAAACCTCCTCATGCCATCAGATTACAATCCCTCTACCCCAGCTGCAATCACCTATTCCACATTCTCAGGGCTAGATTAGCGTTATACCATGCTCTCCCCTTTCTGCGGTTCCCCTTCCCTCCCTTTACAACCCACCTATAACACATCACAAGTCTCCATTTAAACATTCTCGACACTCCACCATGCGCATTTATGGACACAGCCTCTTACAAGTCACAGCTTCTTACAAGGCATAGCTAAGTGCTTCATTTATTTTATTTTATTCTATTTTTTCCATTACTATTTTTTACATAGCATTCATATAAATTTATATTTTATCTTCTTTATTTCTTCGTCCTGTGTGTTTTTGTATGATGAAGGTTCACACCGAAACGTCACAACTGTGTGCTCATTAAGTAATAAAGCTGATCCTACTTTTTTTTCCTGCTTTATATACTACTGGACAAAAGTTAAGGGCCGGTTTTTTTATTTCTTACATAAACAAAATCAGCTAACAAACAAATCATTAGTACCAAAGAAAACAGCATTTAAAACGGAACAAATTCAATCATTTCATTTGCAAATTGGAATAGGAATACACAATCAGCAAGCTGGTGAAATCACTCACCCTTTGTTAAAAAATTCACAAGCGTGGTCTTCAAACAACGAACATGTCAGTATCGCGTGTGGCCACCGTTCGCTGCCAGACATTCGACGCACCGTTGCCTCATCCAGTTAACCAGGGTTGTTAGGACATTCTGTGGAATGGCCTGCCACTCTTGTTGAAGGAAAAGGGTCAGCTGGGTGACATCAACAGGTGTAGGATGATTTGTCGAAACCCATCTGGGTAGGACATCCCAAGTGTGCTCAGTGGGCGACAGATCGGGCGACCGAGCTGACCAATCCATTCTAATGATCATTTTCTGTTGAAGAAAATCTTATACGACACGACCCCGATGTGGTCTTGCGTTATCGTCATGTAGGATTGCCCCTGCACCCATGGCTTGCAAGGTAGGCTGGACAATAGGTAGCAGAATTTCATTCAGATATAGCTGGGCGGTTAGGGTGCCATGAATGGCATAGAGGGGAGTCCTGCAGTGCCTGTTGATTCTCTTAAACGCCTGCGAAGTGTTCTGCCGCTAACATTGAAGTTTGCAGTATTAATTAGGTGGTTTCTGAGAGTGGAAGACGTTACTGTCCGGTTGCAAAGTGTTGACAGCTGCAGATATCTGTCATCTTGTCTACTCGTGCAACGAGGTCGGCCTGAACGATGCCTGTCTTCTACTCCTCCGGTTGCGTAAAATCGCTCCAAATGCCTTTTGATGGTAGAATGGGACATCCCCGAACGCCGTGCAACTTCGCGACAAGATAAACCGCTTTCAACTAAGGCTATGACCTGATGACGCTCAAATGTGCTAAAACGCCTTCGCGGTGGCATGGTGTTTTTCAAATGACAAAAATACCCCTAAACCGCTTTAATAAAAATGATTCGAAGGTGAGAAGTGTTCACTATGGATGCTTCTTGCACATGCAACACAAATCAGCATGATTTAATTACCTGCTGGGTCATGCTGACACTTTTAAAAATGCTCTAACATTTTGTCTAGGACGATGCTACTGCATGTGATTTTTACACTTGTTGTGATGAACAGTTGGTGTTGTTTATGCCCCGGCTGCATAGAGGACTGCCTGAGAATGCAGTTTATTTAAGATTAGCAGTAGTAGTAGTAGTAGTAGTAGCAGTAGTAGTAGTAGTAGCAGTAGTAGTAGCAGCAGCAGTAGTAGTAGCAGTAGTAGTAGTAGCAGCAGTAGTAGTAGTAGCAGTAGTAGTAGTAGCAGCAGCAGTAGTAGCAGTAGTAGTAGTAGTAGCAGTAGTAGTAGTAGTAGTAGCAGCAGCAGCAGGAGTAGCAGCAGCAGTTAACAGTGGTAGTAATTCCTGGTGCAGAAGCAACCTAACTGCTGTTGTTAGTGAAGGTTTGCTCGTCTTTATCTGTGTGTGTGTTTGTCACAGAGTGAGAGCAAGAGAAAGGGACTGTGTGTGTGTTTGTGGGTGTGAGTGTGTGTGCGTATGTTTTTCGTCTCAACATCCATGTTTAAGTTTACAGAGAAGTGTTAGCTGTAGTGAGAAGAGATTAGAAAACGTCTGCTAAGAAGATGCACACAGCTCAGTCAGTCTACAAATCTAATATTTACCCATGGCCCCGCATGTTACAGCTGCCATCTTCACCTGAATGACTTGCAGTGCAAACATAAATAGTGGCAGAAATATATATATGAATGTCTGTGTGCAAGTTTGTATGTATATATGTTAGAGCATCACGCTGGAACACCTGGAGCAATTTCAACGAAACTTGGCACACATATTATTTACAGTCTGGAAACTGCGCCGTATGCTTTAGAGCATCCCTATGACCCCTAAGAGAATTAGAAAAATATTTTGGCCAAACACCATAAGAAATAACATCTTATTAGCAGAAATGCAGATGAAACCACTGACAACAATTATTGAGGAAAGACGCTGGCGATGGTTGGGACATGTGTTCCGAATGACTGACAACTCACTACCAAAAATAGCACTAAGATGGACACCACAGGGGAGCAGAAGTAAGGGTAGACCAAAAGAGACATGGAGAAGAACAACTGAAAGGATGTTGAGCAATAGAGGGCTCACCTGGGCAAGAGCAGAAAAAAAGGCGAAGGACAGGCATTTGTGGAAAACCCTTGCGGAAGCCCCATGTGCCCTGGGCACTTAAGGTTCAGAGAGAGAGAGAGAGAGATGAACCCTAAGAGGGCCTGAGTGGTTGTGGTGGGATCTAAACCGAACGATGCAGACAATACCCCCACTGAATGACGGGAAGTAACTCCCGTGATATTTATGCCTACTGTGCATTGTCGGCCGTGACGGACACAGGTCAGCGCAAACAACTCGATGACGTTATATCTGCAGAGATGCCGAACCGTTGGCATTGATAACGAGAAAAATGATACACAGGACAGATTTCTGATTCACGAAAGACACCCTACTGTCGTTCACTTCAGCATCCATTTAGAAAATCATCATCATCAGGTGCCGTGCTGATTGGCGTTGGCTATTATTCTTCTCCAGAGTACACGATCCTTCATGCAGGACATCAGCTCAGATGGTGATCTCCTCTCACACCATCCTGTCAGACTGTCCCGTATCATTTCTCTTGGTCTTCCTCTTGATCTTCTTCCTTCTATTTTTTCTGTTGTTATAAAATTTTCATTGGCCCCTCTTCTCATTGCATGTCCTATGAAAGTACATTGTCTCTCTCTTATCTTTTTGACAAGGTTTTTATCTCTCCAGCTCTTCTCATACATTATTCATTAGTTATTTTTGCTGTCCAAGGGATTCGCAACATTCTTCTAATGAACCACATTTCTGCTACTTCCAATGATTTTTGTGCAGACTTGCCTATTGTCCATCATTCACTTCCATATAACAAGATAGGTTCAATATAGCATTTTAGGACTTGTTTTCTAACATTCATTGATAAGGATGTGTTGGATAATATGTTTCTCTAATTCTCTGAAATGCAGTGTTTGCTTGGCCTATTCTGTTCCTAATTTCTGTTCTGCATTTCCCATCTGAAGCTATTACTGCTCCAAGGTATTTGAATTTCTGCACCTGTTTTAGAATAGTTCCGTTTAATTTTATGCTACATGCTGGTGGATTCTGTTTCTTAGATATAACCATAGTCTCTATCTTTTTGATGTTCAAAGTAAGGCCTTTCTGTTCACTTTCTTTTGGCGACTTTATCCAAGAGATTTTGCAGGTCTTGTTGCTTCTCAGCTATAAGTACTGTGTCGTCAACATACCGAAGGTTGTTAATATTGTATCCTCCAATTTTTATGGCTAGTTCTGTGATGATCGTTCTTAAAATATTCTCGCTGTACAGAGTAAACAGGTCTGGAGATAGTACACATTCTTGTCGCACCTCTTATTTTATAGGTTTATATTTTCCAATTCTATTTTCAACTCGAACTGCTGCTTATTGCTGCCAGTATAGATGGTTTACAATCCTCAGGTCTTTGCCGTCTATATTGATGTCTTCAAGCATTTTAATAATTTCATTATGTTTCACCTTGTCAAATGCCTTGGTGTAATCAATGAAGCATAAGTAGAGATCTTTCTGTTCTTCTAAAGCTCTTTCTGTTAGTGTTCGTAAAGCATAAATGGGATTGTGTGTTCCCTTTCCTTCAACAAATCCAAACTGTTCATCTGCTATTTCCATTTTTATCTTTCTCCTTGTTCTTCTCATAATTATTCTCAGAAGTAGCTTCGTTATGTGACATGAGAGGCTGATAGTCCGGTTGTCATCACATTCCTTTGCACCTGGTTTCTTTGGTAGTGCTATAAACGTGGATTTAATCAAGTCACTGGGAATATAACCACTGTTGTAAATGCCATTCAGTAACTTGGTTATTATTTTTTATTCCTGTCTCCTCTAGTGCCTCTATTTCTTTTATTGTTATATTATCAGGCCCAGTCGCTTTTCCTTTCTTCGTGTGTTTGATGGCATCTATGATTTCATCTTCAAGTATTGGTGGTCCATCACAGTTTTCAGTATCTGGAGTTAATTCTGGTCTTTCTCCTCCATATAGCTCACCGATATACTCTGTCCACCTGTCCACAATGTCTTCTTTTCCCATTAACATTTTACCATCTTTTGATTTCAGGCATCCTGTGGTATATTCTGTTTTCCTGCCTGTGAGTTCACTAATTCGTTTGTGCATGTTTTTGCTGTCTTTATTATGAGAGTCCTCTATCTGTCTGCACTGTTCATTTAACCATACTTCTTTTGCTTCTCTGCATTTGCGTCTTATTTCTTTATTTATCTTGCTATATTTTTCTTGGTTATTTTTACTCTTCCTCCTCTTGTCCATCAGTCCTAAGATGTCGTATGTCATCCATTTATTTTTAGGGGCTTCTTTTTTGGTGGTATTATCTCCTTAACATTTTAGTGGATAGAATCTCTTAACATTGCCCATTGTTCATCTATACTATTTATCTTTGCTATTGCATTGCATGTATTTGTTATAATAACTTTGTATTGTTCTCGTAGTTCTTGGTCATTTTTAAGGAGTTGTGTATTCAGTTTGATGTTTCTCACTTTTCTGCATGCTTTCTTTAGCTTTATTCTAATTTTTTCCACAGAGTGGGTCATGGTCACTGTTGCATTCAGTTCCTGGCATGGTTTTTGTTGTCAGTAATGCATTTCGGAATCGTGTGTTGATTAATATGAAGTCTCTCTGGTTAAAAGCCTTTTTGTCTGGGCTGCACCACATTGCCAGTCTTCGGGGATGTTGTTTAAACCAGGTGTTTCCTACAACCATGCTGTGTATTCTTGCCCATTCAATTAATTTATAACCTCAGTCACTCCTCTCCCCCAGTCCATAGTCACCAACGATGTCTGAAATTCTTCCTTTATCAACTTTGGCATTAAAATCTCCCGTGACTATAGTAACTTCATATGACTTTGTGTGTTTTAGGGCTGTCTCTATGTCATTATAAAATAGCTGTACATCTTCTTCAGAACTTTCAGATGTTGGAGCATACACTTGTATAATATTTATGTTTATTGGTAGTCCTTTCAGTTGGGCTAGCGGTCCGAGATGTTCAAATGTCATACAGTTGTCCTTGCTGATTGTTCTTCAAATATTATTCCTACTCTTCGTTCATATTTCTCACTTCCTGAATATATCATTGTATATTTATCAGAATTGATCTTCCCTGCGCCTGTCCATCCAACTGTGACAGTATACCGTTTTATCATTTTTTTTAATATTAGCTTTTCAAATTAGGGGGAGAGAGAGAGAGGAAAAGAGAGGAGAGAGAGGTAGGGAGAGCGATAGAGAGGGGGAGAGTGAGGTAGAGAGAGAGGGAAATAGAGGAGAGAGCGATAGAGAGGAGAGAGAGAGAGATAGGGACAGAGAGATAGATTTGAGATCGCTATGTTTCTCCCAGGGACAATTTTATGTTGCTTGCTCAAAGGTGGGTTCACCCAAGAATTTATTCTTGCTCTTGGAGATGAAACTAAAAACGTTGTTTATAATCAAACCGTCTAGACTCTGTAGAACCTTCTAGAAGGCTGTGGAAAGGAATAGAACGTTGTAGAACCGCCTGGAAGATTGTGGAAATGAATTAAACTCTCGTGATTGGGATGATAAATACCCGGACAACGTCGGGTACTCAGCTAGTATGCTTATAACATCATATTCAGCCATTTTGTGCGAGTAGACACTCTACGAAAACGACAGGCGGGACTTTTATAAAGAAAAGTTTATTGATTTATTAGTTGTGTCCGTACTATAGTCATAAAATAGGGCATGGAATTTGTATAAAGTCCAGCTTTCAAAAACTGAGAATTCTACTGCCCGTCTTCTGTAAAGACTGGTCTTCATATTATGATCAGTTTACTAGCAGAACTGAATTCTCCTGACTTCATCACAGACAAAGGACATGTGAGCAACTGTCTGTCTTATCAAGTTCTTCATCTTTTACTTGCCTAGCTTGGTTTCCAGTTCTGTTAGGCATCTAAATTCGGCTTATTTCAAGTTTCTGAGTTGATACGTTGATTTATTTCAAGTTTCTGAGTTGATACATTGATTTATTTCAAGTTTCTGAGTTGATACACTGGTTTATTTCAAGTTTCCGAGTTGATACACTCATTTATTTCTAGGTTTACTGCTCTTAAAGTAATCAAATGTAACAACATCTGACCTGATATGTTTTCTAAAACAGAATTCAGGTTTCAGTATCTGATCTTTACGTTGTGAAATAAATTAGCATATGGCTTGCATTGGTAAATCGATCACAGTAATATCATTTTAGCAGGATACATTGTTGTAGCTGGTCAACCAACACAGGTCAAGCACCGTCAGCCGCAGGACGCTGATAGATACATTGGCTGGGGGGGGGGGGGAATCTGAGCACCCAAGAACATGTCCGGAGTGCATTGATGATGACTCAGACCATAAACCATAAACATTGTTGTCCTGGGATCCCCCATAACAATGTGTTATTATCGTGGTGACTTATTTTTCTTATATTATCACCTTGATGTTGTTTCATTATTAAAATATGTGGCTTATTTTCTCTTTCAGAGTTTACAGGTTTAAATTATAACGTTATGGTTTGTTATTGTATCTTCTTCTTCTTCTATATCTCCAGAAATGAAAACTTGTGCTCTCAGTAAATGACGCTGCGGCGATCATGAAGTACAGGGATGGTGTAAGCTGGTGGAGTGATTACGGTGATTTTCTTGAAGATCCGGGATTATCTGGTAAAGAAAAGTTTTTTTGGCAGAATTCATCACCAAGTTGACCACGTCGACCTTAATTTTGCAAGTCTGGTTGAAGAGACTAAACAGTCTGTGGCAAAGATCATCAGGAGGAGGTGAAATATGCATTTAACTAGTTCTGGTTTCGGCAGCTCCTACAGCCACGTGGCTACACCCACACTTTTCTCCCCCTCTTTTCCTTTCAAAATCTGAGACGTCCTGGAACTTGTTTGTGCACATTTTCAATTAATTTGTGCACATTTTCAATTACTTAAAAAAATATATTTTCCATTAATTTGTGCACATGTTCCATTAACTTATTTGGAAGCTTTCAAGTCTAAAACTGTTTTGTCTTGAAAGTGATTCTAGGCAACTCCTACACAGGACCAACATTAACTAAACTTCACGAGACTTCAGTCACAGATCCGTTTATAAACCTCACAAAGAAGCAATGAAACTGTAGTTTAAATTTTAAATTTATTCAGTCGCAAATCATAGCTATTTATAGCTGCATATCTAAGAGATAACGTTACTCATGCAGGATGACATTTCATGCCTTTTAAAAATCTAATTTCACGAACATAATTTATACTAGTTGTATTATATATTTATCCCTGATATTTATCGAGAAATCTCTAAAGCCACTCCTCATTATGAATTTCATATTTTACATCTCCATCTTTATCTCAACTTCCTATCTTGACGCTGACATTCTCTATTTAGTTTCTGCCTCATTGTTTTTATGTATGTCTTCATCAATTTCGTTTATCTATATTATTTCGCTTCTTAAATATGATAATACTTCCCTGTTTTTAACTGATCCTATCAATTTGTATGTGGTAACTTCTGATTTTAAAGCCCAGCATTAATTTAACTGGAAAGTAGTCGAATACCGCGCCATAACGTGCTGACACAAAATATGTATGATTCGCCTCTAAGCGCTAAAAGCTTAAAGGGAAGAAAATTAGTCGGGGAATGAATACCAGTCGAACCCTGAAATCAAAGAATATGACAACGAGTGGCCCCGACAGTGCAGGCTCAACTCGAAGAACAACATAAAAGAACCACTTGACCCTAAAATCACTGAAGATCCAAAAGTGGCGGAAGTGACGTTCATATCTATATCTGTTCATTTGGTTTTATATCAGACCATCTGATCCTGTTTCTGTACACCTGGTTTTATATATGACCATCTAATCCTATCTTTGGTTACCTGGTCCAATAACTGTACACTTGGTCCAATATCTGTCCATTTGGTCCAGTATCTGTCCACCTGTTCTAATATAAATCCACTTGTTCCAATATACATGTCTTGGTCCAGTATCTGTACACTTGGTCCAATATCTGTCCATTTGGTCCAGTATCTGTCCACCTGGTCCAACATATGTCCATTTAGTTCAACATCTGTCCATTTGGCCCAGACCACGCCCGCCTGATCCTATATCAGAATGTATAAAATAGGAAAAAGTAAGAGCAGCTTTATTACTTAACGATTACAAAGTTGTGACGTTTCGGCGTGAGCCTTAATCATGCAAAAACATACACGATGAAGAAGTAGAGAGAAGAGATAAAGTATAGATTCACATGAATACTATTTTTTTTTAATTTTAAAAGAGTACTTAGCTGTAAATTGTAAGGTGTGGCTTGTCCGGCGGTGTGTGTCAGGAATGGATTTAGTAGAACATGGACACTGTTTAAATAGAGACATGTGACATGTAGTCGGTGGGTTGTAACTGGGGGTGGTGGATGGGGAACCGGGGAGGGGAGAGAGAGTGTGTGATACAATATTGACCTAGCTAGGAGAAGTTGAAACATATGATTGGGGAAGAGGGGTTGCAGAGTGATGCTGTGAGGAAGTTTGAAAAGTAAGAAGGGGTGGACTTAGTGGAGAGGTACTATAATGATTGAAGAGAACGTTACGTGTAGCTAAACAGCGAGTTTAACCCATGTGGTTCCAGCGTCCCATAATTTTAATGCAGCGGTTCTCAAGTGCCAGGCGGCTTGTGTCATCTGCGTGACATTGTTTGATGGCTGTTACCAGAAAATCAGATTTGCCTCTGTGGTTGGGGCCATTGAAATGATTTGGGACTGGTTTCGAAGCATGCTGGGCGATGTCGTACGGAAGTTTTTGCATGTCGTCCCCTAATCCAGTATCACCAATACATGTTATCCTGCATCTTTTGCAAACGATAACATATATTTCATTACGGGACTCGCATGTGAATCCCTCATGAAGAGTGAGGATAGTTTTGGGAAAGGTGATTGTTTTCATTTCCCAGACTACAGGTCAAGGAACGCAGCGGAGGCGGTTACATTTTCTGGTGCCAACATATGTAAGGCTCTGCTTCAAGTGGCTGTGGACGAGGATGTCCTTAAGGTTTGGCTCACGTTTGTAGACCTATATCTGTCCATCTGTTGGATTAGATATCCTGTGCTGTAGCATTCAGTTGTCTATCAGTTGCTAATTTTTTCTCATGACAAAGTAGAAAACGTATAATTCTGATATTATCTGGCAAAGATTGGACACGACAGAAAGACTTTAAAGCAACTTTACACAATCCTACTACTGCTTCAGTTTTTCTAGTATGTCATCTCATCATAGATTACCTCACTGAGACCAAGGGCATTTAGCGAGATCTTTTATCACGTCACAGTTTACCTCACCGAGACACCACGGATCTAAAACTCATATTTCATGATTACAAATAAAACATCAAACATGTTATGTCCTTGTGTTTAATTTATTCCAATGCTTTATCTCCTTGATGATCCGACAGCCAGCTAATCCATCAGATTATCGAGGGTCTCCGGGGGCTTCACTATTTTGGTATAAATACTGCGTGGCCTGAACAGAGCACAGAGCGTGGTTGAAGTTAACAAGCCCTCTAAGGTAAGTAAATACTCTCTCTCTCTCTCTCTCTCTCTCTCTTTCTAATTTGTTCATTTTCTCTTTTTAATGAAATCATCATAACCCTTTTGATTTTTGTTATAATGCTCTTTCCTTCAATTACTTGTCTCCCCTTTCTTTTGCCTTCCGATCAAGATTAGTCTTATATTTGTTTCGTCTTTATCACTTAGTTCTGTTTGGCTTGAACATCTTCTGCACATTAAAATTTCTCTTGTTTCAAATAAAACATTGAAGCTGGTTATTTCTTCAAAAGTACTTATTCATGGAATAAGTGCTGTGTCGATGGAATTAGCGATGAACTATTACTCTTTTTTGTTTGTCTCAGATGACGATGATTTCGCTTCTTGTCGTCGTCGCCGTTCTTTCCCCGCTGGGACGCTGTAATGGGCAGTACCCCACACAGTATGATGATAACTATGGCCCTAATTACTCCAATTATGGGAACGATTACGGCGGAAGTTATTCCAACCCATCTTACAGGTATGTACATCTCCATACATGAATAATTCATCTTTGCAGCATCACACAATTTCTTGAGAAGCAAAAATAGATCCTGACAAGACAAGAAGACGAGACAAAACAAGAAGACGAGACAAAACATGACAAGACAAGACACGACGCATGCAAACAACAGCCCAAAAGATTCAGCATCCATGACGAGGTTAGGTACATTAACAAGCCACATGATGATGACAAATTCTGCAGCTGTGGAGAGATAAATCATAGCCAATCCAAATCCCAAGAAAATCACGAGAAAATTGTCAATGATTTGCACACTTCACCCTACGAAAGGTACATTTCTTGCAGTGACAAAAATGTCTTGCACGTGCAGACTGTATAGTACACTTCAGTCCGTTTTTTCGTGTACAAGGGTATTTACGGTCATGTTGGTGCACTGCTCAGAGAGGACGACTTGCTGATGCTGACAGATGGCGTGCTATGGTATAGTTCCAAGAAGGTGTGCCACTGAAGGAGGCTGCCAGACGACCTGCAGTCACCTATTCGGTGCTAGATCCTTTTATCAACAGTAAAACTGTGGAAGAAGCCAGAAGGTTTGGGGGTTTAACAAATGTGAAATAAGATCGATACATAGTCTTAATGGTACCAAGAGACAGAACTGCCACCGCCAACGTAGTCAGGGCGCATCTGTGAGCAACAAGCAATATCACTGTCAGCGACCAGACGATTCGCAACAAGATTCATGAGGTAAATCTTTATTCAAGACGTTCTGCAGTAGGCTCCCGCCTTACACATTCATCGTGCTGCTTCTCTTGATTTTTTTCTCCACTTCTCCGGCATGACCGCCAGCACTGGCCCATGCTTCTTTCTACAGGTGAGTCAAGGCTAACGATGCCAGAACTCGTGTGTGGAGACGAGCCAGAGAGGGCTTCCAAGATGCCACATTTTGGGAGCATGATAGCCATGGAGGTGGCTCAATCATGGTATGGGGTGGCTTTGCAAAGAACTACAGGACACCCCTGCATTGTGTCGAAGGAACCGTGACAGGCATTAGGTATAGAAGAAATCGTCTAGCCTCTTGCGCTCCCAGCACTTCAGGCTATTGGGCACGGTGCTGTGCTCCACGATGACAACGACCGTCCTCACAGATCTCGAGTTGTTAATGGCTTCCTCCATGCCACAGAATGGACTGGCCAACACTCTCACCTCACTTCAACCCTACTAAGAATTTCTGTGACATTTTGAGACGACCAGCAAGAGGTAACCACCCATCAGCTGGTGACCTGGACTAACTGCTTCAAAACCTGCAGCAGGAGAGGCAGGCGGTCCCCCAGCACACAATAAGGAAGTTGATTTGTATCCACGAGGCAACGCTTCCTGGCTTGTGTCAGTGCTCGTGGTGATGACGCATGTTACTGGTCATCTTTATTTCAGATACCAGCACTTCTAAAACAGCAGTTACTCTCATACAAGTTTGTTACTCTTCGTGAAACTATCACAATCCAAATAACTGAAGAACAATGTGATTAAATATAATTCATTTCTCATGTTTGTATTTTTAATATGTGAGATTTGGTAAGTGCCCCTTGAATTTTAAATAGTATATTTCGCTCACATCAAAAGGCATAATACGATAATTATAACATTAAAGGGAAAGCCGAAGGGAAAAAAGAGGGAGAGGACGACAATGATATAGAATGGTGGTCAACATAAAGAGGTCGACTGAATTCTCCTTGCCTTGGAAGACAATAAACGAGGGATAGAGCAATGTGAAGGCCACTGTTATCAGCCTTCCTAGAGGAGGTGGACCATGATGATCATTGTTCATCGAGACTGGGACTTCTGTAGATGTAACGTAGCGCGCGAAGTGTCAAATACAGGAAGACACAACGTTCAAGTTGAACAGGAAACTGGAAAGTGAAAGTCTGATTGAGGTTACGTCACACAGAGGACCCCGGAAGAATGCAAGATCTTAGAACTTAGTACCGGCAAAAGTGGGAGGAGTTAACTCTGGTAACTATTGGTCAGATAAACGTAGGTGGGCCCAATTATCGAAGGCAAAGGAAATTGAATGTGGCTTATTTACGTTGCTAATACATGTAATATGTCAGTCCGCAAGAACAGCGAAGAGCAGAACTTCTATCTTAATGCAAAGAAAACTAAAGTGATGACAACTGACAAAACAAACAAGGCAACTGAAATATGTATCAATGAGGAAAAACTGGAAGAAGTGGAGAGTTTTGAATATCTTGGATCACTACTAACTAATAATGGAGATACAATGAGGGAAATTAAAAGGAGGACATCTATTGCTCTTCAGAAAGTAAAACAAATGAAGAATCTGTGGAGAGGAGCAGACAGAACCACAAAAATAAGATTTTTAAGGGCATGCATCTTTCCCATCGCAACATATGCCTGTGAGACCTGGACACTTAACAAAACAGCTGAGAAACACATAAATGCCTTTGAATGTAAATGCTACAGAAGAGTTCTCCAAATATTGTGGACACAAAAAAGAACAAATATATCTATACTACAAGAGCTTAATATTGAAGAAGGCTGGCTAGTAAAGAGGATTAAAGAGAGAAAACTTAAATATTTTGGACACATTAAACGTCATGATCATTTAGAGAAGACCATATTGGAAGGATACATAATGGGAAAAAGAAAAAGAGGAAGACCGAAACGAAGATGGCTGCAAGACATCGTTGACGATCTGGAAATGGATGCATCAGCAACAGGGCATCTTGCTCACAACCGAGAGGCCAACAGGAGTGCTGTTAGGGAGGCAAAGTTCCGCAAGGGACATGCAAATGAATGAATGAATGAATGAATACATGTAAATAGTTTCCTACAGACTTTTTCAAGAAATGTAATACTCAACAACAATGTTAAATACGTTTCTTAGAAACCATGTCAGAAATTACAAACTTTTTTTTTCATGCAGTAATGGCGATGCAGAGGCCGAGCTGGATGCGCTGGTGATAAACTTGGATAGTAAGTCGTTTTTTTCTTTCAAGTTTTTCTGATAGTTAACATTACTGTGATACTGTTAGTGCTAAAATTACTGTGACACTGTTAATGCTAAGTTACCATTACCATGACACTATTCTTGTCATGTTAACTTTATGAGAATGGTGCTCAGTGTCAAGTCAGTATCACCTTCGCATTGCTGGTGCATTATCATGACTTTGATAACGATAAATGCACATTGTTATGGCACGGTTAGTGTCAGGTTGACATTGTCGTTATATATCTAATCTCAGGTTAACATAGCTAATAAGTTAACACTGCCCTGACACGACTAGTGTCAAGTTAACATTTACAGTGACTTAGCTCGTGTCAAGTTAATTTGACATATCTAATGCCAAGTTAAACATTGCCATAACACGGATAGTGTCCGGTTAACGTTGTCGCGACATATCTAATATCAAATTTGCCACGACTTTGCTATTGTCCTGTTAATACTGTAGTGACATAGCTAATGTCAGGTTAACATTACCTTGACGCTTCTGGTGTCATTTACATATTTAAGATCATAATCTTTGCATCTTGCCAAAGATGCATTCTTGTACTCGTAATGAACTTTTTTCTTCCTTAAAAAATTCTTTTGTTTATTTAAATCTTTACTAGTCTCATTTGTCTGTACTTTATGACTTACTTTTTTCTTACATGAAGTTTTGATTTGTCTCGCGTATGTTTACTATCATCTGTTGTATTTATTTCTTATATGACGTTTTTTCATTTATTTTAAATCCTCATGTAAACGAACATTACAATTTGATATTTTCGTTTTACTATATTTCACGATTGCTCGTGTCTCAGTCCAAACATTTCTTGCTATTGCGCAGTAGCTACGAAGTCAAAAGATTACTACATAGTGTTTAGTTGTTCATGAGGTAAAATTAAACAGACCGTAGATTCAGATTTGCCTGAGCGGACTGACGACAGGAAAGCTCGCGTTGTCTTGCTAATACTGATATGTGATACAGCCTCCGAATCAACTGATGGAAAAGCCTTTGAAAACTGATATATTGTTGCTTGCGTGCTTTCTTTTTCACTTAGAATAACCAAGTGGTATAAAATTTTATCCTTTCTAAAAGTTGAGATGAAAGGCAGAATTTCAACCAGGTGTATGTGCTCTCTTCGACTTTTAAATATTTTGTGACTATGTGATTTCAACAACTCTGATATAGAGAATAGGCTCCTTTCTTTAAGCAGTTATATTTGTGACTTTGTCAGTGGTTCTCAACATGTGATTCGCGGGCCACAAGTGATAATCGGAACTTTATGTGGTGGTCCGTGGCTGCACTATCTGTGTGGTATAAAGCACCATCTACTAAATAAAACAATTAAAGATTCATTGTATTGTGACATTACATATAAGTTGGTGGTCCGCAACTTATATATAGTCAGAAAAGTGGTCCTTTATTGTAAAAAAAAAAAAGGTTGGAAATCACTGAAATATGTGATTTCAAAGACTGATGTTTAGAATAACTTCATTATTTAGTCTCTGTCTGTTTTATTTTCCTCAGCTCTCACAACTCGTAGTGATGGTCTAATCGAGAGAATTGATCTGATAAAGAAAAGATCCAGCCTTAATTTAGGTTTAACCAGAGATTTCCGGGAGATCTACGACAGAGCAATCAACAACGAGTACGTGCAGATGAACGGCCGGCTAGACCGCCTTGCCGAAAAGGTACAAGAACAATCAGAGAATGCCGATGGCTACTTAAATTATTCTTTTTGTTCATAGCTCCTAGGAACCATGAACTGGTGATATCTACAGCTGATGCTGTGGTGTAAGTATGGATATACTGCTCTTTTCAGTAGTTGCCTCAAGTCTCGAAGTTGGCCTAAGAAAATGAACTTCATCACAATGAGGTCACATCGACCCCTACAGCGCTAGTCAAGTTGAGTTCGTACAACAGACTTATACAGGCTGAATTATTTCAACAGACTTAGATAGGTTGAATTCGTACAACAGACTTATAAAGGTTGAATTATTTCAACAGACTTAGGTTGAATTTGTACAACAGACTTTGATAGACTGAATTATTTCAACAGACTTAGGTTGAATTAGTACAACAGAAGCTACAAAGGTCATTGAAGGCATAGTTCACTCTGACAATGACATTGCTGTAACAGTCGAAAACCTTCAGAATGTTCGGGTAGAACAAGATGCCAGGATCTGCGATATACAGAAGAGGGTAAAATCTGACTGTTACATTTGATTTTTTACATATGTCTGTTACATTTCTGTTAGTCATATGCAGCCGTAAGTTGTAACCATTGGTCTGATGGATAATACTGTACTTGCATCAGTAATAAAAACATGGACAATACTGCATTTACAGCCGTTTTAAAACCATATAAAATAATGTACTTACATTAGTAATAAAAGCACAAGTTACACTCTCATTATTCATGTCAAGATTAATTATACAGGAAAAAAATGTCTTATATCATATATATGGAAGACACATTTTAGATGTCATCACTACATATACATCAGTTACATAATCTAAACATCATTTGCTGGGACATAGCAAGTAGACATCATTTACTGGGACAGAGCATGTAAATATCAGTTAATATACATCAAAATCTACACATCACTAGGACATAGAAAGTAAGCATCATTTACTAGGACATCTTCTTATTCTTCTTTGTACGCACACTGGCGATGATGTGTGGTTCCCTGATTTTTACGATGTGCCTTTTGGCTGGATACCTCCGACTTCAGCACCTTTCCTTGCTAGGGCAGATTGTGGTCTTGCTCAGACTGCCATGAAGACAGTGATGTAGGCTGGTCTGGCCAAAACTTTGTTTTCCAGCCTCTGATGGCTGTACTTAAGCCCCTTCTCCATGTCAGATCCAGGGTGCAACACTGACTGGCCAGACAGCTTTGAGACAGTTCCACAGAGACTACTTTGGGATGAGGAATCTGATGAGTGCCACAACGATATCCATTCCCCATCACCTATAGTCTGCTGGCTCTGTTTTGTTTACATTATTCTGACAGCCATTGTTGTTTAATACATAGGCTTGTCACTTCCTGGATTCATTGGTTTCACATGAGATTTTCCTCATTCCCGCCAGCAATCTCCATGTCCCCATCCATCCACCAACCTGACATTACCTTTTACAAAAATAACAATTATAATTAGTGTTCATTGCTACAGGATACCTCCTCCGACTTCAGCACCTTTCCTTACTAGGGCAGACTGCGGTCTTGTCAAAGTTTTTAAGCAAACAGATGTTCCCTGTCTCACAAAGACTGTGTTAAGATAAGTATGTTTTTGACACAGTTGTTCCCAGGAGACTTACTGGGACATAAAAAGTAAACATCAGTTCTTAGGACACATCATAATCTACAAATTTACTGGGACATAGCAATCAGACATTAGTTACTGGAGCAAAGAACCCATCAATTTCACACAAGTTGCACTCTTCAGATAACTTAGGTATAATAACGATCACTCTTTTGAACAGGCTGACATTGTTGCAGAAAGGCTGGAAGTTCTAGCTGAGACGACCACGATCAGTGCAGACAATATTGACCGCTATGAGTTGACTCTAAGAGAGGCTATAAACGTACAGAATGTTGCTAAAAGTATGTCAAAAATATGTTATTCTGTACTTTGGTTATGTATTTTTTTCTATAAATACATTATTTTTGTTACACTAATACGGCCTTTTTCTTTGTTAGGCTTTAGGTCATGCGTGCAGGATTTGAAAATGTCATAAAAGTATGTCAGGAAAGTATGTTAGGAAAGAGAGGTAGAAGAAGACCAATAGAGAATATCATAGATAGTGTAACACAAAGGACATTTTGAAATCTATGAAAAACATGACTATTAGGTTGATGCTGCAGATGGTGATGATGTTGTAGTTGATATATATTTATGCACTATTTATTTCTAATGTGAGATTTTGCTTTCTGGTCACCCATTGCAAACTCAGGCACAGTCATATAGGACTTGTTTATGCATCTTTTTCCCTCTGAGTACAAACAACAATTTTAAACAATGTCATTCAGTGTCTTTTGCCTATCGGAGGGCCGTATTTAGCAATATTAGGGTCTCTGAAGCAATGAACAAAACAAGATAGATGCAGTTGTTGTTTCTTTAGTTTTTTTCAGTCTTTTAAATGGCTTATGATAGGTAAAAATATCAACAACATAAGAAAACTGCTTATGTGAACAGAGTATGTTCACAGAATTTAGCACAGGTCCATAAATCATTGCTTGATTTAATGGTAGTGGCCAGACCTTTGGGTTGCTTAAATTAATCACTGGATTGTTTGACCTAATCATGTTACTGAGATCCTTGAACTGCTCGACTTAATGGTGATACCTAGTTTTGGGTTGCTAAAATTAATGGTGGTGCCCATATCTTTGGGTTGTCCAATTAATGGTAGTGCTCAGACCTTTGAATTGGTTGATTCAGTGGCAGCGTCTTGTATATTTTCATGATTTTATGTCCTTTAATATTACAAAATTTTAATTCTTAACTATCACAAAATTTTATACCCTAATTCTCCTTATTCATGTATAAACTAGGAAAAAAGTAGGAACAGCTTTATTACTTAATGACTAAAAAGTTGTGACGTTTCAATGTGAGCCTTTATCCTTGTTCATGAATAGATTTTTGTCAAATTTATTTCTTGTGATTTGAAAATTAAGATGGGGTATTCTAAGACTGATGAACACCCTCATTACAAATTGTCTATGAGATAGTCTGCCTGAACTGCATTAACCCTCTGTCAATATAGTTACTTTCTGAATTCCTGAACAAGAATCTGAATACAGACAACAAAGGGAAAATGCAACCTTTTCATGGAACATATCATGGCCAAACACCGTAAGAAACAACATCTTGTTGGCAGAAATGCAGATGAAGCCACTGACAGCAATTATTGGGGAAAGACGCTGGCGATGGTTGGGACATGTGCTCCAAATGACTGACAACTCACTACCAAAAAATAGCACTAAGATGGACACCACAGGGGAACAGAAGTAAGGGTAGACCAAAAGAGACATGGAGAAGAACAACAGAGAGGATGTTGAGCAATAGAGGGCTCACCTGGGCAAGAGCAGAAAAAAAGGCAAAAAGGACAGGCATTTGTGGAAAACCCTTGCGGAAGCCCCATGTGCCCTGGGCACTTAAGATTCAGAGAGAGAGAGAGAGAGAGAGAGAGATCATGTGTGAAGTCAAATAATAAATTGAAACACTTCCTCTACAGAACTGCTGTCAGGTATGTATCGGAATTTCTCCCACTGACAGCCAGGGGTCATAGATCTTTCTATATGGGAAAAAAATAACTATCAAATGCTACATTTTGATTACAACTGATGATAAAACTTGATGAAGCACATCATGAATGTGTTTAATACTGAATTTATTTATGAATTCAGTTCGGAACACACGCACCAATTTAGATCTTGAAGATGGATTCGCCTCAACTACTATAGATTATGATGGAGTTGCAGAAGCAGTTGTCAACCATTTGACTGGTTTCTCCTTCAGGCGATCATATGGGTAAGTGAAACAATGTCCTGCTGTTTAGGATATCTGCAGCGTTATACAGCATTAGCTTAGAATATTTACAGTGTTTTACAACATTAGCTTAAAATGTTTATGGTGTTCTACAGTATTGCTTTAGAATGTATACAGTGCTGCATAAAATTAGCTTAGAATGTTTGCAGTGTTTTAAACTATTGGCTTAGAATGTTTAGTATTGTACAGTATTAGCTTAGTTTATTTACAGAGTTGTACCATGTTGGCTTAGGATGTTTCAGTGTTATACAATATTGACTTAGAATGTTTATGGTGTTTTACAAAATTAGCATAGAATATTTAGTGTTTTACAATGTTGGCTGAGGATGTTTACTGTGTTGTACGGTATTGGCTTAAGATATGAGTATTTACAGTGTTCTACAGTACCAACTTAGGATATTTACAGTGTTATACAATATTAGCTTAGGATTGAACAGTATGGGCTTAGGATGTTTAGTGTTGTGCAATATTGACTTAGATATCTGAATTGCTTCAGTGTACTGTTATGTGCTTCAAAGGGAAATTGAAGGACACAAGATTTGTAGCTGTGTTGAATGACCAGATTTCTGGAAATACACTGACAAAACAAGAAAAGGAAATGCTGTTGAATTAGCAAGACATTAACTGTGAATGTCTTAGTACAGTTAGTTAAAACAGAATGTGACAAATGTATGTTAAATTCATGAGAAAAAGAAAATGTGACCAGGCAGATGAACAGAGATAAGAAGCCTTTGTGGATAGGAAAGAAGAGAAATTGCTTAAGCATAACAAGAACATGTAAGACATGAAAATAGCTGCACATTTCAGAGAACATTTCAGAAATCATTTTACCATTGAAAAATGAATAAAAAGAACAGACAGCAAATAATAATGATGTCTTCTTTCATGTAAAACTTATGTAATATCTCTCTCTCTGAACCTTAAGTGCACAGGGCACATGCGACTTACGCAATATAATATAAAAATATTGAAGGTTCAGAAGAACAAAGAGGTAAATCTGAAAGTCCTAAAATGTTTAATCTAATTGTTATATTAGTTTTCTATTTAGTATTTTCACTACCAAAAATAGCACTAAGATGGACACCACAGGGGAGCAGAAGTAAGGGTAGACCAAAAGAGACATGGAGAAGAACAACAGAAAGGATGTTGAGCAATAGAGGGCTCACCTGGGCAAGAGCAGAAAAAAAGGCATTTGTGGAAAACCCTTGCGGAAGCCCCATGTGCCCTGGGCACTTAAGGTTCAGAGAGAGAGAGAGAGAGTAGTTGCAAAAGCATGGCCTTGTGTAAATAAAAGCATGAATGGTGATTTCTCTGTGCAAGCAGTTCAAGAAGGCAGCAAAACATATTTTGTGGCAAGTAGAAGATAGGACAAGGCTCTGCTTAATTCTACTTTTGGCTTCATATGTTATCATACGTGCTCCATCAAATTCTACTCTTGACTTCACAAGCTATCAGATGTGCTCCATCAAATTCTACTCTTGGCTTCACAAACTAATGCATGTGCTCCATCAAATTCTACTCTTGGCTTCACAAGCTATCAGATGTGCTCCATCAAATTTTACTCTTGGCTTCACAAGCTAATGCATATACTCCATCAAATTCTACTCTTGGCTTCACAAGCTATCAGATGTGCTCCATCAAATTCTACTCTTGGCTTCACAACCTAATGCATGTGCTCCATCAAATTATACTCTTGGCTTCACAAGTTATCAGATGTACTTAATCAAATTCAACTCTTGGTCTCACAATTTATCAGATGTGCTCTATCAAATTTTACTCTTGGCTTCACAAGCTAATACATGTGACCCATCATATTCTACTCTTGGCTTCACAAACTATCAGATGTGCTCCATCAAATTCTACTCTTGGCTTCACAAGCTAATGTATGTGACCTATCATATTCTACTCTTGGCTTCACAAGCTAATGCATGTGCTCCATCAAATTATACTCTTGGCTTCATAAGCTAATGTATGTGCTCCATCAAATTATACTCTTGGCTTCACAAGCTAATCCATGTGCTCAATCAAATTCTACTCTTGGCTTCACAAACTATCAGATGTGCTCCATCAAATTCTACTCTTGGCTTCACAAGCTATCAGATGTGCTCCATCAAATTATACTCTTGGCTTCACAAACTATCAGGTGTGCTCCATGAAATTCTACTCTTGGCTTCACAAGGTAATGCATGTGCTCCATTAAATTATACTCTTGGCTTCACATGCTGTCAGATGTGCTCCATCAAATTATACTTTTGGCTTCACAAGCTATCAGATGTGCTCCATCAAATTATACTCTTGGCTTCACAAGTTATCAGATGTGCTCCATCAAATTCTACTCTTGGTCTCATAATTTATCAGATGTGCTCTATCAAATTCTACTCTTGGCTTCACAAGCTAATGTATGTGACCCATCATATTCTACTCTTGGCTTCACAAGCTGTCAGATGTGCTCCATCAAATTATACTCTTGGCATCACAAGGTAATGCATGTGCTCCATCAAATTATACTCTTGGCTTCACAAGTTATCAGATGTACTTAATCAAATTCAACTCTTGGTCTCACAATTTATCAGATGTGCTTTATCAAATTTTACTCTTGGCTTCACAAGCTAATGCATGTGACCCATCATATTCTACTCTTGGCTTCACAAACTATCAGATGTGCTCCATCAAATTCTACTCTTGGCTTCACAAGCTAATGTATGTGACCCATCATATTCTACTCTTGGCTTCACATGTTATCAGATGTGCTCCATCAAATTATACTCTTGGCTTCACAAGTTATCAGATGTGCTCCATCAAATTATACTCTTGGCTTCACAAGTTATCAGATGTGCTCCATCAAATTCTACTCTTGGCTTCACAAGCTAATGTATGTGACCCATCATATTCTACTCTTGGCTTCACAAGCTAATGCATGTGCTCCATCAAATTATACTCTTGGCTTCACAAGCTAATGCATGTGCTCCATCAAATTATACTCTTGGCTTCATAAGCTAATGTATGTGCTCCATCAAATTATACTCTTGGCTTCACAAGCTAATCCATGTGCTCAATCAAATTCTACTCTTGGCTTCACAAACTATCAGATGTGCTCCATCAAATTCTACTCTTGGCTTCACAAGCTATCAGATGTGCTCCATCAAATTATACTCTTGGCTTCACAAACTATCAGGTGTGCTCCATGAAATTCTACTCTTGGCTTCACAAGGTAATGCATGTGCTCCATTAAATTATACTCTTGGCTTCACATGCTGTCAGATGTGCTCCATCAAATTATACTTTTGGCTTCACAAGCTATCAGATGTGCTCCATCAAATTCTACTCTTGACTTCACAAGCTATCAGATGTGCTCCATCAAATTATACTCTTGGCTTCACAAGTTATCAGATGTGCTCCATCAAATTCTACTCTTGGTCTCATAATTTATCAGATGTGCTCTATCAAATTCTACTCTTGGCTTCACAAGCTAATGTATGTGACCCATCATATTCTACTCTTGGCTTCACAAGCTAATCCATGTGCTCCATCAAATTCTACTCTTGGCTTCATAAGCTAATGCATGTGCACCATCAAATTCTATTATTGGCTTCACAAGCTATCAGATGTGCTCCATCAAATTCTGTTATTGGCTTAACAGGCTATCAGATGTGCTCCATCAAATTATACTCTTAGCTTCACAAGCTAATGCATGTGCTCCATCAAATTATACTCTTGGCTTTACAAGCTATCAGATGTGCTCCATCAAATTCTACTCTCGACTTCACAAGCTATCAGATGTGCTCCATCAAATTCTACTCTTGGCTTCACAAGCTATCAGATATTGTCCATCAAAATGTAATGTGTCCTTCACATCTTTGTGTAATAACACAGTTATTTTGATCAGCAATGGTGGACACCAAATGAGCTCTGATTACAATATATAGACTAGGCCTGTTTATGGTGTCAGATGCTTTTATGTGATGAACAAAAACAATGAAGAGGGGCATTAGTGTGAAGATCATGTCTGTGATCTAGTCCTCAAACCACATGACTAATAAAGAACTTGCTTTGCCAGTGTCTGCAAGCTCTTTGATATAACTCACAGGTTTATCACATTCGTTCACTCATTTGCATGTCCCTTGTGGAACTCCGCCTTCCTAACAGCTCTCCTGTATGCCTCTCGGTCGTGGGCAAGATGGCCTGCTGCTGATGCACCCATGATTTATCACATAGCAGAGAGATATCATTCAGAAGTTATTACTATCATTTTGGTTGCCCCACCGTTGTGGCAGACAACTCTCATGTCGCATAGTGTTTCACTTTCTCTTCAGCACTGGATGAGGAGCTTGATAAGATGTAGCGGGAATGTGTTAGTAGTTTCTTCCAGCTCTTCTTTTTTTGGAGTATTCTTTTCCATTTCAAACACTCTTTATAGCATGAGAGGTACTAACAGCAATGCTGAGTTTAATTTGACAGTTATATGAATAATTTTCTTGTGTTTAGTCTAACAGTTATATGAATAATTTTCTTGTGTTTAGTCTGACAGTTACATGAATAATTTTCTTGTCTTCAAATTTATGTTTGTTTAAACTTGAAAGTTTCATCTTATATTATTGTTATGTTTAGAAGTGTAATTTTGTTAATGTTAATATTTTGTTAACATTTTGTTAATATTGCACTTAACATTAGTTATTTTAATACTATTGTTGTGTTTAACACTGTACTACTAATGTTATTGTTGCCATAATACTATTATTGATATTTTTAACTTTACATAATACCAGTACAAATGTTTGCATATTACTGAAATGCACATTATCTTCTGACAGATCTCCTAGTGGATACGGAACACAATATCCTAGTGGATACGGAACACAATATCCTAGTGGATATGGTACACAATATCCTAGTGGTGGACAATACCCTAGTGGCGGACAATATCCTAGTGGTGGACAATACCCTAGTGGTGGACAATACCCTGCTGGTACATCACTCCAGTCTGTCAGCACCATAGCAGACTACCGTCCTGGTGACACTAAATATCCAGCCAAAACTGGTGATGCATCGGCTGGCAGATACCCCGAGCCTGGTGCACAGGGTTATGTGGATGTTTTTGCCGTGGACCTGAGTGCAAATGGTTGGTCAGCGACCAGGGCACCTGTTTCCATCTCAGCTATCAGCTTCACCCCTACCAACGTAATTCTTTTCAACTGTTCATAAAAACATGACTAGTTGTTACAGGCGGCATTGAAATAACAATAAACTGGAAGCCATGAACATTGATTGATTTATTCCACTGTTTGTTATTGATTCCATTATATGCATTTCTGAGTAAACCAAATAATACGCACTTGTCTCTAACTCAAAAACATCGACTGAAATCTTAAATATATTTGTGTTTACTGTGAGCAACGAGACCTTCTGCAGCAGTGTTTTTTTTTTTTTTTAATGGTGAAAGATAAGAGAAACGATGAATGCAGTAAAACTGGTTCTAGCAATAAATGTAGACAGATGTGTGATTCAGTTTTACAAAAAAAAGGATAGAAAACGTTAGGAAAGTTAGCAGAAAATAAGATGAGCACATATAATTGTAGAACATGGAACAATTCAGTATTTCAACAAACAGCCTTCTCTTTCTTCTACTTCAATCTCCCTGGAACTGCGGGCTGGTCTTCTTTACAGTCAATGTGGTGATGCTGAGGTGCAGCATCAGATGTAGTAATGTTGAGGCACAGCATCAGATGTGGTGATGGTGAAGTACAGCATCAGATGTGGTGATGTTGAGGCACAGCATCAGATGTGGTGATGTTGAGGCACAGCATCAGATGTGGTGATGTTGAGGCACAGCATCAGATGTGGTGATGTTGAGGCGCAGCATCATGTTCACTTGGGAGTGGGTCAGAGCAGCTGGGTTTTTTTTTCAGTCCTTGAGTGTAGTAAAAAACAGTGTGCAATACTTCTTTAGCAGACTCCAACACCTTGAGGACTGTGGCAGTCTCTGCCCTGCCGGGCTAGGCCTGTTACTGGAGGCGTCATCATCATCATCATCAGGTGCCATGCTGACTGGTGTTGGCTATTATGCTTCTCCAGAGTACACGATCCTTCATGCAGGCCATCAGTTCAGTTGGTGATCTCCTCTCACACCATCCCGACAGACTGTCCAGTATCATTTCTCTTGGTCTTCCTCTTGATCTTCTTCCTTCTATTTTTCCTGTTGTTATAATATTTTCAATGCCGCCTCTTCTCATTGCATGTCCTATGAAAGTACATTGTCTCTCTCTTATTTTTTTGACATTTTGTTAATATTGCACTTAACATTAGTTATTTTAATACTATTGTTGTGTTTAACACTGTACTACTAATGTTATTGTTGCCATAATACTATTATTGATATTTTTAACTTTACATAATACCAGTACAAATGTTTGCATATTACTGAAATGCACATTATCTTCTGACAGATCTCCTAGTGGATACGGAACACAATATCCTAGTGGATACGGAACACAATATCCTAGTGGATATGGTACACAATATCCTAGTGGTGGACAATACCCTAGTGGCGGACAATATCCTAGTGGTGGACAATACCCTAGTGGTGGACAATACCCTAGTGGTGGACAATACCCTGCTGGTACATCACTCCAGTCTGTCAGCACCATAGCAGACTACCGTCCTGGTGACACTAAATATCCAGCCAAAACTGGTGATGCATCGGCTGGCAGATACCCCGAGCCTGGTGCACAGGGTTATGTGGATGTTTTTGCCGTGGACCTGAGTGCAAATGGTTGGTCAGCGACCAGGGCACCTGTTTCCATCTCAGCTATCAGCTTCACCCCTACCAACGTAATTCTTTTCAACTGTTCATAAAAACATGACTAGTTGTTACAGGCGGCATTGAAATAACAATAAACTGGAAGCCATGAACATTGATTGATTTATTCCACTGTTTGTTATTGATTCCATTATATGCATTTCTGAGTAAACCAAATAATACGCACTTGTCTCTAACTCAAAAACATCGACTGAAATCTTAAATATATTTGTGTTTACTGTGAGCAACGAGACCTTCTGCAGCAGTGTTTTTTTTTTTTTTTAATGGTGAAAGATAAGAGAAACGATGAATGCAGTAAAACTGGTTCTAGCAATAAATGTAGACAGATGTGTGATTCAGTTTTACAAAAAAAAGGATAGAAAACGTTAGGAAAGTTAGCAGAAAATAAGATGAGCACATATAATTGTAGAACATGGAACAATTCAGTATTTCAACAAACAGCCTTCTCTTTCTTCTACTTCAATCTCCCTGGAACTGCGGGCTGGTCTTCTTTACAGTCAATGTGGTGATGCTGAGGTGCAGCATCAGATGTAGTAATGTTGAGGCACAGCATCAGATGTGGTGATGGTGAAGTACAGCATCAGATGTGGTGATGTTGAGGCACAGCATCAGATGTGGTGATGTTGAGGCACAGCATCAGATGTGGTGATGTTGAGGCACAGCATCAGATGTGGTGATGTTGAGGCGCAGCATCATGTTCACTTGGGAGTGGGTCAGAGCAGCTGGGTTTTTTTTTTCAGTCCTTGAGTGTAGTAAAAAACAGTGTGCAATACTTCTTTAGCAGACTCCAACACCTTGAGGACTGTGGCAATCTCTGCCCTGCCGGGCTAGGCCTGTTACTGGGGGCGTCATCATCATCATCAGGTGCCATGCTGACTGGTGTTGGCTATTATGCTTCTCCAGAGTACACGATCCTTCATGCAGGCCATCAGTTCAGTTGGTGATCTCCTCTCACACCATCCCGACAGACTGTCCAGTATCATTTCTCTTGGTCTTCCTCTTGATCTTCTTCCTTCTATTTTTCCTGTTATAATATTTTCAATGCCGCCTCTTCTCATTGCATGTCCTATGAAAGTACATTGTCTCTCTCTTATTTTTTTGACAAGATTTTTTGTCTCTCCAGCTCTTCTCATACATTCTTCATTAGTTATTTTTGGTGTCCAGGGAATTCGCAACATTCTTCTAATAAACCACATTTCTGCTGCTTCCAATGATTTTTGTGCAGACTTGCCTATTGTCCATCATTCACTTCCATATAACAAGATAGGTTCAATATAGCATTTTAGGACTTGTTTTCTAACATTCATTGATAAGGATGTGTTGGATAATATGTTTCTCTAATTCTCTGAAATGCAGTGTTTGCTTGGCCTATTCTGTTCCTAATTTCTGTTCTGCATTTCCCATCTGAAGTTATTACTGCTCCAAGGTATTTGAATTTCTGCACCTGTTTTAGAATAGTTCCGTTTAATTTTATACTGCATGTTGGTGGGTTCTGTTTCTTAGATATAACCATAGTCTCTGTCTTTTTGATGTTCAAAGTAAGGCCTTTCTGTTCACTTTCTTTGGCCACTTTATCCAAGAGATTTTGCAGGTCTTGTTGGTTCTCAGCTATCAGTACTGTATCATCAGCGTACCGAAGGTTGTTAATACTGTATCCTCCAATTTTTATGCCTGGTTCTGTGATGATCATTCTTAGAGTATTCTCGCTGTACACAGAAAAAAGTCTGGAGATAGTACACATTCTTGTCGCATCCCTTGTTTCATAGGTTGATATTTTCCAGTTCTATTTTCAACTCTAATTGCTGCTTCTTGTTGCCACTATAGATGTTTTACAATTCTCAGGTCTTTGCCATCTATGTTGATGTCTTCTAGCATTTTAATAATTTCATTATGTTTCACCTTACGAATGCCTTGGTGTAATCAATGAAGCACAAGTAGAGATCTTTCTGTACTTCTAAAGCTCTTTCTGTTAGTGTTCGTAAAGCATAAGTGGGATTGTGTGTTCCCTTTCCTTCAACAAATCCAAACTGTTCATCTGCTATTTCCATTTTTATCTTTCTCCTTGTTCTTCTCATAATTATTCTCAGAAGTACTTCGTTAAGTGACATGAGAGGCTGATAGTCCGGTTGTCATCACATTCCTTTGCACCTGGTTTCTTTGGTAGTGCTATAAACGTGGATTTAATCAAGTCACTGGGAATATAACCACTGTTGTAAATGCCATTCAGTAACTTGGTTATTATTTTTTATTCCTGTCTCCTCTAGTGCCTCTATTTCTTTATTGTTATATTATCAGGCCCAGTCGCTTTTCCTTTCTTCATGTGTTTGATGGCATCTATGATTTCATCTTCAAGTATTGGTGGTCCATCACAGTTTTCAGTATCTGGTGTTAATTCTGGTCTTTCTCCTCCATATAGCTCATCGATGTATTCTGTCCATCTGTCAACAATGTCTTCTTTTCCCATTAACATTTTACCTTCTTTTGATTTCAGGCATCCTGTGATATATTTTGTTTTCCTGCATGTGAGTTCACTAATTCGTTTGTGCATGTTTTGCTGTCTTTATTATGAGAGCCCTCTATCTGTCTGCACTGTTCATTTAACCATACTTCCTTTGCTTCTCTGCATTTGCATCTTATTTCTTTATTATTTTGCTATATTTTTCCTCGTTATTTTTACTCCTCCTCCTCTTGTCCATCAGTCCTAAGATGCCGTCTGTCATCCATTTATTTTTAGGGGCTTCTTTTTTGGTGGTATTATCTCCTTAACATTTTGGTGGATAGAATCTCTTAACATTGGCCATTCTTCATCTATACTATTTATCTTTGCTATTGCATTGTATGTATTTGTTATAATAACTTTGTATTGTTCTCGCAGTTCTTGGTCATTTTTAAGGAGTTGTGTATTCAGTTTGATGTTTCTCACTTTTCTGCCTGCTTTCTTTAGCTTTATTCTAATTTTTCCACACAGTGGGTCATGGTCACTATTGCAGTCAGCTCCTGGCATGGCTTTTGTTGTCAGTAATGCATTGCGGAATCGTTTGTTGATTAATATGTAGTCTATCTGGTTAAAAATCTTTTTGTCTGGGCTGCACCACGTTGCCAGTCTTCGAGGATGTTGTTTAAACCAGGTGTTTCCTACAACCATGCTGAGTATTCTTGCCCATTCAGTTAATTTATAACCTCTGTCATTCCTTTCCCCCAATCCATAGTCACCAACGATGTCTGAAGTTCTTCCTTTACCAACTTTGGCATTAAAATCTCCCATGACTATAGTAACTTCATGTGACTTTGTGTGTTTTAGGGCTGTCTCTATGTCATTATAAAATAGCTGTACATCTTCTTCAGAACTTTCAGATGTTGGAGCGTACACTTGTATAATATTTTTGTTTACTGGTCGTTCTTTCAGTTGGGCTAGCAGGACTTGGTCCGAGATGTTCAAATATGACACAAGTGTCCTTGCTGTTTGTTCGTCAAATATTATTCCTACTCCTCGTTCACAAGTTTCTCACTTCCTGAATATATTATTGTATATTTATCAGAATTTATCTTCTCTGCACCTGTCCATCTAACTTCACTCATTCCTAATATGTTGATCTTCATCCTTTCCATTTCCGTCTTTACATTTTCTAATTTTCCAGCCTAGAATAAAGTTCTAACATTGCATGTTGCTATTTTGAACTTGTTAGTTTTGCCACCAGTAGTTGATGATGAGCTGCCCTACTGGACGAGGCTGTTCCAGAGGAACATCCATTAACGTCGTTCATGACAAATCTATTACTCTGAATAAGCATAATTGTTCTTGGGAGCTACAACAGTGGTTTCCCGTTGCCTTCTGCTAGTATGTGTACGGATTCTCCGCTAGCCTTTGGACTCCCTGTCCTACCCTCAAGGCAGTGGGAGCGAGAGGTTTTAAGGCACCTCTTACCCACCTGGTAGTCCCTTCACCGAGGCACTTTATAGTAGTAGTAGAGCCACCTACTACCCCACCTCGCTCTCTGAGTCTACTGCCAGTTGGTCCTGCCTGCTTAATTGGGTAAATCCTTATTCACAGGGATCCTCCATATCTGGAGGACTTTCACCATCCGCCACCTGTGATGTGCTGGGTTGAGGATGGTTGCCCCAGCTTTACTGGGGGCACTAATGAAAAAGTGGGACATGGACTTCTCAGCTATGGCTCACTAACCTTGACACTACCATGAATGCTATGGCTTGTTAACCTTGACACAAGCATGTCCACTATGGCCTGCTAACCTTGACACTAGCATGCCTGCTATGGCTTGTTAACCTTAACACTAGCATGCCTGCTATGGCTCACTAACCTTGACACTGCCTGCTATGGCTTGCTAACCTTGACACTAACATGCCTGCTATGGCTGTTAACCTTGACACTAGCATGTCCACTGTGGCTCGCTAACCTTGAGGCTAGAATGTCATCTATGGGTCACTAACTTGACACTAGCATGTCAGCTATGGGTCACCGATAGCCAAAATGGACAGTGTCTTCATTCCTGCAAATGCCTTTGCCAAGGACCAGATACAAAAACAACACACCAGAAAAAAGTACAAAAAATACATGAAAAATTCTAAGCAAGCAGTCTTGTCCTTTCAGTGATCTCTATTCATTCTGAACATTTCTTCATCCACTCCTTCCCCTTATTGTTTTCTCACTTTTATTTTCTGCATCTTATGGGCGGCTTTTGTTTAGGTCATAGTTATCCGACTTTTTTGTTATCTGTGACACGACATCTTGTTTGCCAGCCAATAGCCTTTCAGTATTTCTCTCATTTCTCAGCTAATTCCCAGCTTCTACTTTGTGCTTACCTACATCTATGTGGGTGCAGTTTCTACTTGTCTTTCTTATGAGAAGAATACCAATGAAAGTGTTAATTTTTCATATTTTAATCTTGCATGTGGTCCTTGACAAAGACATTTACCAAAATATTAGTTTTATACTCATCAGTTATATGTGTGCTGACTTTATTTTCTTTCCTCACTCTCAATGTTGCCCACTTTCCTCACTCTTTCTTTTTGTCAGATTGAACTAAATGCCCATTGTTTATATTTAAGTAGGAAAGGATGAGGGGTGTCTATTTGAAAAAAAACAACAACAAAAAAACTATAACTGTTAAGTATAGAGTAATGCAACAGCACAAATGATAAGTGAGCTTAGAAAATGAGTCATGAAAAAGACAAAAAAAAAAAAAGAAATCATAAATTAAGAAAGACTGAAGGATTAAATGGGAAGACAGAGAATAGATAATACATAAATCAGAAAGTCAGCAAAAACAGGAAGACAGCAGTGGAGAGATAGAACATAAATAACAAGAAGACAGCAGAGGAGAAACGGAATATAAATAACAAGAAGATGGCAGGGGAGAGACAGAACATAACAGGAAGACAGCAGAGGAGAGACAGAATATAAATAAAAGGAAGACAGCAGATGAGAGACAGAATATAAACAACCGGAAAATAGGAGTAAGACAATATAAATAACAGAAAGACAGCAATGGAGAGACAATATAAATAACAGAAAGACAGCAGGGGAGAGACAGAAAATAAATAACAGGAAGATAGCAGGGGAGAGACAATATAAATAACAGGAAGACAGCAGGGGAGAGACAATATAAATAACAGGAAGACAGCAGAGGAGAGAATATAAGTAACATGAAGACACCAAGAGAGACAATATAAATAACAGGAAGACAAGGGGGTGAAGAATATGAAGACAGCAAGAGAGACAATATAAATAACAGGATGACAGCAGGAGAGAATATAAATAACATGACAGCAGGGGAGAGAATATAAATAACATGAAGACAGCAAAAGACAATATAAATAACAGGAAGACAGCAAGAGACAATGAAAGTAATAGGAAGACAGCAAGAGACAATGAAAGTAATAGGAAGACAGCAGAGGAGAAACAGAATATAAATAAAAGGAAGACAGCAGATGAGAGACAGAATATAAACAACCGGAAAATAGGAGTAAGACAATATAAATAACAGAAAGACAGCAATGGAGAGACAATATAAATAACAGAAAGACAGCAGGGGAGAGACAGAAAATAAATAACAGGAAGATAGCAGGGGAGAGAATATAAATAAGACAGTAAGGGAGAGACAATATAAATAACAGGAAGACAGCAGGGGAGAGACAATATAAATAACAGGAAGACAGCAGAGGAGAGAATATAAGTAACATGAAGACACCAAGAGAGACAATATAAATAACAGGAAGACAAGGGGGTGAAGAATATGAAGACAGCAAGAGAGACAATATAAATAACAGGATGACAGCAGGAGAGAATATAAATAACATGACAGCAGGGGAGAGAATATAAATAACATGAAGACAGCAAAAGACAATATAAATAACAGGAAGACAGCAAGAGACAATGAAAGTAATAGGAAGACAGCAAGAGACAATGAAAGTAATAGGAAGACAGCAGAGGAGAGACAGAATATAAATAACAGGAAGACAGCAAGAGACAATATAAATAACAGGAAGACAGCAAGAGACAATGAAAGTAATAGGAAGACAGCAGAGGAGAGACAGAATATAAATACAGGAAGACAGCAAGAGAGACAGAGTATATGTACAGGAAGACAGCAAAAGAGACAGAATATAAATAATAGGAAGACCCCAAGAGAGACAGAGTATAAATACAGGAAGACAGCAAAAGAGACAGAATATAAGTAACAGGAAAACAGCAGAGGGGAGATAATAAAAATAACAAGAAGACAGCAGGGGAGAGACAGAATATAAATAACAGGAAGACAGCAGAGGAAAGACAGAATATAAATAACAAGAAGATAGCAGAGGAAAGACAGAATATAAATAACAGGAAGATAGCAGAGGAAAGACAGAATATAAATAACAGGAAGACAGCAGGGGAGAGACAGAATAAAAATAACAAGAAGACAGCAGGGAAAAGACAGAATATAAATAACAGGAAGACAGCGAGGAGAGACAATATAAATAACAGGGAGACAGTAGAGGAGAGAAAGAATATAAATAAAGCAAAGAGACAGCAGGGGAGAGCCAGAATATAAATAAAACATGGAGATGGCAGGGGAGGGACAGAATATAAATAACAGGAAGACAGCAGGGAAAAGACACAGTAAGACAGCAAAGGAGACAATATACATAACAGGAGACAGTAGGGGAGAGACAGAATATAAATAAAACAGGGAGACAGTGGGGAGAGACAGAATATAAATAACAGGAAGACAGCAGGGGAGAGGCAGAATATAAATAACCGGAAAATAGGAGTAAGACAATATAAATAACAGAAAGACAGCAATGGAGAGACAATATAAATAACAGAAAGACAGCAGGGGAGAGACAGAAAATAAATAACAGGAAGACAGCAGGGGAGAGACAATATAAATAACAGGAAGACAGCAGGGGAGAGACAATATAAATAACAGGAAGACAGCAAGAGAGACAATATAAATAACATGAAGACACCAAGAGAGACAATATAAATAACAGGAAGACAAGGGGGTGAAGAATATGAAGACAGCAAGAGAGACAATATAAATAACAGGATGACAGCAGGAGAGAATATAAATAACATGACAGCAGGGGAGAGAATATAAATAACATGAAGACAGCAAAAGACAATATAAATAACAGGAAGACAGCAAGAGACAATGAAAGTAATAGGAAGACAGCAAGAGACAATGAAAGTAATAGGAAGACAGCAGAGGAGAGACAGAATATAAATAACAGGAAGACAGCAAGAGACAATATAAATAACAGGAAGACAGCAAGAGACAATGAAAGTAATAGGAAGACAGCAGAGGAGAGACAGAATATAAATAACAGGAAGACAGCAAGAGAGACAGAGTATATGTACAGGAAGACAGCAAAAGAGACAGAATATAAATAATAGGAAGACCCCAAGAGAGACAGAGTATAAATACAGGAAGACAGCAAAAGAGACAGAATATAAGTAACAGGAAAACAGCAGGGGGGAGATAATAAAAATAACAAGAAGACAGCAGGGGAGAGACAGAATATAAATAACAGGAAGACAGCAGAGGAAAGACAGAATATAAATAACAAGAAGATAGCAGAGGAAAGACAGAATATAAATAACAGGAAGATAGCAGAGGAAAGACAGAATATAAATAACAGGAAGACAGTAGGGGAGAGAAAGAATAAAAATAACAAGACAGCAGGGAAAAGACTATAAATAACAGGAAGACAGCGAGGAGAGACAATATAAATAACAGGGAGACAGTAGAGGAGAGAAAGAATATAAATAAAGCAAAGAGACAGCAGGGGAGAGCCAGAATATAAATAAAACATGGAGATGGCAGGGGAGGGACAGAATATAAATAACAGGAAGACAGCAGGGAAAAGACACAGTAAGACAGCAAAGGAGACAATATACATAACAGGAGACAGTAGGGGAGAGACAGAATATAAATAAAACAGGGAGACAGTGGGGAGAGACAGAATATAAATAACAGGAAGACAGCAGGGGAGAGGCAGAATATAAATAAGACAGTAAGGGAGAGACAATATAAATAAAACGGGTAGATGGCAGGAGATACTAAGTTATGTGCATGCCACAGGGATGTGAAGAGTTAGTGTCTAGCAAGAGAGGGATTGAATATACTTCTGTAAGAAGACAGAAAAAGAGAAAAGATTATTAATAAAATAGGAAGACAGCAAAAGAGAGAGACAGATGATAAACCAAGATGACAGTGTGAGAGAGAGAGAGAGAAAGAGAGACAGCTATTAACACAGAACTGGTTTTAATCAAAATTTTAAAAAAACATTAATTGTATCACATACTGCCATTTACATTATTTACATTTGTCACAGTCAACATCAGTTTCATATGCAGATGGTCAAGAAAATACGAGCATAACACCGTATCCCCAATATGCCTGGCATAGAAACTGGAATTTTACCTTTTACAGTCAACAAGCACACTATGAACACATGAAACTAAAACAAACTTGTTAAACAAGGTTTACAAGTCAGACTCCAGCTTCATTGCATTCGAGACAGCCCCATATATGCTCTGCAGCAGCATCCAGAGTATGTTTTCTGATAGTTTCTGTCAAATGTTGGTTGTTCACAATGCGTTTTCTGCAACACAGTTCGGATGTCCTGCCAGCATCTTTAATTTGTCCTAGCTCCAGCAATCTCTTCACAGCTACATTGTTCTTCCACTCCCACTCTTCATTTTCCCACATTCTGTTCAATACAGCTTTAGCAATGTCCCCCTTGTTCATTGTCAGCCTGCCATTTATTTTAGCCCGTCCAGCAAGTCTGTCTGCCACATCACTGCCATGTACTCCCACATACCCTGGACAGCAAAGCCACGTTAGGCTTAAGTTGACTGACTTAACAGATGGACCCATTCTTTTCAAAGCAATTTCTTTTCAATCTTACCAAGCATACACTTGAGTTATCAGTTAGCAATAACTATATAGTTGAAACAATGATTAAGAAAACAGTTATAAAAGGACAGCTCAAAATCTCTATAACGGATTACTGTCTGCTGCTTGTAGGAAAAAAACAAGAAATTGCATGCGTGAAGAGCCATAACTATTTAATTCACAACTATATTTGCCAGTTAAGATAATCTCACATTTCAAATATCTTAAACAGGTTCACTGTGAGACTAGAGTTATTTATTACATATACTGACTTACCTAGCTAAAGTATGGCTGCAATGAAAGGCATGACTAAATAAAGGACTGTGGGCTGAAACAAATGATAACAAAGGCTAACCATAATATAGAGTGAATACTGCTCATCAATGCAACAATAAAACAGTCATAAAATAACCAATGATGTACCTGCTTTAACAAAATGATGTAAGACTCTCACATACATGGTAAGCCAACTGTTAGGAAGATGATGCTTTAGCAGCAATGGCATCATACTGGATGTACAGAATGATTTTTCTTACTTCCCAAAACAACTAAACACTTATCATCTTCACTTCCATCATGAACCAAACTGCTGACAAAGCAAACAGAACTAGGCCATAATGACAGTCTGACACAATATTGAAAAACATTGGGAGCTACCAGAAAAAAAAAACCAGCCAAGAAGAGTCTCTTAAACAGCAGATGTGCTAGTCAATAGTTCAGATAAGCTCCTTATGGCAAGGTCAGCAGCTCAAATTAAAGACAGGGTTTTACAGCAAAGATTTGGAATGTTCATTAAGATGATGAAGAAGGTATTGGAATGTGTCCTCAAGAACTATCAATACTAAGACAGACAGACTGAGAAGAGAGAGAAGAAAGAGAGAAAGAGAGACAGCTGTTAACACAGAACTGGTTTTAATCAAAATTTTAAAAAAACATTAATTGTATCACATACTGCCATTTACATTTGTCACAGTCAACATCAGTTTCATATGCAGATGGTCAAGAAAATACGAGCATAACACCATATCCCCAATATGCCTGGCATAGAAACTGGAATTTTACCTTTTACAGTCAACAAGCACACTATGAACACATGAAACTAAAACAAACTTGTTAAACAAGGTTTACAAGTCAGACTCCAGCTTCACTGCATTCGAGACAGCCCCATATATGCTCTGCAGCAGCATCCAGAGTATGTTTTCTGATAGTTTCTGTCAAATGTTGGTTGTTCACAATGCGTTTTCTGCAACACAGTTCGGATGTCCTGCCAGCATCTTTAATTTGTCCTAGCTCCAGTAATCTCTTCACAGCTACATTGTTCTTCCACTCCCACTCTTCATTTTCCCACATTCTGTTCAATACAGCTTTAGCAATGTCCCCCTTGTTCATTGTCAGCCTGCCATTTATTTTAGCCCGTCCAGCAAGTCTGTCTGCCACATCACTGCCATGTACTCCCACATACCCTGGACAGCAAAGCCACGTTAGGCTTAAGTTGACTGACTTAACAGATGAACCCATTCTTTTCAAAGCAATTTCTTTTCAATCTTACCAAGCATACACTTGAGTTATCAGTTAGCAATAACTATATAGTTGAAACAATGATTAAGAAAACAGTTATAAAAGGACAGCTCAAAATCTCTATAACGGATTACTGTCTGCTGCTTGTAGGAAAAAAACAAGAAAGTGCATGCGTGAAGAGCCATAACTATTTAATTCACAACTATATTTGCCAGTTAAGATAATCTCACATTTCAAATATCTTAAACAGGTTCACTGTGAGACTAGAGTTATTTATTACATATACTGACTTACCTAGCTAAAGTATGGCTGCAATGAAAGGCATGACTAAATAAAGGACTGTGGGCTGAAACAAATGATAACAAAGGCTAACCATAATATAGAGTGAATACTGCTCATCAATGCAACAATAAAACAGTCATAAAATAACCAATGATGTACCTGCTTTAACAAAATGATGTAAGACTCTCACATACATGGTAAGCCAACTGTTAGGAAGATGATGCTTTAGCAGCAATGGCATCATACTGGATGTACAGAATGATTTTTCTTACTTCCCAAAACAACTAAACACTTATCATCTTCACTTCCATCATGAACCAAACTGCTGACAAAGCAAACAGAACTAGGCCATAATGACAGTCTGACACAATATTGAAAAACATTGGGAGCTACCAGAAAAAAAAAACCAGCCAAGAAGAGTCTCTTAAACAGCAGATGTGCTAGTCAATAGTTCAGATAAGCTCCTTATGGCAAGGTCAGCAGCTCAAATTAAAGACAGGGTTTTACAGCAAAGATTTGGAATGTTCATTAAGATGATGAAGAAGGTATTGGAATGTGTCCTCAAGAACTATCAATACTAAGACAGACAGACTGAGAAGAGAGAGAAAGAAACTGACAAAGTGAGAATGAAAGTGTCAGAAATAAAGAGAGGCAGACAGATGTAGGCAAAGAAAAACAGAAAGAGAAGAGAGACAGATAGAGGAGAGAGAAACAGAAAGAGAGAAGAAAGAAAGAGAGAAAGAGAACACAAATATACAAACAATTAAGGCATAAGCATCAACAACAAACCAACAAAATACTTTATGTGACTAGATTAGATTTGTTTGAGAAACAAGAAAAACTGCCAACAAAAGTACAACACTTACATTCAATAAAATCACTGAACCTGGGAAAGAAATTTCCATGCAACAAATATCACAACTCAAAACTTTCATTAACTGAAAACAAGCTTTATGGCTGAATTAACAAGAAAAAAATGAACAATAAAATCAAAGACATTTCAATATCAAAATCCTTTTCTTTCTCCTACATTTTTGTGTGTGTCAGCAAAGAGTTTCACATTTTCCCTGATTACCTCCACATTTCTGTAACAGGAAAACATGACATTTCTATATAAAAACTGGTGACTGATAACTAACTTGTACATGACAGTTCTATATAAAAACTGGTGACTGATAACTAACTTGTACATGACATTTCTATATAAAAACTGGTGACTGATAACTAACTTGTACATGACATTTCTATATAAAAACTGGTGACTGATAACTAACTTGTACATGACATTTCTATATAAAAACTGGTGACTGATAACTAACTTGTACATGACAGTTCTGCTGTGGCTACATTTCTATATAAAAATTGGTGACTGATAACTAACTTGTACATGACAGTTCTGCTGTGGCTACATTTCTATATAAAAATTGGTGTCTGATAACTAACTTGTACATGACAGTTCTGCTGTGGCTACATTTCTATATAAAAATTGGTGTCTGATAACTAACTTGTAGTTGGCAGTTCTGCTGTGGCTACATTTCTATATAAAAACTGGTGACTGACAACTAAAACAAATTTTAAACATAAGAAAAAAAAAAGATTAAAAAGGGGAATAATTTAAAACTGAAATCTAAAGGAAGAAGTAGCTTCAGAATGAATGTAAATATTTCAGGACAATCAGAATCTCAAGAATGAAACTGATTATATCATTTATTAATATATTACATCATGATAAGATTTTAAAAATATATATTTAATAAAGTACAAGTTTTTTCATACTTGTATATACCATGAACTCCATATAGTAGTAGTATCTGTGTCAACACGTGTATATCCTTCATTCACAGATAGCCAGATATAAAGTGAACTCTTACTAGTGCTGCTTCCCAAATATAACAGCTAGACAGACCAGACTCTACTGCACACACACACACATACACAGCTATTTGTGGCCATAACAAAAAGTAGAATACTGTGCTCTCTCTTTCTCTTACGCTCTCTCTCTCACTATTTCTCTCTCTCTCTCACACTGTCTCTCACATATACTGACACACATCACTGATGTCATGATTTTTACATGAATACACACAGTGAAATCATGTTTGACATAAATAAAAAAAATACATGGTATTTTAAAGTTTCATGAGGAAAAACATGAGAACAACAGAAACAAATATGAAACATGATAATTTCCACTATTACATGTGTTTTGTAAATCCTGATTACCACCATTACATGTTTTTTTTAATAAAACATGATTACCACCATTACATGTCTTTATAAAACATGATCGCTGGCGTTATGTATTTCTTGAAATATGATTACCACTATTATAGGTTTTTAAAATTACAATTACCACTGTTACAAGCTTGTATTTTTTTTGTGTGAAATATGACAACTGACTTACAGGTTTCTGGAGTAGAGATTATTAATGTATCAAATCTGTTACAATAATAAATAAAGCAGGAACTTGTCACTTCTGACACTCCATGTCTAAGCCATAGTGAGTCATCAAATCAGTTCACATATCTAAGCCATAGTGAGTCATCAAATCAGTTCACATATCTAAGCCATAGTGAGTCATCAAATCAGTTCACATATCTAAGCCATAGTGAGTCATCAAATCAGTTCACATATCTAAGCCATAGTGAGTCATCAAATCAGTTCACATGTCTAAGCCATAGTGAGTCATCAAATCAGTTCACATGTCTAAGCCATAGTGAGTCATCAAATCAGTTCACATGTCTAAGCCATAGTGAGTCATCAAATCAGTTCACATGTCTAAGCCATAGTGAGTCATCAAATTAGTTCACATGTCTAAGCCATAGTGAGTCATCAAATCAGTTCACATGTCTAAGCCATAGTGAGTCATCAAATTAGTTCACATGTCTAAGCTGTAGTGAGTCATCAAAACAGTTCATATGTCTAAGCTGTAGTGAGTCATCAAATCAGTTCATATGTCTAACCCATAGTGAGTCATCAAATCAGTTCATATGTCTAACCCATAGTGAGTCATCAAAACAGTTCATATGTCTAACCCATAGTGAGTCATCAAATCAGTTCATATGTCTAACCCATAGTGAGTCATCAAAACAGTTCATATGTCTAAGCTGTAGTGAGTCATCAAAACAGTTCACATGTCTAAGCCATAGTGAGTCATCAAATCAGTTCACATGTCTAAGCCATAGTGAGTCATCAAAACAGTTCATATGTCTAAGCTGTAGTGAGTCATCAAATCAGTTCACATGTCTAAGCTGTAGTGAGTCATCAAATCAGTTCATATGTCTAACCCATAGTGAGTCATCAAAACAGTTCATATGTCTAACCCATAGTGAGTCATCAAAACAGTTCATATGTCTAAGCTGTAGTGAGTCATCAAATCAGTTCACATGTAAGATGAGGAAGGTGGCAGACATGTTATCAAATATGAACACATAACATACCACCCTTGGCCACTAACAAAAACTGCATAAATCATTCACAAATTTCATATCTAATAAATACTTATAAAATATCAGTAAATAATCAAATAAATGGAATCTTATCCTTTACAGTACAGAACTGAAACATTGTGGACAGACACAAGGAAAGATTATATTTACAAATGAAGGCTTTATGTATGAAAGACACAGCATAAATGCGTAATTAATTCATAATGTATAACATACTGCAAAATTGCAATAAATGACTGAAACTATCTTTCTCCCATGTTCTCTGTAACAATATAAAACAGTTTAAATGTGAACTTGTTATTATGGTTTATGAAGTATATTCAGCCTATGGTTGTTTGTATGCACTTTTTATGTACATTAAATCTCTTCGGAAGAATGATGCTAGACAAGTCCATACACGTCTGTGTTTATACATTATATAAGGAACAAATGTTTTTATTGAATAAAGAAGAACTTATTGATAAGGTCTTAGTCATGGAGGAAATAGTCACTCTCATGTGTCATTTATAATAGGAATTATCAGAGTAGGCATTCAAGTCCTTCATGCAAAGTCTCAAGTTACTACCTTCACGTCTCAAGTTACTACCTTCAAGCCTCAAGTTACTACCTTCAAGTTTCAAGTTACTACCTTCATGTCTCAAGTTACTACCTTCAAGTTTCAAGTTACTACCTTCAAGTTTCAAGTTACTACCTTCATGTCTCAAGTCCTTGCGGGCAACTTAAGTAATTAAAAACTCAGATTGAATGTTGATTCCAGTTACTAGATCAGGAGATTTGTTATAGAATGCACATGGGGTTGTAAGTTGTGAAAGTGAAGAAAAAAAAGTAAATAAAAATGACACTGTATACACTTTACTCTTCACTCAACAGTAATTTACTCAGTTTTTAAAAAACATTTTAAACAGTAAAAAATGTGAAATGATTACAGTATTAATCTTCAGTATACTATCAGCATTCCATTGTTTAGAGGGAAATGCATGGTGTAGTTTTACAAATTTATGTATTTTCCTTCTTCCTTTCCTCTCTCTATTCATTTTAATAAAACTGCAACATAGAGCTTCACTTACCTCTACTCTATTTATAAGGACAGAACCATGTGGACACCTCTCTTATATTCTGATAGTTGTTACACAAATCCAGGGTTTAATTATCACTCTAAACCTCAGACTATCTTTCTCTCTCCACGTGATGCATGTGAAAATGCAGGCAAGGCAGTGATTTGTCAGGGAACTGATATAAATCCTGACGTATGCTGATGTCCATCTGGTTTGTGTTATGTACCTTTCTTACCCTCTGGTTTATTACTCTGTCTAATGTCAATGCATTATTATTTCATGATTAAATGCACATGAGACAAAACTAAACTGACAGTAGATTCAAACAGATATATCTGACAGATGTCACTAAAGCATATGCTATCATACTACTACTGCACAGAGATAAAGCAGTCAAGCTGATTGGCTAAAAAAATATCAAGTTATAAGTCAAGTCCAAGTCACTATTCTTCTTCTCTGAGTCTAGTTCAAGTCAAGTCTTTAAAATGACTATAGCAGCACTCTTGTCTAAGTTGACTGACTGGGGTCCACATCTCTGACAATTACCCATAAATTTTCACATATCAGCACCATCTATAAATCTCTCTGTGGTCATAGAGTTCTCTGAAGATCTCTTGTACAGTCATGAAAATTAAGTATTTTATCACTTGAGATATAGAGAGATAATGATTGGTTAACATAAACAGAAAGCATTAAAAAATGGAATGTAACTTAGTTAATGGTAGGACAGTAAACAAAACAAATAATTTTGTGCAAGAAAACACTTTTTTACAAAATCCATATTGGAAAGATTACAGAGTTTAAATTTCAATTGTCAAACTCAGATGCCCAAAAATATCTGCATGAATCTGATAAGAAAGCAAACTTTTGTAGATATTTCCTGGTACAGAGTATAACTTTCATGAACAATATGTAGGACAGGTCCATTCTCCATAACATCTTAATGAAAATCAACACTCCTCTTTGCTGTCTCGAAGATATTTTTAGAAAACAGTTTTGACATTCTAATTCTGTGTAAATGTTTTGACATATGCAGCTTATTTGAAAAGAAAAAAAAAACTTAATTCATTTCTTTCAGTATGTTATCCATTAAATTATGTTTAAAAACTTCATATCATAATGGTACATGAGACTGCAAAATGTTAGGTTTCTGTCTTTACATTTTTAAAAATGGACTGGAAAGGGTTAATTATGTGTGCAAAATATAACTGTCCCATATATAAATTTAACTGTCCTAGATATAAATGAATTTGTGAATATCTTTCAGTTTTTTTTACGTCAGGTCACTGAATGACTGTACTTGTCCACACACTTATGTTCTATATTCAATTACTGACAGTACATGACAACAGAACATCAAGATATCCACAATTGTGTATCAAAAATGTATGCAAATGCAATACAACAAATCCTGGCAAGATCCCAGTAAAGGGGAACTTTACAGCTGGCAATCCCAGTGTCATCATCACAGAACGGCTTAACAGAAACTCCTGCATCAGACACTGGTGAGATCAACACAGAAAAAAATCCAACAGCTCCAGGTAAAATACACATGGTCTTACTTCAAGGGCAAATCACTGCAAGGTCAGAGATAAAAGAAGGTCGTAAGCTCACTTCGTCTCCAATCACATATCGGCAGATAAAGTATCATCCTGTGCAGCAGGTGGTCGTGTCAAAAGAAAACTTTGGTTGTGCCACCTGGTGGCAATTTTCACTGGAATCTGCAGTGAGTGTTCATTGAGGTTCACCTCATCATCAGCGTGGAAGGAGTCAAAAGCTTCATTTGTGAATGAGTTAAGCACGGTTTCATCACGGTACATTCTTACATGTTTCTCTTGCCCTATCTGATGGTTTCTTCTGTTGAGATCAGACAAAAGAAATATCATACCCTACAGTTACTACAGCATAAGGATGAGTGAATGCAGGAATATTATAAAAAAGCATTGTTCTACTCTTTTACGCAGCACTAAAACTGATAATTAATTTTATGTGCACACAAATAAATTTATAATAAATGCAGCCACCATGTTTTTTTGCTGGGAAGTGACTGGACTCTTAAAGTTGGCTTATACAGTAATTTAAATTTTGAATCTGCAAAATCAAAAAAGAACAAAAACAGACAGATGTAATCTCTGTTCAGTTTTCTATAAGACATTAAACAACTCACAGGAGGAATAGGGTAAACAACACGAAACAAAAGGAAATAAATGTTGGAAGTACAACATCTCAGAGTGTAGATATACAATATCTCAGAAAGTACACATGGCTGAATCAATAAAGGTAGGCAGGCTAAAGGTAATCCTATCATGTCTTAGAGGCACATAGGGATATGGCATTAGTGCTCATATATTCCTTGACCTGTCAGCACACTAGAGAGTGATATGGTCAGCATCACACCTGGCCTCTTTTCCTTCCCCAACTCTAGAAGATGTCAGGTACCCATTTCTTCAGCTTGGTGACTGGGGCGCCTCCAATCAGATTTGAACCCCCGACCTTCGCCATGAGAGACTAGTGCACTAACCACTTTGCCACTCAGACACCCAATCAATAAAGAAGGGACTCTCAACTTGTTGGGAATTCCCCACTTTTACCCTAAATCCCCCTCCATCCCATCCATGCAGGAACTCTTCACTATTTGAGAACCCTTGCAATAAGATACTGATTTATCATGTTAAGATCACCCTTCTGTTGTCCCACCTGTAAAATGATGTTTATCTATCATACTGCTTTAGAGAAAATAAACTAGCAAGCATTTGAGCCCTATGTGACTTCTAAACGGCATGGGAAGGATGTAAAATGTTAGAGACAATTGCCTCTGAGATGGGAGAAAGCTTTAAAAACAAGCAAAGCACACTAGAAGACACTGTATACAGGTGCGTGAGCTTGAAGGATATAAACAGGCAGTGAATGTTCTTGCATATTTGGAACTACAAGTGAGATCAAAGCATAAGAAAATAGTCTCTCATTTCCTTCTACATATTTTTTTTCTTCCATCGCTTCAAACTATACAGTTCCACTAAATTGTGCACAACTTTGTTTATGACAGTACAATATCATTCTGCATACATTCCCTTTGATACTGTTGAACAGAATGATACACTCAGCTAAATAAATGTACTAAAATCAGATAAATTGTAAACAATGGCATATCACTGCAGTTTTATGTGAATGAAGCTTCTCTGAAACTTGGGATGTGAATGGTTAATGAAGTTTGACACAAATCTGAGCACATACTTGTATAAATAGACAATGATGATCAACAGAAGAATCAGAACTGCCAACACTGTGATGACTATACTTGCGGTAACTAATGATTTGTACAAGGAATCTCTTGAATCTGAAAGGAAAAAAAAAGGATTTAAAGTCTTGTAAAAATCCCATGATGACATTAACAATTACCTGACAATAAAATAACCATGTTATTTCAAAATCTTGGACACTTTTAAGCGACTTAAATGACAAGATATTTTTTATTTAATTTCCTGCCATGTCCCAGTGCAACTCTCTCATGTTTCCCAAATATTGTTTCCAGTTTACTGGGATAATGACAACAAATGAAAAAAAAAAACAAAACCTTCTAACTCCTCTTCACATCTAGTTTTAAAATTTCATCTTTTTAATTAACAACTTCATTTTCAAAGTGTGCTTTCTTAGTCACTGTTCTTGCTACCATCCACGCATTCTGATTGCTATGCGAAGTTTATAAAAGATAATTCATGAATATATGAATATGAATACACAAATATGAACATTGAATATTTCTATACCATATTTTGTGATCATGACACTTGTCCCAGTAAACTTTGATAAAAGACTGGGATGCTAAATACGCTCTGTCTGGGAAGTCTTTGACAGAGTGTAGAAAAGAGCTGATGTATGCTATGAGACTACTGTGAAGGATGAATTTTCTTACATATACATGTTAATAAGTTGTATCATTCAAAAACTCTTTAGTTTCATTGTCCAGCATATGCTTGGAAATTGTTTACAATCTACATCCTTGCATGACAGCCTAAAGTCTACTTCCTATGCATGACAAAAATTTCCAACTACATCACAACCACACTGTTTCAACAAGCTGTATGTCATCAGATAATTTATTGAGCTTGTGTAATGTTTATGCTGTCAGTCAGGAAACGTTGAAAACAGATAATTTATTGAGCTTGTGTAATGTTTATGCTGTCAGTCAGGAAACGTTGAAAACAGATAATTTATTGAGCTTGTGTAATGTTTATGCTGTCAGGAAACGTTGAAAACAGATAATGCTTACTGTCATTTCTGCACATCTCCACTGTACAATGACACTGAGTGTCTTGAACACTGGCCTCATCACTACAATACCTTTGTCCACTACAGTAGTTCTCACAGTTGTCTGTGTGATGGAGAAAAAGAGAGAATAATGAAGGAAAATTAGAAAAACATGTTTATATGATAATGGAAAATTAAATTAGATGTCTATATAACTGAGGAAAACTGAAATAACATGTCTATATGGTGGAGGAAAACTGGAATAAGATTTATATATGATAACAGAAAACCAGATTAAGATGTCTGTATGATATTGAAAAACTTGAATAAGATATTAATGTGACAGAGGAAAACTGGAATAAGATGAAAGAAGTAATTATTTGGAAAACAGAACATTACATGATACATACTTTTTTTTTCTACTCATTTCCGTAATTTTTTTTATGCATCTGTGAGCATAATAAAGACTGATGATGAAGTCAAGACAAGCAAATGGTGCCATCGAAAGTTATTAGCCTTATGGAGAAAAACAGTGCCATCAAAAGTTATTAGCCTTATGGAGAAAAACAGTGCTATCAAAAGTTATTAGCCTTATGGAGAAAAACAGTGCTATCAAAAGTTATTAGCCTTATGGAGAAAAACAGTGCCACTGAAAGTTATTAGCCTTATGGAGAAAAACAGTGCCATCAAAAGTTATTAGCCTTATGGAGAAAAACAGTGCCATCAAAAGTTATTAGCCTTATGGAGAAAAACAGTGCCATCGAAAGTTATTAGCCTTATGGAGAAAAACAGTGCCATTGAAAGTTATTAGCCTTATGGAGAAAAACAATGCCATCAAAAGTTATTAGCCTTATGGAGAAAAACAGTGCCGTCGAAAGTTATTAGCCTTATGGAGAAAAACAGTGCCGTTGAAAGTTATTAGCCTTATGGAGAAAAACAGTGCCATCAAAAGTTATTAGCCTTTTGGAGAAAAACAGTGCCATCAAAAGTTATTAGCCTTTTGGAGAAAAACAGTGCCATCAAAGTTATTAGCCTTATTAGAAAAACAGTGCCATCGAAAGTTATTTGCCTTATGGAGAAAAAAACAGTGGTATCAAAAATATCAGATCCACATAAGTTAGCAGAAAATAGCTTTTTATTGGAAAGCAGGATACTGGGAAAGGGTAGGACAAGAACCTATGAACCTACAAATCATGTCTAGGAAGTGGAGGTGGACTGGTCACACTCTGAGGAAACCCGACATCAACATAGCAAGATAAGCACTGACATGGAATCCTCAAGGAAATAGAAAACGAGGAAGACCTAGATTTACTTGGAGAAGAGAAACTATGACAGTGTTCAGAGACAAGGGATGCACATGGAAGGAAGCAGAGAATAATTCCAAGAACAGGGATGACTGGAGAGCTGTTATCCATGGCCTATGCTCTCAAGGGAGTGAAAGGCGATGATGATGATAAGGATGTCTATGAAATTGATATTAGCATAGTTTAACTGCACCTATTGATCTACATAAGACTGACACAAAAAGTGATGCTATGACAAGAAGTTACACTATGAACAAAACTCTGCAGGCTACAGGCCTATGTACAGAAACTACTGGCTGCCCAAACCACCACTCTACACAAGACAAGACCATCTCAACTTCACTACACCTATACAAACTTAAAAGCCCAAACTTGGATGGATGGAAAACTATGGAGCATACATGAGCAAAGCCTGTTGACAATGAGATTCATGGAGATGGTCTGCCTCCTTATATATGAAACTGAACATGGAATAAGAAATCAAGAAGCATTAACTAATTTAGATAAAAAATCACACAAAGCACTTGAAACTTGAAATATTCATGTCCATGTCTTGACACGTGAACAGATAAAAGATCATGCGAAATAATCTTATAAAATATCTGAAAAATTAAATACTCACGTACCATGTCTTGACATACAAATACACGTATGAGACAAAAGCCTTGGTCATAACTCACATGAAACTCACCAGGAACACACTGACCAGTTAATGTTTTCCCATGTTTACATTCACATGTGAACCCTTCATCTTGGTCTACACACTCCGCCCCCAGGTCACATGAGTCAATCTTAAGCTGACACTCATTCACTTTTCCAGGTATGCACAAAGCTCGACTGTCAGTCCCATCGTGACTGGTGGTTCGATTAACTCCACAAGGCTCACAAGATGTGGCCCCTAGAGACTCTTGGAAGGTTCCTATAGGGCAAGGAAGACAACCTTTGTCCTCCTGATTCTGATAATATCCCTTGTCACATTTCTCTGTAAGAGGAAGAGAAATGGAAAATGAATGCTCTTCCTTTCAGGTAGTTTCTTGAACTGAAGGTAATGGGTTTTTGTCCAGCTTGCTCTTATATCCAACCATGAGGATTTTCTCTGGTGTTTATGTAGGAACACTTACTTTTTCTCCAAATCAGAAAGGTAATCATTTACATGACACCTGTGTTTTCATGAATTAGAAGTATGATATTTTTTTCATTACATCCAGTTTATCATGAACAATATTAAAACTACATTACATCTACTTTTTCATGAGTTATAAATTTCATAATTTGCATGACATCTAATATTTCATAAGTAAGAAATGGATGTTATAATTTTTATTACATTCAGTTTTTAATGAACTATAATATGATAATCTGTTACTTCTACTTTTTTTCAAGAGCTACAAGTGTGATAATCTACATTATATTTATTTTTTCATGAATTAGAAATGTGATAATTTATATGATACCTACTATTTCATGAATTAGAGAAATGTGATAATTTTTATTATATGCAGTTTTTCATGAGTTAGGAATCCAATAATCTACACAACATCCACTTTTATGAGTTATAAATGTGCCATATTTCTGAACTAACATGAAAGAACAGAACCTACTAATAGAGCACTGAGTTTGATCTGTAGCACCCTCATTCTCTGTTGTCCAACCATATGAGCAAGGTCTACAGAAAAAGCCTGTGTCCCATTCACTCCTGTATGTTCCAAGTGGACACGCCACACAAGTTCCAGTTACTCCTAATTCTTGTCCTGCCACACAGATGTCTGAGACACGACACAGAAAAAGTTAATAAGATTGTTTGCACAATATGCTCTCTTCACAACACTTGTAACTTAGAAAATGCTTTCAAAACTGTATAGAACAGAATGAGTCGTTATAAAAATGTATGGAAGATTAAACAATATGATACACGGAGAGTGAGAGGCACACTATAAAAGGCATAGAAGCGGAGGAGAAAAAAGAAAGAAAAACTAGTCAAAGGAAGCGCAGAACAAGCAGCACTGAAAGTGAGTCTAACAGTAGCATAATCTGATATTTTTATTCTGAAATGATTAGAGTGATCAAGTCACAAAGTTTGAAGATTTGATATGACTCTAGTAAGTTTAATACTGTTACAAGTAAGTTCTTAATGTCTTGCCAAAGGTTGTGTTTTTACTGACTAGGACCTCACATACTGTTGTACTTCCCCTGACTTACTTACTATTGTACTTAAAATGACTAGAACAACAAAGATTACTGCTATAAGTACACATCTTCTCATAAACTTTCTTGTGATATATAACTTAAGCAGAAAAAAATGGTCTTCAAAAACTATCCCTATATCTTTATCTAAAAGATTTTTTTTTTGGTTGACTACATTTGGCTCTGTAATCTATATAAAAAATTTCCTTGACAAGAGACTAATATTTTTTAAAAATATATTAATAAGTCATTCTGTAAAAATATTATTCCTTATAGTCAATTAATCCTTCTTTTTAAAGTAACATTATTTGCTCTATAAATCTGGCTGGATACAAGGAGGCTGATATAAAAGTTAAGAAAAAAAACCTCAGCAAAATGTAGTTACATTTTTTTTAAAGGTGGATCAGCGTTTTTTAAAACTGCTTGATATATGGTATTTCTGCTCCAATCTAATGCAGATTTGCATGGTTAGTTATATTAATTTTTCTGCTTCAACCAAATGATGTTGTGCAAGTATATAAACAGAATCCTACAGATTCATCAGTTTTATGTTAGGATTAGAGAAGGTTCATCAACTCTTTCCGTGCCTCGGATCGCTGTATCGAGCATTCCAGTTTTCCTGATTTGTATGTAGGGTTGATATAGTGACTCTTGGTTTGTTTCAATAAAAGAACCGGTGTAACATTTAGATTGTACATATTTCTTCTGCATTTCCTGTGACATTTTTCAAAATGGTGAAAGTGTGCTTAGTTACAAGCGATGTTGAGTGAGAAAAAGGAAGAGAAACATGGAAAATTTTCAATTTTTGATGATGTAGATAGGGGTATGGACATGGCCTGTGACCACCCCACTGCTCTTGAATGTATCTCAAGTAGATCTAGACATATCAGACGACTGGAGAAGTAGTTAGGAGGTTATTTCAGACATTAATTTAGCGAGAATGCAACACAGAATCACATCGTTCACGACATGGCTATGGGTACCACATCATTCATGACATGGCTAGGGGTACCACATCGTTCATGGCATGGCTAGGGGTACCACATCATTCACGGCATGGCTAGGGGTACCACATCATTCACGGCATGGCTAGGGGTACCACATCATTCATGGCATGACTTGGGGTACCATATCATTCATGGCATGACTGGGGGTACCACATCATTCACGGCACGGCTAGGGGTACCACATCATTTACGACATGGCTAGGGGTACCACATCATTCATGGCATGGCTGGGGGTACCACATCATTCACGGCATGGCTAGGGGTACCACATCATTCATGGCATGGCTAGGGGTACCACATCATTCATGGCATGGCTAGGGGTACCACATCATTCATTGCATGGCTAGGGGTACCACATCATTCATGACATGGCTAGGGGTACCACATCATTCATGACATGGCTAGGGGTACCACATCATTCATGACATGGCTAGGGGTATCACATCATTCATGACATGGCTAGGGGTACCACATCATTCATGACATGGCTAGGGGTACCACATTGCTCATGACATGTTGCATAACTGAAAAGTCTCTGCAACACATGTACAAAAACAACTCACTCCTGTTCTGAAAGAACATTGTGAGGATGTCTGTGAAACTTGTACAGAATATTATGAAGCTGAAGGAGATGGCTTTCTACAATGCAGTCACTAGAGCCAAATGCTGAGCACAAAACTTCCAGCCTGGGACAAAGTGAGCAAGCAAGGAATGGCAACATTCTTTCTATTTGACACCAAATAAATTACATACAACTCAATCATCTGGGACTGCAGAGACCCATTTTTGGATCATGCTCAGAGGAGATATTTCAAAGAGCAAAAGCATGCCGTGATCTGTTTGAGAATCAGCTGGAACTTTCAATCACATCTAAATAGCATGATAACATGTGGCCTCACAGCATGTGCAACAGCTCATCAACAAATTATGATTCTGTGTTTTGGAGTGACTTCTACATCCTCCATATTCACATGACCTTTAATCATGTGGTTATCATGCTTCCCTCCAAGAAGCCCGACTTCTTCTGGAGCTGGGGAAGGAAAGGCGGCTAGGCATGATACTGACCATATATTCTCTGGTGTGCTGACAGGTCAAGGAAAACATGGGCACTAACACCATATCCCTATGTGCCTCTAAGGCATGAGAGGATTACCTTTACCTTTTTACCTTACCTCCAAGAAGCACTAGGTAGGAAGAATTTAGTATGGACAATGAGATAAAAGAAACAGTGCATAAGTGGCTACACAGTTAATCAGAAGATTTTTTTAAATTCAGGAATCCAGGCATTAATGTGGTGGAGACTATGCTGAAAAGCGAAATGGAGTTTTCAGTCATATTTGTTCACTTTATGTTAATAAAAAAATATTGCAGTTACTTTTTAACTCATCTTCATATAAATCTCTACCAAATGAATTTATAAAAGAATGCCTTCTTTTTGCACAGTATATGCTGCTGTAGAGAAATGTCAAAAGGACTTCATACCCTGGCAGTCACTGATGGACTGAGCTCCAGCAGAATGAGTGCTGAGACCCACAGGACATGGCTTACAGCTACTTTCACCATCCCTGTTCTGGTACTGACCAACGGGACAAGGTTCACATCCAGATTCCTTGACACTGAAGTAGCTGCCAGATTTGCAGACAACTATGGAAGATATCACAGCATTATTTAACCATGGAAGTCAGAGAAGCAGGTAATCTCTGAAAAATCTAACAACAGAAATCAGAGAAGCAGGTAATCTCTGCAAAACTTAACAACAACAGAAGTCAGAGAAGCAGGTAATCTCTGTAAAACATACAAACTATATCAGATTTAGTCTCATGTAACTTTAACAGGTTGTGTGACCGAGGTGCCTGGATGTTAGTCTGGGGTATAAAGAACACTCTCTACTAGTTTCTATGCATGTTGTGAGAAGCAACTGAAGTGAGGCTGGGGATCAGACTAATTTTCTATCATCATAAAAAAACCCAAATTAAAAAGAAAAAAAAAGAATGAGGAAGCAGTAAAGTTTGTCTTGAAAAAAAAAAAAAAAAGGGATTTTATAAATACAGCTCATTAAGTTCTGCAGCCAAAGCCAGGAGGGTATTCCAGAACTAACACACTGACTGAGTCTTCAATAGAACACAGAAAAGTGTACAGTAAACCTTTGATATATAATGGACTAATAGGAGGGAAGGGGTGTCCAATAATGCTGAAAGTCTGTCAAACTGAGTGTGACCTAGGGATGGTCCAATTTTATTATTTTTGTTTTTTAATGTTAAAAGAACAACAACATAAAATTATTAAATTATAATAAAAAAACCACAGCAATCTACTCCACACTACCCAAAAACAAGTATGATATGAAATGTGCATGCTGCAGCATTTACATTTTTTAATTTCATAGTCTGGCCCATTAAATCCAAAATCTATTATATCAAAAGTCTGTTAAATTGAGGGTTTACCATATCTTATTTATGAAACCATGATTTAAAATCTAACATCATCTTATATCCTTCCTGTGTCATTAAATATTCACATATGGCTTGCATGGTAGTTTGCCAAGTTTTCCTGTGTTCAGCAAGCTTTTCAACCTCATCAAGGGATTATATGCCTACTAATTTGGCCTCTCTTAATAATGTCCTCTTTAGAGTTTCATGTGGCTGATCTCTTTTTCTTCAGCCTGTTGTGTTCCACTTGACAGCTTGTTTTGGTATGCTCTGATTGTTTCTTCTCATCACATGACTGTCATATGTAAATCTTCTTTTTCTGATCACCCATGAGACAGGTTGGTGTTTGCTCATCTGTCTTATCTCTACGTTATTCTTGAATTCGTTCCACTTTATATCAAGTATTTTCCTTAGGCATTTGTTTTCAAAAGAGTCTAATTTCTTGTCTATTTCTTGAGTTGTTTTCCAGCTTTGGCATGCATAAATGAGGGTGGATATCACATTTGAATTGAATAATCGTAGCTTGGTTTAAAATAGCACAAATAAAAGAAAAAAACCCACCAAAACATTCTATCGAGCTGGTTGCTGCTTCATGACTTGTAGTCAACCCTTCTGCACACTGTATGCAAGATGTCTGCAGGGGTCTGTCACTATACGAACCTCTAGGACATGGAGAACACACTGACTTTTTGCTCATAAAATATCCAGCAGGACAGCTCACTGTGGAAAGTGCAAGAAGTCATAATCTTAATAATACAACTGACAATTTTTATCCCAGTTGAGTTGTAAATTTGGGCATAATCCCATATATATGGGGCTGATTTTTATATGAACATCTCTTCATTTTTTAATTCACTGATGGCCATGAAGTGTTCTTTGGTGGGCCTCACCTTGCAGGTAGACAATATCTGATTTCCACAATTTTCTTAACACAAGTTTATCAGGTACCCATTTTTACAATCTAGATCAAGACAACACAAATGCAACCAGTGCATTTTTTTTAATGTTCACTTTGAACTGTACCTCTCCTTATAGACGCAAAATTAGAAGTATTCTACATAACGACAACAGCAATTATGCTTCCTTAAGAAATACTCAACACAGCTACAACAGGTACAATTTTACCAAATTTGAAAAAAAAGGCTTGCACACAGTAAAGCATTAAGAATACAATACGTATGATTAGACTCCAAAGATTGAGTGAGTAAAGCATTTTGGATGTGAGAAACAAAAAAAAACCAAAAAAAAACAAAACAGGAAGACCATCACTGTGACTCCATCCATTGGTTCCAGTAGGTGATGCAATCACCCAGCCAAGAGAGGACAACAAACTATAAACTTTGCTACCTTGTATCTTCAAAAAAGAATTTCTCAATATGCTTAGTCTTGAATGTGTGACATCTGGAATAGAAATGACACAATACATAAAGCCCATCAGTATAAATGACTGATTCTGTATAAAGTCCATTAACATACCTGACTGATTCAGTCAATCAATCAATCAACTATGACTGATTCAGTCAATCAATCAATCAACTATGTATACTATACACACCTACAAGAGCAGCTGTGCTTCTTTTTCTATCATATATTTTTTTAATATGGCAACTGAATTACATGCATTTTTCTACAAACAAGTGAATGAGCTTCCAGGATATGGTCATCACATCAAACTCAAATGATGCTAAAAACTTTATCAAGGGCAGAAACTAAAGGCAAAAGTTGAGAACTCACAGCACTGAATCCCATCTGTATTTATCAATATTTGTCCCGACAGGCAGTCTGAAGAAAGATGAAGGTTATCTGATGCCAGGATGAAGTCACTCTCGACGTAATCTGTTTTGATGCAAGAGATTATCTCCTCTGGCATGCTGTCTAGATATGTTTGCTTGTCAGACCTACAAGTACAAAACACAAGTCTTTAACTTTTTTTAGTGTTTTGGTGCAAGTTTTTGCAATTTAATGAGAAAACCAAAAAAACTTTTCAGATTTTTTCATGATCAGTTTGCCACATTAATAAACAAGAGTTATACTATAATGTAATATTTATCACTTTGTGCTGGAATGAGATGATTACTGATGTTTCTGACTGTTCTAACGTTCACAGAAAGAGAGCAGACACAAAGCAGATATGTACTGCATGTTTCAGGATAATAATAACTAACCTAAATGTTCTTTTTATCTATCTTTTCTCTATGTTCTCTTTAACCTAAACATCTCTATAATTTTCACTATACCTGACTTCTCAAGGATACTTTTCATTACATGTAACTTTTCACTGAATTTTTTTTTCATTCTTTTTTTTTTCACTGCTATCAAAACACATCTACAGAATAGTTTTTTTGTATTAACATCCCACCCTGTGTATCCTGAATTAGTTTCCCTGTTACTTTTTCATTATTTTTTATGTCATAAGGTAGTTTTTGGTGAGCAATGAACATAGAAAGAAGGAAATTAATTTTTATAAACATTTTCATGTTTTTATTAAGGATGGAATTTACAAGTACAAAGAGGAAAAAAACTCAAGTTTCTCTGAAAAAATTGGCCAATTTTGCTTGACAGGACAGAAAAAAGTACACTGCACAATGATGAGAAAAGTTTTAGAGTGCCTGCCCTTTACAGGTTGTTTGACAGAAGGCTGCTATACAAATTCCTTTGAGTATCATCAAGAATGATGTTTGCATTTATGAGATATTACAATTTAAACAAAGTGGTACTTGTGAGTACCGTTAGGATACAAAGGGTTATATCCTAGACTGTTGATCCATATCTCGAACAAAGAAGATTTATCACTGACAAGTATATAGCAATGCCTAGCAACAAGCTAACAGTAATAAACACAGAAATAAGCTACATACATAATATTTCTTTAACAAGAAGAAGCAACAAGAAATAAACATAATATTAGAAACTCACATGTTAGCAGCTAGTGTGAAGTTTACAGTCACATTATAAACAGATCTTTGTTGGTTCACAGCCCTCCTCCTCCTGTGTGCCCCCAGACCACATTTAATGTTCAGACCTTGAGTATAACTGCAGACTTCCTGAGTCCCACACAGATGTAGCACACTATCCAACTGTGACAGGATACGAACAATTTTCTCTTGTAGCTTGTTCTTAAAACTACTACTACATTCAGGCCCCTCAAAAATAATATCTCCATATATAGTATGGGTGGGTGCATATGTACCTGGAAAATAAAAATGTTTACTTGATAACAGTAGGTAAGTAATGACTCTTTATGTCTCACAAGACTGCTTTGAAGCAGATAAATGTCAGATGTTTGTAGGAGATGTCAAGTATTCCTTGCTTGCATGTCTGTCTGTTTAGTCTGTCTGTGGATATTAAACTAACTGCCAGCCACGTGAACATTCACACTTGTATAAATTAACTATCACTTATCACATTTGTTAATGGTGAGAAAAGATGACATTACTCTTGAAAAAAAACTGAACATCTGTCATGTCTTACAAATTACTGAATTAACATCTGTACAGAAAGCATTAATTATGTCTGACACAGCTGGCAACAAGCAGAAAACCTCAATATCTGTGTGAAGATAATTACTGTAAGATGATTCAAGAATCTAAACAAAGCACAAAATAAAAAGTCAACAAGAGAATGACTGAGAGTTCCAGTAGGGCATCCAACCACCAAGCCACGAAAGGGTAATGTAAACTTCCCAATTATTACGTGTTTTATTTTGATTCTTTACTTTAATACTTTAAATTACCCCTTCCCTTTGCTTAACTGGTTTTCAGAAATCATATCACTCAACACTTTTTATTCTGAAACAAGTATTAGGCTTTCATGCAATGACTGTCTATCACATTAACTCATATTACTTTTCAGTACCAATAAGACACTGCCTCATAGGTCATTCTGAGGTCCCCTGGTGCAAGCTTCCCCCATCATGGTGAAGTCTGTTGAGGCACTGCCTCGTAGGTCATTCTGTAAGTCCTCTGGTGTAAGTTACCCCTATTATGGTGAAGTCTGTTGAGACACTGCCTCATAGGTCATTCTGTAAGTCCTCTGGTGCAAGTTACCCCCATCATGGTGAAGTCTGTTGAGACACTGCCTCATAGGTTATTCTGTAAGTCCTCTGGTGCAAGTTACCCCTATTATGGTGATGTCTGTTGAGACACTGCCTCATAGGTCATTCTGTAAGTCCTCTGGTGCAAGTTACCCCTATTATGGTGAAGTTTGTTGAGACACTGCCTCATAGGTCATTCTGTAAATCCTCTGGTGCAAGTTACCCCTATTATGGTGAAGTCTGTTGAGACACTGCCTCATAGGTCATTCTGTAAGTCCTCTGGTGCAAGCTAGTCCCATCATGGTGAAGTAAGATGAGACACCATGGTAGATTTGCCCACAGTGCAATGATGATGACTCTAACAGACTTCTCAACACAGTAGCATCATTTTAATTCTACCATCATCATTTTATTTTACAGCTTCTACAAAACAAGAAAACAAAGAAGCTGGATAATGTCACCACTCTAAAACTACAACATATAAAAAGTCTCATAAACATTATATATGTAAAGAAAAAGCAGTTTTCAAATTTATCATTCATTACTTACGGGAACATACAGGAAAAGCAAATGGGTCTCCGCTAGGAGGATTCCAAATGCCCTCGTATCCACATCGGTAAAATGGAGGAATAGGAGTGATAAAATGATAACCTTGCATACATGATGGGATACAGTACCTCCCCTGATCCCATTCTCCACATATACGAGCCCCATTGGCTGGAGGAGGAGGATCCACACAATTAAACCCTGAGAAATACAAACACAAGTTCTTAAAATCTTGAGCATATAACATTTTCTCACTTTCTTTAATGACATTAAACTAATTTATTCAAACAAAACTCTATAAACAGTTAACATACTTACTTCTAACAAAAATTTGGAAACTACATTCTGCTGAGTTATTTTTTGCATCGTAACCAATGTAAGTGACCAAGTACTGTCCATACGGAAAGATTTGGCCTGTCAGATAAAGCACAGTGCAAAAAAACAGGTTACTATAATTTTTTTTTAAAATCAGATGAAATGGATTTAAATTAATATTCTGACATAACTAGCAAAAGGAATATGCAAAATTCAAGACAAAACCATGTATTAGTACATCACCAAGACCCTATTCTAATTCTTGAAGGTGCCCCAAGATGAGTGATGAGTTTTGTATACCAAGTGAATAAAGCAAGACTCAAAGTATTTCCATTATGGTGAAGTCGAGCAACATACATGCTTCTTGAGTTTATTCTGAAGTTTTCTGGCATAAGCTACCCCCATTATGGTGAAGTCAACCAACATACATGCTTCTTGAGTTTATTCTGAAGTTTTCTGGCATAAGCTACCCCCAATATGGTGCAGTCAACCAACATACATGCTTCTTGAGTTTATTCTGAAGTTTTCTGGCACAAGCTACCCCCACCAAGATGAAGTCTGTGGAGATATTTTGGTTCTTCTGAGATCCTCTGGTGCAATTACACCCATGATAGTGCAGTCTGTCAAGACAAGACACTTGCTTCCTGGATCATTTTTGGTCCTCTACAAAACCCCATAATCCACTCAACACTGCTAAACAATACCTGACCTTCAGAACCATCATAGCTAAAAGGAACATGAGTTTCAAATTTAAGGAGAACACAAAAACAAAAAAAAATCACTCCACTGATAATGATACAGGCATTAAGTTATTAATTTTTTTTACATTTTCCAATCATTCAAAATATTTTTATATCAACACAACAAACATTACAGCACTTCATGAACTGTCCACTCTTACTTCTCAGAGACTCCATGTTAATATAGCTGATACCTGATCTGAAATTCTGCTTGACTGACACAACACCTGTGTTGTCGGAGAATTCAGGATCTACCCAAGTAACAGCTACTGAGCCCTTCTCACTAGTCACCACAATAGTATCGGGACAGTTCACAACTTCTGGCGGGACTCGATCCTCTTCTAAATTATTTTACAAATTGTAAATGAGAAATTGCATTTAATTTATAGCTCAAATGTTGTCAAGAAATATATAAATATATTCATTCATTCATTCATTTGCACGTCCCTTGCGGAACTTTGCCTCCCTAACAGCACTCTTGTAGGCCTCTCGGTTGTGAGCAATACGGCCTGCTGCTGATGCATCCATTTGCAGATTATCAACGATGTCTTGCAGCCATCTTCACCTTGGTCTTCCTCTCTTTCTTTTTCCTATTATATACCCTTCCAAGACAGTCTTCTCTAGATTATCATGTTTAATGTGTCCAAAATATTTAAGTTTTCTTTCTTTAATCCTCTTTGCTAGCCAGCCTTCTTCAATATTAAGTTCTTGTAGTATGGATATATTTGTTCTTTTTTGTGTCCATGATATCTGAAGAACTCTTCTGTAGCATTTATGTTGTTTCTTAGCTGCTTTTTTAAGTGTCCAGGTCTCACAGGCATATGTCGCAATGGGAAAGACGCATGCCCTTAAAAATCTTATTTTTGTGGTTCTGTCTGCTCCTCTCCACAGATTCTTTAGTTGTTTTACTTTCTGAAGAGCGATAGATGTCCTCCTTTTAATTTCCCTCATTGTATCTCCATTATTAGTTAGTAGTGATCCAAGATATTCAAAACTCTCCACTTCTTCCACTTTTTCCTCATTGATACATACTTCAGCTGCCTTGTTTGTTTTATCAGTTGTCATCAATTTAGTTTTCTCCGCATTAAGATAGAAGTTTTGCTCTTCACTATTCTTACGGACTGACATAATTAGTTTTTCCATTCCTTTTTGTGTTGTGGACAGTAATACTGTGTCATCAGCATATCTAATCTCTGTTATTTCATAACCTCCAATTGTTATGGCATCGTAATACTCTTTGTCTACATCTTCTCTAACATTCCTCATTATATGTTCAGTATACAAGTTAAATAAGTAAGGCGACAATATGCATCCCTGACGGATCCAATGTTTTATGTCAAACCAAGTTGTTGTTTCACCATTTATTTTTACTGCTGCTTGTTGGTCTAGATACAGCAGTGATGTTAACTGTATTAAATGTGTTGGAAATCCCACTTTCTCCATTATTTCCCAAAGTTGCTGATGTTGTACACAATCAAATGCCTTTGAGTAGTCTATAAAGGATAAATATAGATTCACATTAAACTCTCTTCATTTCTCTATTATTAATCTTATATTGAATATATGATCTCTTGATCCTCTTCCTTGCCTGAAACCAGCTTGGACCATATTGACTTCTATTTTCTTACGAAGTCTACCAATTATGATTTTTAACATAATTTTACTGGCATGACTAATCAGGGCAACAGTTCTGTAGTTTGTGCATGATTTCAGGTTACCTTTTTTTGTCAGTGGTTTGAATATAGTTCTTTTCCATTCTTTTGGCCAAATACCTGAATGCCATATCTTTTTACATAGTGCATGATAGATTATTGCACATTCCTTTCCTCCCGCTTTAATAAATTCAGCTGTTATCTCATCACATCCTGGTGATTTACCATTTTTCAGATTCCTTATTGCCCATAAAACTTCTATTGTCGGTTCGGGTTCTTTCTCCTCCAATAATAATTCACACTGTTGATTTCTGCTTTCACAGTCAGTTGTTTCATACATTCCTCTGCAATATTCCTTCCATCTTTCTAGAATTTCCTCTGTCTCTGTCAAAATATTCCCCATCTTGTCATAAATTACATTTAGCTTAAGTGTGACATTTCTTGTCAATGTCTTCATTTCTTTAAACATTTCACTATCTCTTCCACATTTCTGATGTCCTTCTATTCTTTCACAACAATCTTGTATGTATTGTTTTTTGCCTTTTCTTATGTTTCTTCATACTTCTTTTGTTAAAGATTTATATTTCTCTTTGTTGCTGTTTGTCACTTTCCATTGCGTCTTCATTTCTCTACGTTGTTTTATCAGTTCTAGTGTGCCTGCTGTGATCCATCCATTCTTTTGTGTCTTCTTTACTGGAACCATGTCTTTAGCTGTTGTTATTAAGATATCTCTGGCCTGCGTAGCCAATTCATCTGGTGTCATCTCCTCTTGTACAGCAATCAGGATTTCGAAATGGTTCTTCACTTCTATACCATATTGTTCTGGTATTTTTGTAAGATCAAAGCGGAGTGGTCTTGATCCTGCAACTGTCTTTTTTATCTTTATCTTCATGTCTGCTATTAATAACTCATAGTCCGTGTCACAATCAGAACTGGTAAAGTTTTTGCTGATGTTATACTTGACCTCCACCTTCTTTGCACTAAAATGTAATCTATTTGATTCTTGGTTTTCCCATCAGGTGATGTCCATGTGTAGAGTCTTCTTGGATGTTGTTTAAAAAAGTATGTTAGCAATCATTAATAAGGTAGATAGAGGTGTATGGTGCAGTTTTACAAAGTGAGGGAGGAAGTGAGCAAGGTGAGAAAAAAACGAATATAAAGTATGAGAATGTATAAATGGAAAACATACAACATCCGATATTTCGGCGTGAGCCTTATTCGAGGATACATGCAAAAACAAAATACAAACATATATAACTTATCTGAAGCGTCTTGCTCTCAGCAAAGCTTAATTGTGTGTGGAAGAAGGAGGAGGAAGAAAAAAAAAAAACGTTGCCAACAGACAAAAGATTCCCGATATAGCCAATCATAGCGAAGAAGCGGAGAGAGAGGAAGGCAATAGAAACATGATAGCCGCTAGAGGTGTCGGGTAGGGGGGGGGGAAGGGGAGAGAAAAGAGGACGCGAGAGATAATGAATGAAGAACTTAAACACCTACAGGGAGGAAATGTAAAACTGGTGAATGGGACAAGACCAATATGTTGGCAGAGAAGGAAATAGGATGGTGGTAGGGAGGGGTAGCATAGAGAAAGAAATTAGAGTATAAAAAAGGCCAGTGGAAAAAGAAAGAAGTTACAGAAAGCTGAAGACATTGTTAATTCCAGCTGGGTGGAGACAGCCAGTCTGGAAAATAAGGCGCTGTTCTAAGACCCTCCGAGATCGTACATCTGCGGAACAAGAGCGGATCGCACTAACCGAAATGTCCTGTTTGCCCCTGTGGTTACCAAGGCAAAAATGTTTAGCCACAGGTGTCCAGGCCCTCTTAGAAATATCATTGAGATGCTGGCGAAATCGATCTCCTAACCGTAAGCCAGTTTCCCCTATGTACTTCAAACCGCAACGTTTGCACATGATAACATAAATGACATTTCGTGAAGTGCAGGTGAAGCCCTCCTGTACCGACAACGTGGATTTAGGGAAAGAGATCTGGCTGGCCTCGACAACAAACGGACAAGTGTTGCATCTACGGCGTCCACAACGTCTGGTACCATAAAGATGCAACACTTGTCCGTTTGTTGTCGAGGCCAGCCAGATCTCTTTCCCTAAATCCACGTTGTCGGTACAGGAGGGCTTCACCTGCACTTCACGAAATGTCATTTATGTTATCATGTGCAAACGTTGCGGTTTGAAGTACATAGGGGAAACTGGCTTACGGTTAGGAGATCGATTTCGCCAGCATCTCAATGATATTTCTAAGAGGGCCTGGACACCTGTGGCTAAACATTTTTGCCTTGGTAACCACAGGGGCAAACAGGACATTTCGGTTAGTGCGATCCGCTCTTGTTCCGCAGATGTACGATCTCGGAGGGTCTTAGAACAGCGCCTTATTTTCCAGACTGGCTGTCTCCACCCAGCTGGAATTAACAATGTCTTCAGCTTTCTGTAACTTCTTTCTTTTTCCACTGGCCTTTTTTATACTCTAATTTCTTTCTCTATGCTACCCCTCCCTACCACCATCCTATTTCCTTCTCTGCCAACATATTGGTCTTGTCCCATTCACCAGTTTTACATTTCCTCCCTGTAGGTGTTTAAGTTCTTCATTCATTATCTCTCGCGTCCTCTTTTCTCTCCCCTTCCCCCCCCCTACCCGACACCTCTAGCGGCTATCATGTTTCTATTGCCTTCCTCTCTCTCCGCTTCTTCGCTATGATTGGCTATATCGGGAATCTTTTGTCTGTTGGCAACGTTTTTTTTTTTTCTTCCTCCTCCTTCTTCCACACACAATTAAGCTTTGCTGAGAGCAAGACGCTTCAGATAAGTTATATATGTTTGTATTTTGTTTTTGCATGTATCCTCGAATAAGGCTCACGCCGAAATATCGGATGTTGTATGTTTTCCATTTATACATTCTCATACTTTATATTCGTTTTTTTCTCACCTTGCTCACTTCCTCCCTCACTTTGTAAAACTGCACCATACACCTCTATCTACCTTATTTATATTAACCAGTTTTACTGCAGTCGCCATCCCTTTTATCTGTAGCAATCATTAGCTCATTTTCCATGCAAAAAGCCATTAGACTGTCACCTGCTTCATTTCTATGTCCTATGCTAAATTTCCTTACAACATGTCCTTTATCTTCTGCTCTTTCTGTACCAATCTTTGCATTAAAATCCCCCATTATTAATACAATATCATTTTTCTGTACCTGGTCTATCGTCGTTTACAGTGTGTTATAAAAGTCTTCTACTTCCTCTTCTTCTGCTGATGATGTAGGTGCATATATCTGGATGACTGTTACATTTCTAGGACTGCCCTTAAGTCTGATTGTTAGGATTCTATCACTTACTGGATTGTAACCTAGTAATTCTTTTGATATTGATTTGTCCAAGTAAAAAGCCAGTCCATTCTTTCCTTGTAATTCTCCATCAGAGTATATAAAGATATTATCATTCTCGCTCTTGAAGTGTCCTGATCCTTTCCATCGATGTTCACAGATTCCCAAAATGTGTATCCCCGTTCTTTTCATCTCATCACTTATTATTTGATACTTCCCCTCATACATACTTCTCACATTCCATGTTCCTACTCTTATTTTTCTTTTTAGTTTGATGCAGGGGTTTTCCTTAGTAACACCGTCAGGATTTTGTCCATCATCACAATCACTAGTACTGACCTCTGTCTCACACTCTTCCCATTGTTAAAATTAGATCTACCTGGTCTGGGGGCCTCACCACCAGATTTTTCCTATTTGACTTTCCATGTTGCTGTTTGAGTTTCTTGGTATATTTTCAGAAGATAGTTTACCATTGCTTTCCTTCCGGGCAGTGACTGTACTAGTCAGTGATCCTAGCCATTGTCCCTACATTGAGATCATCTGCCTACCATCATAGAATGGTGACCATAACCAACATTATCTGTTGGCTGCTCTCCCATTCCATCCACCACCTGCTCCCATGGTTTCAAGTCACCCTGATCAGGGAGCTATATGGGTACTCCACCTTGCCCAAGGGTGTCCCGTAGACTGACGGAGGTAAGGAGGCGTCTTACTTCTCCTTTGATAGGGGATACCCCTACCCCGCTAACCTTATAAATATATATAATATAATGCCCTCATGGCAGGTTAACCCTCAAGGCTGGTACATGTAGATCTTGTCTCAACAATGCTAATGATGCAGGTAATGTATATGACTAATCTTAAGTTTGAACTTAAAACTCACAAAGAAAAAATAGTTTCAGTTAATGTTTTTAAAAAACACATTTTTTTCATGCATTTTCTATGAAAAAAACAGTACTGTACACATAATAAATATTTTAAAACATATAAGTCAAAACAAAAAAAAGACAGAATGCAGGCCACAAAAACAGATGTGAATAAGTAAGCTATGTCACAAACAACTTACCTGCCAGAGATGAGCATAGGTGAGACTGACTTCCAGGAGAGCACACAATCTGGTTACACTGAGAAGGTAAGATAACTTGTATCTCTGCTGGAAGCTGGGACTCTGCTGTTACCCAGTTATACAAGTCTCCATGCTGAGTTGAAGATAATATGTAATGAGATACAACAAGCTCAGGACTTAAAGTGAAACATAAGCCATCAAAGTCATTTTTAAAAGAAACAATAAGTACTAGCTAGGCCATTGATGAATAAACATTGTTGTTGTTTAATACTGTGGGTTCAGCAACTAGCTCTTACACTGAGTGTCTGTGGTGTGTGTGTGTGTAGATCAGTGGGACTAAGCTAAGCCTCCTGTGCCCACATTCTTATGACTCGACGTCTTCAGCTACTTGCCTGCCTGGCAGCTGCAAGACTAGGCTTTTATTAAGAACCATCACAAAGAAGGTTCCATTCCCTAGTACAAATACTATGACGGGTGACTGTTAAGCTCTTGGCATAAGGTACAAATACTCGAAACACACAGCTGATATTAGGTGCATTTGTACATCAGGTTCATGGAAGATTAAACACCAAGTTTCAAGAAATTAACTGCAACCAATTTTTTTTTAAAAAGGCTACTGAAGTGGTAAGGAGTGGCAGAAACTGAGAAAATGGATAAAATTTCTCATCGAGCAGTCATTCCTTACCTCTGCATCAAGGGCTTATCATCGAATAAGATCCATGAGGATATGGTAGAGACTCTAGGGGAGAGTGCTCCTTCTTCCAGCAGAGAAGAAATGGGCAGCTTAATTCAAACATGAAAGGGAGAGTCTGGAAGATGATCCCCGTCCAGGAAGACCAAGAACAGTAACCACAGATGAAACCACCGGCAAAATCCATGACATGATAATGAAGGGTTGACGACTAACTGAGCGGTACATTGCTACTGAGTTGGACATCTCCCAGGAATGTTCATGCCATTATTCATAATGATCTTCAAATGACAACGGTCTCTGCTTGATGGGTCCCAAAACTTCTTGGAGCTAATCACAAACGACGGTGTTTCAACATGTCAAGAGACAATCTTGGGCATTTTTCTGCAGATCTTGAAAAGTTTCTTCAGCATTTTGTGACTATAAATGGGACTTCAGTTCATCATTTTCAACCAGAAACCAAAGAACAGTCAAAGCAGTGGAAACATCATGGATCCCCACCTCCAAAGAAAGCAAGGGTGGTTCTGTCTTCAGGCAAAGTGATGGCTTCCATCTTTTGGGATTAAGAAAGTGTTCCATTGGTAGATTATCTTCAAAAGGGCAGAACGGTCACCGGAGCCTATTACGCTAATCTTGTGGAGCAACTGCAGGTCAGACTGAAGGAAAAGCATCAAGGGAAATTGACGAGAGGAGTCATCTTTCATCAATACGATGCTCGAGTTCACAAGTCGGTGGTGGCGATGGCTGCCATTCATGAATGCGGCTTCCAGCTTCTTGGACATCCTCCTTGTTCCCCAGATTTGGCCCCTCGGACTATTACCTCTTTAACAAACTCAAAAAGGAACTCAGTGATCGCAAATTTGCTTCAGATGATCCCCCTGGGAACAACTGTGTTAAGAGCACACTTATCTTAACATAGTGTTTGTGAGACAGGGAACATAGATCTGTTTGCTTAAAAACTCTGACCTACCTCTGTAGCCCAGAAACTTGTAGCAATCAACACTAATTGTAATTGTTATTTTTGCAAAATGTAATGTCAGGTTGGTGGACAGATGGGGACATGGAGATCTCTGGCAGGGATGAGGGAAGTCTGGTGTGAAACCAATGAATCCAGGACGTGACAAGCCTATGGGTCTTTACAACAATGGCTATCAGAATGATGTAAACAAAACAGAGCCAGTAGACTATGGGTGGCGGGGAATGGATATTGTTGAAGCACTCATCGGATTCCTCATCTCAAAGTCAGAGTGTCTTTGTGGAACTGTCTCAAACCATCTGACATGGAGAAGGCGCTTAAGTACAGCCACCAGAGGCTGGAAAACAAAGTTTTGGCCAGGCCAGCCACACTGTCTTCATGGCAGTCCGAGCAAGACCACAGTCTGCCCTAGCAAGGAAAGGTGCTGAAGTCGGAGTTACCCAGCCAAAAGGCGCATCGCAAAAATCAGGGTAACATGCATTATCGCTAATGAAATGTCTCTATCTGCAGTTTTCAAACATGGTGCTCGCCCTGTGAAGACTAACCAGGCAGGTGCAGTGCCGGGCCCCCTGCCTCGAAAGGGTCCACCCAATGCTACTGGAGGTCCTCTCAGTTCGTCTTGTGGAGTCAGGAGACATGAGAGTAGAGCTACTGGCCAAAAATACAACAGAAGAAAACAGCCAAAAAGCAAGAACTTAAAATAATGCAGTGGAATGCTGAGGGTGTCAGCAGTGTTAGAGATGGCTATAGCAAAAAGGTTGAACTAGAGAACATACTTTTTGCAGAGCAGGTAAGTATATGCTGCATACAGGAGACACACCTAACCAAAGATGCCGCCTTTAAAATCAGAGGCTACCAGTGCTTTAGATCAGACCGACAGGACAGAAGAAAAGGAGGAGTAAACACACTTGTTAAGAATAACATCAGCGCATGTCAGGTGGGAGTGTACATGGAAGGAGCCGAATACCAGATGATCCATCTAAAAAGTAGTAATACAGATTTCCACCTCCTTAACTATTACTGTCCTAATGACCGCCCACTTGCTTTAGGAACAATCCCACACAAAGAGAGACTGATGGTCTGTGGTGATTTTAACAGTCATTCCCAGAGCTGGGGCTATGACCACATAGACAAGAGAGGAGAGGAAGTTGAGAGCTGGCAGGATGATAATGGACTTCTCCTGATCAACCAGCCAATGGATGCCCCAACATTTTACTCAAGGGCATGGCATACAAAATCAACACCAGATCTGGCATTCCACTCTCCAGATCTGAAGTGGAACATTACACGTGAAGTTGGAAAACAACTTGGAGGTAGCGACCATCGACCAGTCTTCCTGACAATAGAAAATGAACTCCTTAACACCAGTAGCCCTCTCCCCAGATGGAATTAAAGCAAACTGGACAATGTACAGACATCGTACAGGTACCCTGGTGGGACAGCTGTCCATAGAAGGTAAGGATATTAACAGCATAGTGAAGGAATTCAATGCTTGTATCCTTCAGGCCGCTCGTGAAACCATTCCCAGAGGAGCTCGCAGGGACTATAAACCATACTGGTCTAGTGAGCTGGGAAAACTCCATGATGACGTGGAAGCAGCTCGAAAGCAAGCAGAAAATAGACCATGCCATGAACACCACAATAATTACCAACATTCTAAGGCCAAATTTCAGAGAGCAAAGCTGCAAGCCAGACGGGAAAGTTGGAGAGAGAAAACAGAGTCCCTAAACTTTGAAAAGGATGGAAGGAAATTGTGGAAACTAATCAAACAGTTAAATGATGAGAGTACTGGAAGAAGTACAAAGGTTACACTAATAGAGGATGGGAAAACTCTTACAGGTAAGCAGGTAGCAGATCACTTTGCTCGCATGTTTGCACAGGACTGCAACATTGATATCCATCCAGAGAAGGAGCGTACAGTGCGCATCGAGCCACAGAAAGAGGAGGAACAAGTCAGAAAAGTGGAGGTCATGGATGCACCAATCACACGCAGTGAGTTAGACCTAGCAGTTAGTAAACTGAAACCAAGGAAATCACCAGGACCAGATGGAGTGTCCAATGAAATGATCAAGAACCTGGGAATGGCAGCAATGGGAAAGCTGTTGGATATTTTCAATATGTGCTGGAGCACAGGTAAGTTACCTCAAATCTGGAAGGAAGCAAGCATGGTACCACTGCTAAAACCAGGGAAAAACAGTGATACTGCCTCCAGCTACAGGCCAATCAGTCTCACTAGCTGCCTATGCAAAACGATGGAACGCATCATAGACCTGAGGCTAAAATGGTACCTAGAAAGTGAAAACCTTCTCGTTCCACAACAAGCAGGATTTAGGCAGTACTACAGTACGGAAGATCAAGTGACCTATCTCTCTCAAGAGATTGAGGATGCATTCCAAGAGAAAAACCTTGTACTAGCAGCGTGGATAGACCTGAAGAAAGCCTTTGATAAAGTATGGAAAAAAGGTCTGCTGTGGAAACTAAGAAACTGCAATGTGAATGGAAGACTGTACAACTGGATAAAGTCTATTTACACAATAGAAGAGCTAGAGTAGTAATGGATGGACACAACAGCCAGAAAGTACTTCTGCGACACGGTGTACCACAAGGAGGAGTCCTTTCGCCTACACTATTCCTTGTATTCATTAATGACCTGGTCAAGGAACTTCCCTATGGAATCAAAGCGGCACTGTATGCAGATGATCTGGTCATGTGGTGTACAGATGAATATGCGACAGTTGCTACACAGAGACTCCAAAGAGCAGCAGACATCTTGACATCATGGACAAACAAATGGTGTGTAAGTATCAACACAGAGAAATCAAGTACCACTCTGTTCACCCTCTCATCTAAACAGAAAGCAGGTAAGATCTTTGTAAATGAAATACCCTTAAGGATGGACAACCAACCCACTTACTTAGGAGTGACTCTTGACTCAAAACTGACGTGGAAGCAACACATCAACAGTGCAGAAGCAAAAGCTAGAAGAAAACTAGCCATATTAAGAAAATTGAGTGGAACCACATGGGGAGCTAGTGAAAGAATCCTCAAGAATGTATATCAGCAAAGTATTCTACCACATTTAGAATATGGCTCAACATCTTGGTGCACAGCATCAAACACTATGCTGCATAATCTAGACAAGGTTCAAAATCAGTCACTACGGATTATCATAGGTGCCATGAGGTCCACACCAATAGTAGAAATGCAGAAAATAGTTGGTGTTCAAGCGCTAAAGGAACTTAGAGACACAAAGGTCATGACCATGGGAGAAAAATTCCTTAGCTCCGTAAGCCATCCCCTGAAGGAGAGATTCAATAACTTGGCATTAGGACGGCTTAAAAGAAGCAGCTTCATTCATCAGGCCAAGCGTATGCGTAAGCTGATACCTGACCTTCCAACTGTAGTCACTCCATTATCATCTGTACCAGAGCATACACCATGGAAAGAAGCAGATTATACACAGATATCTATTCAGACTGAAGTGAAAGGTGTGCAGAATGGTGAGATGCAGAGCAGTCTTGTAAGATCAACAGCCACACTTAGTGTTCTAGATGACAAATATCCATGTGACACCTGGATTCGTGTGTATACAGATGGATCTGCACATAATGCCATAAAGAATGGAGGGGCAGGAGCATATATTGAATATCCAAACAACACCATTGACAAGATTTCCATACCCACTGGTAAATACTGCAACAACTTTGATGCAGAAGTTAGGGCAATTATTGCTGCAGTTGAAAAACTATCAGACTCCAGAATTGATACATGTCCTGTAGTAATTCTCACAGATGCAAGATCAGTACTGGAGGCTCTTCAGTGCAACAAACTACCAGACCTTAAGGATGCCTTGTCAAAAATTGGCTTACAACATGGAGTCACTTTGCAATGGATTCCCTCCCACTGTGGGATACCAGGCAATGAGAAAGCTGACCAACTGGCCAAAGAGGGCACTGAAATGGAGCAACCAGACATACCAATCACTTATAATCAGAAGAAAAGCATGATAAAAACCTACAGGAAGCCACAAACACCACCACATGATGACTATCACATGCTAAACAGAAAGGAACAAGTCACCATCTTCCGTCTCCGAACAGGACACAGCCGACTCCGAAGTCATATGTATACAAAGTTTAAGGTTGGTACTACTAATCTGTGTACATGTGCCCAGGTGCCCCAAACTGTGGAACATATCCTCCAGAACTGCATCAACTACGAGTCACTGAGAAATAATTACTGGCCCAGTGAAACCACTAAAGAAGATAAGCTCTATGGTTCCATACATGAATTACAAAAAACAGTGAAATTTATCCAAGAGACAGGACTGCAGATATAGACAGACAGTGCGAACGAAGAAGAACAAGCTTCAGATGATGATGTCATTCATGCTGTAGGCCACTTTCTACTGGCACAAGATGCTGACTTTTACAAAGAAAGGATCCGTATGCTCCAGGATCGCCGGACTAAGTGCATGAACTTGCAAGGTGACTATGATGAGAAATAACCCAAAAAAGTTGTCCACAAATAATCTGTTATATCTTATGCCGAGAACTTATCAATCACCCCTTGTATGTATCCACTACTGCTACATTTACTTCAGGCACAATGGTAGTGTTTCTCTGCAGCTAGATTATGAGCAGCACACAGTCAACACAACACTGGAGTCCTTTCCTTAAAAACACTGAAGAAAATCCTGATGTCAAGGGGCAAACACATTTAGGCATTCCCAGAGTGTAATAAGAGGCCCTTTTTTAACAGTTCCAGTTCTTTGCTGCTACCTTCTGCCCACAAGATTAATGCTGAAGACAAACGTTCTTATTTATCAGACCTTAAAGTGTAGCAGTTGTCTCCTTTGTTTCTATACAATGCCACTATCTTGGTATCTTATGCATGTCCTGAAGGATATACTTGTTAAGTGTACTCTAAGTAATAAAATTGTTTCTATTTTTTTTCCTAGTTTATACATTTTGGTATCACAGCTTTAGTGCAGTGGCTCTGCATATAGTTATACTCATACTTAATTATTATGTCCTGAAGGATACGTCTTCTCTCCAGCACTGGATGATGAGCTTCAAAAGATGTGGCAAAAGCATATCTAAATTTCTGATAAACAAACATCAGCAAAGTAGATGCATTTACCTTTTCCATTTGACAATTTTGTGACATTTTGAAGATCTCTTCCTCATCCAAGACAGAGCTGTACAAGTTCACTCCATGGAGATGGCCCCTGAACCATTCATCATCACTGTCCACAACAAGTTGTCCTAGCTTTAGTTTCATGCTGTAGTTAGAAATTTACACATATAAAACATACAAGATTAGACTAAAAGACTTATCTTGGCTAAGGAATTTATAAGAAAAGAAATATCAAGTAATTTGGCTTTTTCACTTTGTGTAATCTATGTATATATATTCATGACTCTTTACCCTTACAAGACAATTCTAGCATATATGTATGTTAATTGTCTGGTTGTGTTGCATGGTCCATTTTCTTCCTATTATTTTCTGACTGGCATGTGTCGCTGTTCTCCTCCATCTCAAGTAATTTTTTGGTGCATTTATTATGTTCTGATGGTTACCCTAATGTGTGTTACCCCTTTTTTCACTAAATAAATTCTTTAACAGATGAAAGAAAGAAGAATAATTATAACAAGCAGTTCAGAACTTGCTGAAGAAGACACATGGCCTATATGAACAAACCTCTCCTAAGCTTCCAGTTTGTCTGTTGACTCTAGAATATCTCTTTCACTAACTTCTTGGAAGTTCACAAGAACTTTTCTCCCTGTATCATTATATCTATTCAACTCTTTTACTTAACTCTTTGGGAAGTTCAAATCTCCATGAATTTTCTCCTTGCATGAACTATTTAAGGAAAGGAGAGGCCTCCATTGACTCTAACCATTATCTTTGTATTCCTGCATTCTGAAGTCTGCAAACCTTATGCACAAATAATAAAGGATGAACTACAGTGGACTTATCCAAGCTTCAGATAATAAAGGATACACTATGGTGGATTTATCCAAGTTGCAGAAAATAAAGGATACATTACAGCAGACTTATCAAAGTTTCATATTTTTATTCTTTTTATTTTCCTTCTTCACTCATTTTATCATAGTTTTTTCTCTTTCTCACTTACAAAGACACACACACAAACATACATGCCATGTACATAAGAAAAACTTATTCTGATTACTGGACCACAGACATTTCTCACTAATACCAATATTTTGTATCCAGAAAAATCTACACTAAAAAACAAATGTAATATTCTGCTCAAGTAAGCTTGTATTGTAAACTTACCTATTTCCAAATGTCCATCTGCTGATGTCTCTCTGCATAAGCTTCTGCCCATCTTTGAAGACTGTACAGTGTGATGTCAACACCAAACAAATGTGGTGCCACTCTCCATCATTTACATTCAAAGTTATTTCTCCAGCAGTAACAAGGACTGATGCCCGAGCATCACGCAGTAACAAAAATTGATCAATGCTGCAAGAAAGATTGGGCCCGCAAATGTAAAACGTAATGCAAAGAAACTGATTATCTGAAAATATATTATACAAACGTAAAAAGTAATGCGGTGAGACTGAATATGTATTCTACAAATGTAAAAAGAAATTAAATAAAACTAAATATATGTTCTACAAATACAAAAAAAAATTAATCCAATGAGACCAAATATGTATTCTATAAATGTAAAAAGTAATGCAGGAGAGTGAATATGTATTTTATAAAAGTGAGGAGTAAAATTATATGATGAGAGTTAATTTAAATTAAGAAAAATCATGAGGTAAGTTTATAACAAACTTACTAAATACTTATACATAAAAAATTTATTACCTTTTGCAAACATATAAAAAACCATACATATCTTTTCATATGACCAGTTGTGGCTATATCAAAATTGATTATGTATAGATTTCTGTGGCCAGTAGTGACTACATCAAGTTTTATTATGTATAGATTTTTGTAGCCAGTAGTGACTACATCAAGTTTTATTATGTATAGATTTTTGTGGCCAGTAGTGACTACATCAAAATTGGTCATGTATAGATTTTTGTGACCAGCAGTGGCTAGATCAAAAGTGGTCAGGTATTAATTTTTGTGATCAGCAGCAGCTATACTGAGAGTGGTGACATACAGATTTTGTAAGATTTAGTCTACTCACTCATCTTCAGATGTCAGCACAAGATATGTCCCATAAGACTGTGGTTGGCTGAACTTTACCCACAAGCATATGCTTAATTCACTCAGATTTCCTGTAGGAATGACCTGGGCATGGCTTGCTGAAGACTGACTTCCAGGATAGTACAGATCAAAGTTGGCAGTTTTATCTGTTATAGTTTGAAAATGCTAAAGTTTTATTTATTTTAACACTCAGATAATGATGTTCTGTTAAACTGCATGTAAAATGTTTTGTTATGTATTTAAACCACTACTTGAACTAAATGTATTTTTGTATCTGATGATGCAAAAACATACAGGGGCACTGCAACAAAGCAGTCAAAGAGAACTTACTGATAACATTGATATGACTGCCTAGACACAACAATTAAACTCATGAAAGTAGTTTTCTGTAACTTAAGCAGTCTATACACGAAACAATTAATCAAGGATAACAGAAAAAGAAAATGAAAACTGTAAAATGTATAAAAACTTTACTTATTATGTCATCTGCATGAGTGTCTATTTGGAGATATATGAAGGTAAGTTACAGTCTGCATTTTTAATATAATTTTATATTTGTCTTAAACTGTTTTGTGTAAATAATGCATAAGTTCATACATTAAGCTTCTGTGTTTGATTACTACATAAAATAAATTTTCACAAATAGGAGACAAGGCTTTCACACAGTAAAGTAACGCGCATAGTATTGTATGATTATACCTTGAAAAATCAGTAAGTTCCTGTTTTATGTTAAGACATGTCTGAAATAAACTTGATACTCACAAAATAGACATAATCTGTAACTTAACCTACAGGTAGCAGAGGATGATGGTAAAGCTAGCATAAAAGTGAACGAATGACACAGACAGATCAACAAAATACCAGGAGATATACCTTTTCCACAATCTGGTCCAGTGTAATATGGTGTACACTGACACAAACTTTGGCCACTGACTTTGTGGCATGTTCCATTATTTAGACAAGTCCAGTCTTGGCATTCCTCCATGATATTTTCACAAACTACACCAGTGTAGCCTTGAGGACAAATACAGAGAAAGCTGGCCACCTGATCTACACACTTGCCCCCATTCTGACATGGGTCTGAGTTACATTCATCTATTTCAGTGTCACAGATTTTGCCAGTGAATCCTAGAACAATGTCCATAGACAAAAAGAGGAAACATGAAAATACACACACAAAAATGACAGTCTATCATGCAGAAAATATGTGGGATAATGAGGAAAAATTATAAGCTGTAAATAGCACTGTTGTTGCACTTTTCTGACATTACAGAACCAAAGCTTTTGCTAGCTTATTCTAGGATGTGGACATGTTTTATGCATGATGATAAGTGAGCAGCTACAAGTAATTTTGTTCAATTTCAGAGTAGATCACAGAAATGGCTTATTCATATGCTCACTACTCTGAACAACACAAAAGTTTTTACAACTTACAATACAGGTCTGGCTATAATGTATTAAAAAAAAACAGCAATTTAGGGATAGGATTATCCAAGATCCCTACCATGATAATAAACTCTTTGAAGTCACTTATCTTTTCCAAAAAAGACAGTAGCAGATCTATAATAATCAAATGAATGCTAACAAATTTCATCTATAATGACTGCTACAAAATCTGTAGTAGCATAGTTACCTGGGTTACATTTACACAGGAAGTCACCTTGAAGATGCTGACAAGTAGAGTTGTGCTGGCAAGGCTGACTCAAACACTCATCAATGTCTACCTCACACTGCTGACCAGCAAATCCTGTGTTACACCTACACAACCCCGCACCAGCTGTGAAAAACAGTCACATCAGAGTCCTTACTAACTGTGATAAGCCAGCCCTGACATGCTTCTAGTTTACATCATCATTTTAACAGATCTATTCCATGAAAGATGTTTATAAAAATATTTTTAAAAAGACATTCCCTGGAAGAATTAGATTCAGATGTGTGAATGTGAGATTTTTATGTGACATCTTTAACTCAAATATATGCTAAGCTGTCAAATAGATCAGGAATATTATTCTCTTCACAAAAATGCAATTGCATTATGTTTACCGTCACATTTTTTTCTATACTACAAAAATATAAGTAAGAGACATCAAGTTTTCAACAGATAAAATACGAAGGTAGAGAAAGAAAGAGTCCTTGGGAAACTATATAAGCCCTAAAGATGTGAGAAGAACAAAAAGCTAAAAGAGAATTATCAGGACTTGAATCTTACTTGTCTAGTATATATAATCATTTGGCCATACAAAAACAGTAGCCTCTCTTCTTGACTTTGAAACATCCATAAAAAGATGTGTATGGGATATTTCAATTTTTCTTCACCCACAAGACTTTTTCATGTTCAGAGTTTTCAGAAAATACATTGTTCAAACTTTCAACAAAACACAAAGGGAAAAATAAAGATGAACTCACTTGCACGTAAATGCATTGACTCCATCTTGGCAATAGCCTCCGTGTAAACATGGCCTAGACTGACACTCATCTATATTAACCTCACAGAGAGATCCAGTAAAGCCAGGACGGCACTGACACAAGAAACCTGGGTATTCTTCCACACATTTTCCCAGATTTTGACATGGGCTTGACACACATGAGTGCAATGAAATCTAAATACAGAGAAATGGTGCATACCATTATCATTAAGTATCAAAACATAAAAAAAGTAAAAAAATCAAATATTATACAACAATATAGTAAAATGTGGTTAAATTTTTTTCTAACACCTTTTATCATCAAAAGAAACAATATGTGTATGACTACAACATGCAAGTATTCATATTACTCCAAATACTTTGGTGTTTATCATTCTATATGTGCATATACATACATGAACATAAGTGCCAGCACACTCAGAGATGCACATGCACGCTTACATAATTCTACAGGTAACTTACAGCACATGTTGGCCCTGTAAACAAGGGCGGGCACATACACATCATTGTTCCCCCTTCCATGGCACATGTTCCACCTTCACGACAAGGATTCTCCAGGCAGAGGTCCACCTTCACATCACACAAATGACCTACGTGAGTGTGCCAATAAATCAACTCTTACCAAAGACACAAAACAGTCAGAAAACAAGCTAATACATAAAAACATCTGATATATCAATTAGATTCTGAATAAGAATAAAGGCCAGCTCATATTCCGCCATGAAAACCCTGAGAGCTTTGTCCCAAAACATATTCCACAGACGTAAGATTTTGTCCATAAACATTTCTGTACCAAATCATTCATTCATTCCTTTGCATGTCCCTTGCGGAACTTTGCCTCCCAAACAGCACTCCTGTAGGCCTCTCGGTTGTGAGCAAGATGGCCTGCTGCTGCTGCATCCATTTCCAGATCATCAACGATGTCTTGCAGCCATCTTCGTTTCGGTCTTCCTCTTTTTCTTTTTCCCATTATGTATCCTTCCAATACGGTCTTCTCTAAATTATCATGACGTTTAATGTGGCCAAAATATTTAAGTTTTCTCTCTTTAATCCTCTTTACTAGCCAGCCTTCTTCAATATTAAGCTCTTGTAGTATAGATATATTTGTTCTTTTTTGTGTCCACGATATCTGGAGAACTCTTCTATAGCATTTACATTCAAAGGCATTTATGTGCTTCTCAGCTGTTTTGTTAAGTGTCCAGGTCTCACAGGCATATGTTGCGATAGGAAAGATGCATGCCCTTAAAAATCTTATTTTTGTGGTTCTGTCTGCTCCTCTCCACAGATTCTTTATTTGTTTTACTTTCTGAAGAGCAATAGACGTCCTCCGTTTAATTTCCCTCATTGTATCTCCATTATTAGTTAGTAGTGATCCAAGATATTCAAAACTCTCCACTTCTTCCAGTTTTTCCTCATTGATACATATTTCAATTGCCTTGTTTGTTTTGTCAGTTGTCATCACTTTAGTTTTCTTTGCATTAAGATAGAGGTTCTGCTCTTCGCTGTTCTTGCGGACTGACATAATTAGTTTTTCCATTCCTTCTTGTGTTGTGGACAGCAATACTGTGTCATCAGCATATCTAATCTCTGGTATTTCATAACCTCCAACTGTTATGGCATCGTAATATTCTTTGTCTACATCTTCTCTAACATTCCTCATTATATTTTCAGTATACAAGTTAAATAAGTAGGGTGACAATATGCACCCCTGACGGACCCCTTGTTTTATGTCAAACCAACTTGTTGTTTCACCATTTATTCTTACTGCTGCTTGTTGGTCTAAATACAGCAGTGATGTTAATTGTATCAAATGTGTTGGAAATCCCATTTTTTCCATTATTTCCCAAAGTTTCTGGTGTTGTACACAATCAAATGCCTTTGAGTAGTCTATAAAGGATAAATATAGATTCACATTAAACTCCCTGCATTTCTCTATTATTAATCTTAGATTGAATATATGATCTCTTGATCCTCGTCCTTGCCTGAAGCCAGCTTGGACCATATTGACTTCTTCTTCTATTTTCTTTCGAAGTCTACCCATTATGATTTTTAACAGAATTTTACTGGCATGACTAATCAGGGCACCATTTCTGTAGTTGGTGCATAATTTCAGGTTACCCTTTTTTGGCAGTGGTATGAATACAGTTCTTTTCCAATCTTTTGGCCAAATACCTGAATGCCATATCTTTTTACATAGTGCATGATAGAATGTTGCACACTCCTTTCCTCCTGCTTTAATAAATTCAGCGGTTATCTCATCACATCCTGGTGATTTACCATTTTTCAGACTCTTTATTGCCCATAAAACTTCTTCCATTGTCGGCTCGGGTTCTTTCTCCTCCAATAATAATTCACACTGTTGATATCTGCTTCCACAGTCGGTTGTTTCATACATTCTTTTGCAATATTCCTTCCATCTTTCTAGAATTTCCTCTGTCTCTGTCAGGGTATTCCCCATCTCATCACAAATTACATTTAGCTTAGGTGTGACATTTCTTGTCAATGTCTTCATTTCTTTAAACATTTCACTATCTCTTCCACACTTCTGATGTTCTTCTATTCTTTCACAACAATCTTGCATGTATTGTTTTTTGTCTTTTCTTATGTTTCTTCGTACTTCTTTTGTTAAAGTTTTATATTTATCTTTGTTGTTGTTTGTCACTCTCCATTGCGTCTTCATTTCTCTACATTGTTTTATCAGTTCTAGTGTACCTGCTGTGATCCATCTATTCCTTTGTGTTTTCTTTACTGGAACCATGTCTTTAGCTGTTGCTACTAAGATATCTTTGGCCTGCGTAGCCAAATAGCATACATTTATTTGTTTAGTGCCCGCACACTATTTAAAGATTTTGACTGATAATTTCAGAAAATAAAGAAACAGTTTGACTGATAATATGAAAATATGTCCAAGCTTACCTGTCCATCCCGGCAAACAGCTACACCTGAAGTTTGCATCTGTATTTTCACACTTTATGCTTCCTTCTAAGCTACATGACCAAGCAGGTGTTGTGATAGTAGAGGCTCCCTTTGTAAAAGTCACTGTAACAAACTAATTCCATGTTCAACATGTATCATATATCAAAATAAGTGGAAATGAATGACGATTCCATAAATGAAGTTATTTGTCATTTTAAAAAAAAGAAAAGAAAAGAAACAACTGGTATGAAAAGATGGAAACATTTTTGGGTGCTAAAAAAATTTTTTTGGGGACTGAGAAATAAAATTATGTTCTACTTACCAACACTGTGTCATAATCCAATATGAAATATGTAGGTCAACAAGAAAACATTATTTGCATCAATATTTGGGGATCTTTTTGACATCTACTATATCTATCAAGTCTACCACTGCCAGAAACACATAGAGTACAATTGTCCAAGTTGGTTGGTTGACCATTTTGCCTAACACTCTCAAAAACCACTTAAAAATTACACTCAAATTGGTAAAATCGATGAATTTCAAAATGTTCTCCATTAACAGGCATAATAGGAAGTTAAACTTTTGACTGAGAAAAGTTCTGACTGGTTAAATAAAAAGTTACATCGAGTTTTCAATGAAAAAAAAAATAATGTATCCATTAATGGCTCTATGGGTGGAATGCATAGACTGGAAGCATCTATAAATGGACATGGGGTATCGAATGAGTTAATATGATAAAACTAGAAACTATTATTGTAATTCCTTGTTTTTCTACTGACAAAATAACTTGTAATTATTACAATGAATTCCTTAAATGTTTTTGTCTTGGGTTTATTACATACTGTAATATATTTATTACATATATTATATATTCAAAATAGTAACCTTTCCATAGTGTCATTATGACAAAAACTAGCAAGCTAAAAACTTTAATGTGTAAAATATGGAATAATATCTATCTAGGACTTGCTGGATTACTGGCAAACAAACTTCAAGAATTCAGTTAAATCGTTCCAACAAATGCTAATGATTTTTTTTTTCCACTGTAAAAAATTTAATCTGTGTTTACCTTCCTTGCACTTGCAATAGAAATCATTTTCTGTGTCCTCACTGTTAAAACATGTGGCTTCATTGACACATGGCTCCAGGTCACAAGCTTTTGTGCTGGATTCACAACGGTTTCCAGTGTGTTCTGGCTGTGAGCAAACATTTGAAAAAAAAAATAAATACAACTGTTGCAGAGAATGAAGTTCAGAAATGTAATCTTTCTAGAAGAAATATAAACAAGTAGATGTCACTGAAAGGTGTCTTATTGTATGGAGGAATTAAAAGATATTGATCAATATGTTACACCAACAAGGCAGCATGTGATAAAAGGATTAACAAAATCTGAGATCTTTGGATAAACAAAATATAAACAAAATTCTAAACTTTTGTTTATATTTTGTTTATCCAGCGGTCTGAGATAATCTGATGAACAGTTGATTCATTCTTTACACTCTAAGCCAATATGATTGATAATCATGGGTCTCAGTTCTGTGAGCTCTTTGATATTTATAATCTGACGAGTCTTTCCTTTCCTGTGCTACAATGGTCAACCAAATGAAAATCTTACACATTTTTCCATATTTTATTGATGTACAAATGCCATGCAACAGCATCATTTTTCAATATAATCTCCATTACATTCCGCGCACGTCCTCCGGCATTTCTAAAGTACATTCATTTTTGTGAAGTGAAAAAAAAAAAAAACAACCAAACCCTTTGTCAAGTGCACAGCCACTCAAACACCCCCTGCTGTACCTCTACTTCTGATTTCTGCCCATGGCCTCTGTGACTGGTCTAAAGTTGTGGTAACTTTCAGCTAGGTCTGGCAAACACAACTATTACACTCACCATCATTCTATGATTTTCAGTCACACTGCATTCAACTTCTGCAAATGACAGTGGTCTCACTACTCAGTATGCTTTGACCTGGACAACAAGAGCCAGATACAAAACTCAGGTCATTCTGGACCTTCCCACTCCACTTACAAACTTGCCACAATGATAGACGTTTCTATCCAGTTTTTAATATCTTCATTATAAGCATATACATAAGAAGACATACCAAGCACAAGCACATGAATGACCCGGGTCCATCCTGACACAAACCACCATTCAAACAAGGAGAGCTGGCACAGTCATCTATATCCACCTCACACAGGTCACCTGTAAATCCTGAATGACAAAAAGTTACGAAGAAACACAAAACATTACATCAGTCAGTATTACCAATGTCAGTAAACAGAGAATAAGCATTACAAGAATAAGCACAGAATGTACGAGGGGAAGTCACTAAGTAACTCACAAATGCCTGTTACAAAAAAAACTAAATGAGACAGTAACTTGAAAACTTTAAATGTTTGAACCTACATTATTTCCCTATTTCTCAACATAATCGCCACCAACATTGATACATTTGTCCCATCGTGTAATCAGTGATGCAATACCCATGGCGTAAAAATTGTGAGTCCGATATCTGAACCATTTTTTTACTTCTGTTTCCACCTCTTCATCACTTGAGAATCATCTCCCACCAAGGTGATTTTTCAATGGACCAAACAGGCGAAAATCACTTGGAGCTAAGTCAGGACTATAGGGTGGATGTTCAAGAACTTCCCAACCCAAACTGGCTAATTTTCTCTTGTGTTAACCGAGCCGTATGTGGTCTGGCATTGTCATGAAGGAGAAGCACACCTCTAATCAGCAGACCAGGACATTTTCTTCGAATTGCATCCCGCAGCATCAACAGAACTTCACAGTACGATACAGAATTCACACTGTCACCATACTTCTGGAACTTGGTTAACAACACTCCTTGATAACCCCAGAACACTGTCAGCATAACCTTACTCGCAAAAGGTGTAATCTTGAATTTTTTTGCACATGGCGATGGCGGGTGTTTCCACTGCATTGAGGCATGTTTTGATTTGGGTTGTTAGTGGTGCACCCAAGATTCGTCTCCAGTAATAATCTTTCGGAGCATGTCTTCACCTTCATATGCACAATGGCAGAGATGCTGCAATGACAAACCAAATCGGTTCATTTTGTGTTCATCATTCAGATCTCTGGGTATCAAACGTGAGCAAACTTTCTGAAAATTCAATTGCTCATGCATTATTCTGTAGGCTAAGCCATGTGAACATCCGACTGCATTTGCTACACTATCATTACTCATCTATCAGCTCTGATAATCTCATTCACACATTGCACAGTCGCTTCTGTTGCAATCTGAACAGGATGGCCAAGTCAGACTTTGTCAAAAATTTCAGTGCATCCCTGAAAAAATTCTTTTACCCAGTTATAGACCACTTTACGTGATAAACACTTTTCAGCATAAACTGTAATCATTTCCTTATGAATGTCTTCAACTGAATGTCCTTTAGCCCACAAAAATCTCACTACACTTCTCTGTTCTTCATTGGTACACACTAACTGTTGGGTAGCCATTTTGTTATTGCTTTGCGCATGCGCACGTAACTCCCAGCATCCCCTACATATAACTATTATAAAGTTGGATGATGGTACTATCTAAGGATATATTTAAATACTACCTGATAACTGTCACTGATAAAATATTTCAATTTGTGAGTTACTTAGTGACTTCCGCTCATATATTTTACACACATAAACAGATGAACATACAACATTACATCAGTCTACAGTACCAATATGTCAGTAAACTGAGAATATGAATAAGCACAGAATGAATACTTGATACACCTAAGGGATGAACATAGAATATTACTTACATCTTACATCCTTCCTGTGCCGTTAAACATCACATAGGGCTCGCATGGTAGTTTGCAAAGTTTTCCTGTTTTCAGCAAAGCTTTTCAACCTCATCAAGGGATATTATTCCCACTAAACTGGCCTCTCTTAACAATGTCGACTTTAGAGTTTCACGTGGTCAACATCTTTTTCTTCGGCCTTTTGTGTTCCACATGATAGCTTGTTTTGGACTCTCTGGTTGTTTCTTCCCAACACATGAGCAACATATGTCCATCTTCTTTTTCTGATCACCCATGAGACAGATTGTTGTCTGCTCATTTGCCTTATCTCCGTGTTCTTGAATTCGTTGCATTTTATACCAAGTATTTTCCTCAGGCATTTGTTTTCAAAAGAGTCTAATTTCTTGTCTATTTCTTTAGTTGTTTTCCAGCTTTCACATGAATAAATGAGGGTGGATTTTACATCTGAACTGAAAAATTTTAACTCTTTCCGTGCCAGAGGAAGAAACACAGACGTTCAGTTGCGTGTCAGAGTAAAAGCGCAGGTCTTGATAGGGTTAGGGCGTATAGTTATAAAATGGAATGGAAAACAGTATTTCCATGTACTTCCGTATACTTATTATGTTTCAAAGTATAACTAAATGAATGAAAATTTCATAAATGCAGAGTTTTTTAGGAAAAAAGAAGTAATGTGATGTTTTTAGACAATGATTGTGCCCAGCTCACCATCGGCTAGATCTAGATATGCACTACTTACCATCTGAGATGTCTAGATCTACTTGTCGATCTCGTATTGTGATTCTGTGTTGCATTCTCGTTAAATTAATGTCTGAAATAACCTCCTAACTACTTCTAACTACAGTTGTCTAAATATGTCTAGATCTACTTGGGATACATTCAAGAGCAGCGGGGTGGTCACAGGCCATGTCCATACCCCTATCTACATTGTCAAAAACTGAAAAATTTCCATGTTTCTTGTCCTTTTTCTCGCTCGGCATTGCTCGTATCTAAGGACTCTTTCACCATTTTGAAAAGTGTCACCGGAAATGCGGATAAAATATGTACAATCTAAATGTTACACTGGCTGTGTTATTGAAACAAACCAAACGTCAAAAAATTGACGCCTGGCACGCAACGGGGGTACAGGAAGCATAAAAAATTTGACGCCTGGCACGGAAATAGTTAACTTGGTTTTTGTGCTTATAACTTTTGAATGCCATATGTTCTCAAGATTCTTGAAGGTCAGTGAATATTACTATGAATATTACTAGAGCAAACAAAATATGATACTGGCACACTGAACATTATATGAATAGAGAATATTATGTGACCAAGTAGAGAATATTACATGACCAAGTAGAGAATATTATGTGGCCAAGTAGAGAATATTACGTGACCAAGTAGAGAATATTACATGACCAAGTAGAGAATATTATGTGACCAAGTAGAGAATATTATGTGACAAAGTAGATAATATTACGTAACAAAGTAGATAATATTATGTGACTAAGTAGAGAATATTACGTGAAAAAAGTAGGGAATATTATATGACAAAGTAGAGAATATTATGTGAGCAAACAGAAATATTACATGACCAAATGGGGTTGCAAATTGAGAATAATACAGCTACAAACAGGATAATAATAATTGCAAACAAATAATACAGTTGCAAATAGGATAATATAGTTGCAAACAATAATATAGTTGTAGATGGTAAAGCACAAGTCATTAAACAAAAGATATGATCATCTATATTAAAACCTGTATTACTGTATTTCCTACTGAAGCTTCTACTGACTACAGAGTCAAGTGAGAAATGTCTACAGCAATGTGTCCACATCATTCTGCGTATGTGGTATCAGATTTATTAATATATGGAGCTTATTCTGTCTTCAGATCTGATTAGTGGACATGAGAGAGAACTTGTTCAACACAGTAAAGGAACTTTGTCTATAATAGCTGCCCATATGATGCAGAAATCATTATAAACAGATTCTCAGAAAATAATCTCATATCTCTTTGATTTAACTCAATCCTCCAAGTCAAAACTGATCATTATTTTTAGATATCATAACAGGTCTATGCATGACTCACAAACAAGCTTACCACAGTTATCTCCAGAACAAGTCAACATATAAGATCTGTGGTCAGCTAAATTATTAAACCTTACCTTCAGGACACATACAGGTGAATGACTGACCATTATTCACACATCTTCCTTCATTCAGGCACTGGTTCTCTTGACATGGATCAATTTTTACTTCACAATGACCACCAGTGAAACCTTCATCCTAAAACAAAAACATAATACTTTCATCCTATTAACAAAAACAAAGGACACAAAAGTACAAATAGTGTCATTAATGCTGAAAATGTTTAGTAATATTTATTAACGTTCCAGAAAATGCTGTCAAATACTACAAATACATTACTTGGGAATGAAAGAAATATTTGTAATTAGCATAGAAAAGAAAATGTACAGTCAGTCTGAGGGCATAGGCTTTGAAAAATCTGTGAACTAAGAAGGAAAAAAAAAAGTCAGGAAAGTGGAAGTTTTACGATGACAGTTCACAACTTGATGTTACATATAACCCTATATTTCTCTGTAGATAGCTGCAGAAATGATCTTATATTTTCAGTTTTTTTTTCCTTTAAATCAATTTAGCATAAGGACAAAATAAACACTTTAAAATAAATGTGTGTATATATGCATATGTGTATGTGCATTCACATGTGTGTGAGAGAGATGTATCTGAACTGAGTTTTTCCCTTCTTGTTAACCCCTCACATTCCGTGAGCTGCATCCTCTACAACATGATGTACAGTCTGTGGTTACACAAGTTTATATCTTTTCACAGTTCTTTTTTTTTTCTGAGTTTTGAGAGCCCTGTTTTCTATGAAACAAATGAAGTTTTCACTGGTTTTCTGGCTAGGATGTGAAGGGTTAATGAGAGATACAAGTGATTCAGATAATATTACTTTCTAGTTTACACCTGACTTGTCACAACTGTTACTACTATTATGATTTTGCTTCTCAACTTCATCTAACTAAGCCATTAATTTTTTATCTTCTTTCTCTCTGGTTGATCTTTTCTCATCATGCATTTAAAGGTATCAAATTCTGTGTGAAGACTTCAAATTATGGCATCATCCATTATTGATCTTACAGCTCTTCTATCTAATAAATCGTTAAGTGTAACACACACATATCTCTGCCACACTGTCCTGATGCAGTACAAAACTGGTCACATGAGTATTTAACCTGCCAGTTAGTACATGTATCAAGACGTAACTTTAGACTGTTCCTGCTACTTGGTCACAGTAATATCATTACTATAAAACTCCGTTCAAAGAGGCCCAGATATTCTTGATAATAACACTTTAACTCTTCCCGTGCTAGAGGAAGAAACGCAGATGTTCAGATGGGTGCCGGAATAAAAGCGCAGGTCCTGATCTGTATAGGGGGTATAGTTGTAAAATGGAATGGAAAACAATATTTCCATGTACTTCCGTGTACTTATTATGTTTCAAAGTATAACTAAATGTATGAAAATTTCATAAATGCAGAGTTTTTTTAGGAAAAAAAGAAGTAATGTGATGTTTTTAGATAATGACTGTGCCAAGCTCACCATCCATCAGCTAGGTCTAGATCTACACTACTTACCATCTGAAATGTCTAGATCTACTTGTCGATCTCATATTGTGATTCTATGTTGCATTCTCACTAATGTCTGAAATAACCTACTAACTACTATAAACCTACTAACTACTTCTCCAGTCATCTAAATATGTCTAGATCTACTTTGGATACATTCAAGAGCAGTGGGGTGGTCATAGGCCATGTCCATACCCCTATCTACGTCATCAAAAATTGAAAAATTTCCATGTTTCTCTTCCTTTTTCTCGCTCAGCATCGCTCATAACTAAGCACTCTTTCACCATTTTGAAAAGTGTCACCGGAAATGCAGACGAAATATGTATAATCTAAATGTTACACCACTTGTTTTTTTTAAAACAAACCAAAGAGTCGATATATCAACCATTGGCACACATCGGGAAACCGGAAGGGTAGAAAATCCGACCAATGGCACGGGAAGAGTTAAACAACAAATGGTTACAATACTTACACACAGACATTGATAACCAACAAGGTCCACACATGCCCCATTGTGACATCTGACCCCAGCACAATTGTTTATTTTCACTTCACATCTGGGCAAGATTACAAACATATCACAACAGATTTAACAAGAAATACTTGTTAAGAACATACTATTTCAAACATGTAACTCTTGAACTACTATAAGCCACTGAACTTGGCAGCCTTAGTTCACCTGTCTGCCTTCCTAGAAGCTTGAGACTGTTCCACAGTTATCAACAAGCTACTCATGTTTGCTCTTCATTTCTTTGAAAAGAAGTACCTGATCCCAAAAATTCTGAGGAGAGGTACACACTTGTGGATGATTACCATGAACAAAAACATGTTTGTTTTTTTTCATATTTCATGTATGAAATACAAAAGCATAAATTCCTGGATATTACACTGGAGTAACTTGTAATCTTTATTTTTCATAAAACAAACTGGAATATCATGTCTGATAATCGGATGTTTGCTCTGAAGTAAATTTCCCAAACTGAGTTTATTTTCTCTCAGAAATCTTCAAACAAATTTTGATTCTACAGCTGCTAGAACTGCTGAACAAATCTGACAAAGTTTCTACATGCACTAGAGACCCATGAAATAACACACATATCATATACTTACAGATCTCCTTCAAAACCACTATAACAAGAACAGTTGAATCCTGTTGATGTATTCATACAAGAGCCAAAGACACAAGGATTGGATAAGCAGTGATCTATCACTGGTATCTCACACATGACACCTACAAAACCTGCATTGAAAACACACCAAATGTCTAGTTTAATGATGCTACATGTAGTACAAATGGGAGAAATGTTTATTTCAATGCAAGAGAATTTCCCTGTTTAGTGATGATATTTGAATTAAATGTAAAAGATATGTTTAATTCAAGGTATTATTTGCAATATCAGTAATAGAAATGTTTAATAATTATGAACCTGTTAAGAAAATACTTAAAACCTATATACTCTGAAAATGGGTACCAGAGAAATCTCGGAAGGTAAATGTGGTCAGGCATGATACTGACCACAACACACTTTCGTGGGCCGATGGTCGTGGAAATATGGGCCTAACACCCTATCCCAAATATGCCTTAATGGAATTTTACTTTCTTTTTTTTAAACCAATCTGCATGGAGTTAAGGTGAAAGTATTACATTACCCCACAACAACCTCAGAAAATATGAACCACATACCTTAAATATATAACTGCGAACTACAGCTTAGTTGAACTCAGTTATGACTCATCATAGTGTGGAAGATCATTGTATGAAAAGAGCAATGATGATGAAAGGTCCAATATCAAGGAGAGCAATGATGACAAAAGAATAATCTTTATTTTTAAAGGGTAAAGAATTGGGCACGCAGGCCCGTCTTACATTCTGCCCTTCATCACTCCACCTTTCATTCTTCCCATACACTCGATTTAATGCAAATATACAAATGACAATGTCAGTGTAAGAGCACAGCGTTGTATTGTTAGCTTTCAAACACACGTGTATGTGTCTCAAAAATTTGGTACCTGCTAGAGTCTTGTTTGGAAATCTAAGTGACAGATTTTTTGTGTCATGACCTCGTTCCCTTTCTGGGCGTCATGTTTCAGCCAGAGATGCATTAAAAGCTTTGCTATCAAATGCTTTTTTTTTTGTAGGTGTGAGATAGCAAAGTCAATTACTGTACAGTACTCTCATGGCTTGGTAGTTGCTCATCCTACAATAGTCTATAGTTCAATTCTTAAGAAAATTCTCACATCATTTTTCTTTCTCTCATGTTTAAGACTCTTTGTCTAACCATTCAACACTGTGCTCTATCACTGTAATGTGTGAAGGTCTCATTGTTTCCTATCTGAAAAAATTTGTATCAATGTCTATGTTATGCTCTGACAAGTCTATTTTATTTTTTCTCTCTGTTAATATTTCCAAACTTCTCTTTACTAACATAATAAAAAATCAACCACTGTCATGAATGGAAGAGTCATACAGGAATAGTTAATGGCTTCTCTTGGAAATATATTTGCTTGCAAATCTTTCACTGTTAAGGCCAAGTCAATCTAGTGATATAGTAAAAAAAAAAAATGCTACACACACTTATCTTGTGGAAACTGAGTCTGCCAACACATCAGAACCTATTTAGCAAGGAGCTCCAGCAGAATTTACTGACCTGGTGGACAAATGCATGTAACTCCAGAACCTTGGCTGTCACATCTTCCATTATTCTGACAAACATGGTTGTCACATAAGTCTAATGTTTCTTCACACTTAGGACCTGTGTTACATGAAATCACATATTTTATCTTTATATGTTGACTATCACATAAGTCTAATGTTTCTTCACACTTAGGACCTGTGTTACATGAAATCACATATTTTATCTTTATATGTTGACTATCTTCAAAATTCATTAAATATATTCATATTTAAAAGGTCATGTCTTAACTCTTCCCATGCTGGAGGAAGAAATGCGGACGTATGGTAGCGAACGGGACTAAAAACGCAGGTCTTGGTCTGTAAGGGGGTCTAGTTGTAAAATGGAATGGAAAACAGTATTTCCAAGAGGCGATAAAGATGCTAAAATCAGACAGGGCACCAGGTGAAGATGAAGTGACTGCTGAGATGTTGAAAGCAGAAGAAACAGAAACACCAAAACAACTTTGCCGGATATTACAACAAATTTGGGATTTAGAAAAAGCCCCAGAGGAGTGGAAAACTGGTCTTATAGTAAAACTACCAAAGAAGGGTGACCTCAGAGATTGCGGGAACTGGAGAGGCATTACCCTACTGCCACTCACTAGTAAAGTATTTTGCAGAATAATCATCAACAGAATTGTACCAACACTTGAGGAAAAACATCGGAAAGAGCAGGCAGGATTTAGGAAAGGAAGATCATGCATAGACCATATATTTGAACTTAGACAAATATTAGAACAGGCAAATGAGTGGCATAGCACAACATATGCAATATTCATAGATTTTGAGAAAGCCTTTGACAGTGTCAACAGAGATGCACTGTGGAAAATCCTAAGATGGCATGGCCTCCCCCATAAAATAGTTAATGTAATCAAAGCCCTATACGAGGGTTTTCAGTGCAAAGTTATCTGTGGAGAACATACCTCCAGCAGTTTTAGGGTACAAACAGGAGTGAAACAGGGATGTGTACTATCACCAACATTATTTATCTTGGCAGTAGACTGGTTAATGAGGGAGGCAACATCAGACAAACGCAGAGGATTACAATGGACTCTTGACACAGTGCTGGAGGACCTTGACTTTGCGGACGACATTTGTCTATTATCAAGCAGTCACAAAGATATGCAAGATAAAATAAACAAGTTAACCCAGAATGCAAACAACATAGGACTAAAGATCAACGTAGGAAAGACAAAGTTAATGAAGCAAAATGTGAACAACAGAAATGTACTCAGAGTAGATAACAAGTTAGTGGAGGAGGTCAACGAATTTGTATACCTTGGCAGCAGAGTAGTAGAAAATGGAGACAGCACAGAGGACATCAACAGCAGACTTACTAGAGCAAACCAGGCTTTTGCAATGCTACAGAATATATGGAAATCAAAAAAACTAAGCATAAATATGAAAATCAGGATATTTAAGAGTAATGTTCTAAGTGTACTACTCTATGGAAGTGAATGCTGGAAAATCACCAAAACCATAGAAAACAAGTTGAATTCTTTCCAGACTAAATGTTTACGTAGAATTAAAAAAATATTTTGGCCAAACACCATAAGAAATAACATCTTATTGGCAGAAATGCAGATGAAACCACTGACAACAATTATTGAGGAAAGACGCTGGCGATGGTTGGGACATGTGCTCCGAATGACTGACAACTCACTACCAAAAATAGCACTAAGATGGACACCACAGGGGAGCAGAAGTAAGGGTAGACCAAAAGAGACATGGAGAAGAACAACAGAAAGGATGTTGAGCAATAGAGGGCTCACCTGGGCAAGAGCAGAAAAAAAGGCGAAAGACAGGCATTTGTGGAAAACCCTTGCGGAAGCCACATGTGCCCTGGGCACTTAAGGTTCAGAGAGAGAGAGAGAGATCTTCAAAATTCATTAAATATATTCATATTTAAAAGGTCATGTCTTAACTCTTCCCATGCTGGAGGAAGAAATGCGGACGTATGGTAGCGAACGGGACTAAAAACGCAGGTCTTGGTCTGTAAGGGGGTCTAGTTGTAAAATGGAATGGAAAACAGTATTTCCATGTACTTCCGTATACTTAATATGTTTCAAAATATAGCTAAATGAATGAAAATTTCATAAATGCAGAGTTTTTTAGGAAAAAAGAAGTAATGTGATGTTTTTAGACAATGATTGTGGCCAGCTCACCATCGGCTAGGTCTAGATCTGCACTACTTACCATCTGAGATGTGTAGATCTACTTGTCGATCTCGTATTTTGATTCTATGTTGCATTCTCGCTAAATTAATGTCTGAAATAACCTCCTAACTACTTCTCCAGTCGTCTAATATGTCTAGATCTACTTTGGATACATTCAAGAGCAGTGGGGTGATCACAGGCCATGTCCATACCCTATCTACATCATCAAAAATTGAAAAATTTCGGTCTTTCTCTTCCTTTTTTTCGCTCGACATCGCTCGTAACTAGGCACTCTTTCGCCATTTTGAAAAGTGTCACCGGAATCACGGACAAAATATGTACAATCTAAATGTTACACTGGCTGTTTTATTGAAACAAACTATAACGATCATACGGTAGATTCAGGATACCGGAAATATCGCTGTAGCGATCGATAGCACAGATTGAGTTAACAAAATGTTAAACATATAGTCATATGACTAAGATACAAAGATCTTTGAAAGCAAATAAGAATTTTGGAAGAAAAAAAAACCAATGAAATAAAATTAAGGAAAAAATGAACCATGAGAATATATAGTTACCACCAGATACATAAAAATCAAAAAACGGTGGAGAAATAAATGAAAACATGATTTTAAATGTAACTGAGTGATAAAAACTACATTTTTGTTACACCGTCAAGAGAAAGGGAACTGTTGGCAACCTCTGTACAAGACATATGTCTTTAAGCTGATGCTCATAACTGTAATAAATAGTACAACTTAGGCTTGTTGATCCCAAATAAAAGGGGTAAAAAATCCATGAACCCATACTCAGAAAACAAATGACACTGACAGCATTTCAACAAAATCTTAGTGTGGCAATTACAGTTATTTTTTTTTATGACAATGTGATTTTGAAGATGTAGACAAAGAAAATTATGTTATTTGATTTTAAAATTATTATTAGATATATCTGATACACTATGTCATAATCTAATAGAATATGAGGCGAAAAAAATGTAAATTCTGTCACAGGTTAATGCAGTTAATTTGTTTGAACATTATCAAAGAATATGTCGTAATGAGCTAACCTGTGTATCCTCGAGAGCACTCACATGTGAAATCTCTTCCCCGAGGCTGGCATCGTGAGTCATGCTTGCATGGCTTCCCTGCGCAAGGATCATAAGCTGCAACAACACAAAGGAAGTGACAACATCTGTTTTCATTCTGTTTAAAATGTGAAAATGTTATAAATAGTCTTTTTTTTCAAAACACACACACACAAAAATGACTATTTTCTAAATAAACAGGGTCCATGAACGTTTAGCCAGCATAGTAATACTAAACAGACATACATTACCTTCACACAAATGTACAAACTACCAAAAACCTAGACATGGCAACAAAATTCATCAATGCCCATAATATTTTTGTGTGATCTTATACCTCTATGGAGAGAAGTGAAAGAAAAAAAATGTCACCTTCACAATCAGCTTGGCTGACCCTGCCTAATCTTCTGGTTACTTGATTATCTGAACACTCTGCACATGTGGTACTGCCATTGTTCTGGCTGTAGTGGTTCACTGGGCACAACAAACAGGGCATGTATCCAGTCCAGCTGTATTCTCCAGGACTGCAAGGGTCTGTAGAATAAAATTCATACAAATAATTTTATGCCAGACAACTTTGGAATAGTTCAATGACTGACTGTCTCCCTGTGCTTACATGTGTACTAAACATGCTGAATTCAATCACAAAGGAAACTGGTTTGCTTGTTATACTGTGGACATATTTGCAGAACATAATATGGGAGATAATCCACCATTAATCTGTGGACATATATAAATATCAAGATAAGAGAGAGAAATAAACTTTAAAATGTGGACATGCAACAAGAATATCAAGATATGAGAGAGTTCAAGGACATGACTAAAGTAAATGCCAACAATTCCTAACTAGTGACATTACTTCATCATGAGAAAAGAAGCCAACAGTAACTAGCTGTGATGTAGTTCTAGTCTAATAATTTCTTGTGCACAAACGTTCAAATATTTTAATACCAACCTTTACAGTATGTGAACTGTGATTTTCCATCATTGTCAAATTCACAAGCTTCACAATAACGGGAGCCAGACTTGGGCTGATGGGTTCCAAGTGCACATGGCAAACAAGGCTCTAACCCAGTGGGTGAGTAATGATTTATCCTGCAGAGAACTGGTGAGAAATGAGAGCTGGTGAGAAATGAGAGTTGGTGAGAAGTGAAAGCTGGTGAGAAATGAGGCTGGTAAGAAATGACAGATAAAAGGGATGGCAACTGCAGTAAAACTGTTTTAAATAAATAAGGTAGACAGAGGTGTATGGTGCAGTTTTACAAAGTGAGGGAGGGAGTGAGTGCACTTTGTAAAACTGCACCATACACCTCTATCTACCTTATTTGGTAAGAAATGAGTGCTGGTAAGAAATGAGAGCTGGTGAGAAATTAGAGCTGGTGAGAAAAGAGAACTAGTGAGAAATGACAGCTGGAAAGAAATGAGAGCTGGTGAGAAATGAGAACTAGTGAGCAATTAGAGCTGGTGAGAAAAGAGAGCTGGTAAGAAAATCTAAAATTTCTTGATTTCTAATGACAGTTACTTAAAATGATAGCATCATCACCATTCATGTCTCTTCTATGTGGTGTGAGACAGTCATATTTCTCAATAGATTTCTATATTGGATGTTTTTTTAACAAGTTCACAAGTCAATTTGTTTCACTCTTTCTCAGTCTTATTTCTCATTTATCTTTGTTTTGATGTTTTCACGCTTTCTTCCCACAATTTAACGGTCCATAATGTTTATTATTTTTCACACAGAGTTCTGATTAAATTATTTTTTCATTACCTTTCATCAGACATTGCTTATGTGTTCTAGGCTGTCCAAGCTAGTCTTAACTCTTTCCCTGCCATAGTCGATATCGTGAATACTTCCTGTTAATCTAGTGACTGCCATGGTCATTATAGTGATTTTGTTTTGTTGCAACGTAAAACTTGTAAAACTTTTTATTGTAGACGATTTATCAGCGCATGTCTGGTGACCTTTCATAGTTCAATCCAAAGCGTGGCTAACAACCGAGCTAAATCGATGTTTTAACGGAGAAATTTCAGTATTTATTGTGATTTCGGAGGCATAAGGACATGTCCTATGATTCGACCGCTGTTCCTGAATGCACCCCAAGTACATCTAGACCTATTAAATGGAGTGGAGAAGTAGTTAGATGGTTATTTCAGACATTATTTTAGTGAGAATGCCACCACATGACGAGATCGGATGAAAATTTAAGTATATCTGGAAATCGCCGATGGTAAACAATGTACATATAGGCATCGCCGATGGTAAGCAATACACAATTATCATCTAAAATCATCACACAACTTTTTTCCTAAAAAACTCTTCATTTATGAAATCTTCTTACAACTATTTTCATGCATAATATGTATACTTTTAAAGTGGAAATACTTTGTACAATCACTTTTACAACTATACCCTCTATACATATCAAGACCCGCGCTTTTTGTGTGGCAAGGACAGGAACATATGCGTTTTTTTTGCGGCACAGGAAGAGTTAACCTTCACAACCCAGCAGTTGAATCCTGAACTATATCCCACTTAACATGGCACAAAGACACCTATACCACACCCCACCATATCCCATCATACAAATTTTAATCGTTTTACAATTATATTTACTTTATTAACTCATTAGAAATTCCAGATATGTTCTTCATTCAAATTTCTTTTATAAGTTAACAGTTTCTAACACATTTTCAAAATGAGCCACACACCTTCATGTTTACTTTTAATTCAGCACATGGAAAAACTCTTGTTCCTTACCAAGACACTCTTTCGCATCCTTTGCTCCCTCATGTAATGTTGACTGTCCAGACTGACATGCAATGCATTCACTAGATCCTGATGTATTCTGAAACATTCCAACAGGGCATGCCAGACACCGTGGTTCCGTACTGCACAAACCTTGTGGACAATCAACTGCTGAAGACAAAAAACATTTTAGAATTAATATCAATCAAATATGAACACGTCAACAAATTTACACAGTATCCACACAAAACTGTGAACCACTACCTGTCTGACCACTCATCACTTGAATCACTCTTATTTTTTCCTCAAAAAAGAAAATAAAATATGTTAAAAAAAAGTAAAGGTAAAGGTAATCCTGTCGTGCCTTAGAGGCACATAGGGATATGGTGTTGATGGCCATATTTTCCTTGACCCGTTAGCTGAACAATAAAATGAACTGAAATAGACAGGCACCTATGTATGGATTCGGGCTTAACAGGTAAAAACTTCCAGATATAGTTTGAGTCATTATAAAAACAGCAACTACATGCATAAAATATTTTTTGGACAAAGTTGGACATAAATATGTGATAATGCATAAGATTAACCAATTTACAGTATCTTTTATTAATGTGATGATAAAAAAAATACTGCTGAGCCTAGACATGGTGTCACAGCTACTTACACTTCACACCATGGCAGCTGACCATATCTGATATATTCTTGTCACTATCTTTAAGACATTCCTTGCATGTGGGGTGAGACAAGTATGAACCAGCAGGACACTCATCTAGAAGTATTGACAGAATTTACATGATAAATAAATTGATTTTTCAGGCAAACAACAGCTGGGTATATAAAGATAAAATGGATGGTGACTGCAGTAAAACTGGTTTAAATAATACAGGTATGGTGTAGTTTTACGAAGTGGCAGAGGGAGTGAGTAAAGTGAGAAAAAATGAATAGAAAGTATCAGAATGTATAAATGAAAAACATACAACGTCCGATATTTCGGCGTGAGCCTTTTTCGAGGATTACATGCACAGACGAGACAAAAACAAATACAAATAACTAAACGAAGAACTTACCTTAATATGGCCTCCTCCAGAAGTAAGAAACAGAGAAATGCATAACAGGTTCTTCGTTTAGTCGTTTGTATTTGTCTTGTCTGTGCATGTAATCCTCGAAAAAGGCTCACGTTGAAATATCAGATGTTCTATGTTTTTAATTTATACATTCTCATACTTTCTATTCTTTTTTTCTCACTTTACTCACGCCCTCTGCCACGTTGTAAAACTACACCATACACCTCCATCTAGCTGGCTATATAAAGAACGGGGCCATAAGCCCTGAAAGAAATAAACTAAGGCACCTTCACTGACATGTACTAGTGATTATTGTAAAATTAATATAAATTAATAAAAATAAATGTAATCAGTGCCAGTAAATAATTTCTAACTCTTGTTAAGAACACAAACAAGAAAAAAAAAAACTTAGGATCTACATAAGATGCAATAAATCTAGTGATTTCACTTACAACACAAGCTACTGACATTTGCAAACCCTTCTGGGCAGCAATTCTTCCCAGCACTTGCATAAGGAGAGTCAAGGTTCATCTGCCCACAAGATCTCTGCAGAGTGCCATTAAGCTCCAGCTGGGCAAGTACGGTCTCTCCACACCAGCCAGCTGCTGCAGTTACACCAAAGATGTGTGATAGTTGCTGGATGGAGATCTTAATCTTTGCTTCCATCTGGAGGGAGATAAAGCTACATAGTTACATTTTAATCTTGACTTCCTCCTGGAAGGAGATACAGCTACATAGTTACATTTTAATCTTGGTTTCCACCTGGAAGGAGATAAAGCTACACAGCTACATTTTAATGTTGACTTCCACCTGGAAGGAGATACAGCTACATAGTTACATTTTAATGTTGACTTCCACTTGGAAGGAGATACAGCTACATAGTTAATCTTGACTTAAAATCTGGAGGGAGATACATCTACACAGCTACATTTTAATGTTGACTTTCATCTGGAAGTATTGACAGAATTTACATGATAAATAAATTGATTTTTCAGGCAAACAACAGATGGCTATATAAAGATAAAATGGATGGTGATTGCAGTAAAACTGGTTTAAATAATACAGGTAGACAGAGGTGTATGGTGTAGTTTTACAAAGTGGCAGAGGGAGTGAGTAAAGTGAGAAAAAATGAATAGAAAGTATGAGAATGTATAAATGAAAAACATACAACGTCCGATATTTCGGCGTGAGCCTTTTTCGAGGATTACATGCACAGACGAGACAAAAACAAATACAAATAACTAAACAAAGAACTTATCTTAATATGGCCTCCTCCAGAAGTAAGAAACAGAGAAATGCATAATAGGTTCTTCGTTTAGTTATTTGTATTTGTCTTGTCTGTGCATGTAATCCTCGAAAAAGGCTCACGTTGAAATATTGGATGTTCTATGTTTTTAATTTATACATTCTCATACTTTCTATTCTTTTTTTCTCACTTTACTCACTCCCTCTGCCACCTTGTAAAACTACACCATACACCTCCATCTAGCTGGCTATATAAAGAACGGGGCCATAAGCCCTGAAAGAAATAAACTAAGGCACCTTCACTGATATGTACTAGTGATTATTGTAAAATTAATACAAATTAATAAAAATAAATGTAATCAGTGCCAGTAAATAATTTCTAACTCTTGTTAAGAACACAAACAAGAAAAAAAAAACTTAGGATCTACATAAGATGCAATAAATCTAGTGATTTCACTTACAACACAAGCTACTGACATTTGCAAACCCTTCTGGGCAGCAATTCTTCCCAGCACTTGCATAAGGAGAGTCAAGGTTCATCTGCCCACAAGATCTCTGCAGAGTGCCATTAAGCTCCAGCTGGGCAAGTACGGTCTCTCCACACCAGCCAGCTGCTGCAGTTACACCAAAGATGTGTGATAGTTGCTGGATGGAGATCTTAATCTTTGCTTCCATCTGGAGGGAGATAAAGCTACATAGTTACATTTTAATCTTGACTTCCTCCTGGAAGGAGATACAGCTACATAGTTACATTTTAATCTTGGTTTCCACCTGGAAGGAGATAAAGCTACACAGCTACATTTTAATGTTGACTTCCACCTGGAAGGAGATACAGCTACATAGTTAATTTTGACTTCCATCTGGAGGGAGATACATCTACACAGTTACATTTTAATGTTGACTTTCATCTGGAGGGAGATACAGCTACATAGTTACATTTTAATCTTGACTTCCACCTGGAAGGAGATACAGCTACATAGTTAATCTTGACTTCCATCTGGAGGGAGATACATCTACACAGTTACATTTTAATGTTGACTTTCATCTAGAGGGATATACAGCTACATAGTTACATTTTAATGTTGACTTTCATCTGGAGGGAGATACATCTACACAGTTACATTTTAATGTTGACTTTCATCTGGAGGGAGATACATCTACACAGTTACATTTTAATGTTGACTTTCATCTGGATGGAGATACAGCTACACAGTTTAGCTAGCTACTCAGTCTGGAATATGATAATAGTATGCAGATCCTTAATCCTACACTAACTGGTTTTATAAGTGATCTTCTCTCTCTCTCTCTCTCTCTCTCTCTCTCTATAATGCATGGTGATCATAAAACAGCAGAATTATATTAATAACTTTAGACTTCCATTGGCACAGCCCTACAGTCAAAATCAGATTATCAAAATAAAGACTGAAAAAGCACTGAAATCTGAGTTCTAAAATTTGCACAAATTCATTACGAAGGACAAATTCTATGTAATTTTCAATACATTAAGGACAGTTGTTTACAACATTTTTGGACAACACATCTGACAGCAAGTAGGCTAATGTTTACAAAATCCCAGATAATTTCATTCAAAATTTGTTGCAATTCTAATAAAGGCAGAATGATGACATAAAGCATATTTTGCAGAAGCCTTTCACATTTTCTAAAACAACATTACCTTAATCAGTGGTATTTGTGAGAAAGTCCCAACGCTGTCAATGAGAGTCAGATTGATATATCGAGTGACATTCTCACAAGAGGACAAAATTCTGGACTTTACAGTCTCAATCAGTGCATCTAACATTGTCTTCAGGCATTCTTCTGTGGTGTTGCCCAGGTAAGACAGATGAAAACTGAACTGCAGCTCGTAATCAGGAAAACTGCCCTCTGAAACAAAATAGAACGGAATTATTGCTGCAACTATACACTTTGTTTTTATAGATGGCAGCTTAATCCTACAAACAAAATTACAAGGTTTGTTCATTTATTCATACACTCCACTCGACATGAATATTGCTAGCATACCTGATACCAAATACTGATGAAATGATTTTAATAATACATGTATCAAATATTTTCTAAAAATAAGAATGTATCACTATTTTAAAAATGCATTATTTTACAAAAAAAATTATGTTACTGATTTATGATATATTTTAAAGAAATATTTCATTTAATTTAAATATATTACTTTTATCTTGTTCCTTTTTATAGTCATACAATTATTTCTACTATTCCAAATGTCTGTTTAACTGTGCTCTTTTTTGTTTTGTATTTTATTTTCTATTTTATTTGCTCTCTATGTGCCACTTCTATGTTCTTTGTGTTAAATGTGAGATACTGGTCAAAGTTACTCCCTGTCCATCTCCTGAATGTGCTCATTTCTATACTTTTTGGCAGACTATTCCATTAATGATCATCCTTTACATCAAACTTAAGGACAGGTGGTCAAATGATACAGGTTAACTATAAAAAATATAATTTTTATTATCAACTGTCCCTTGCACACATATTTAAAATATATACACATATAGAACTGTATGGACTTGCCTAGACACTGTGGCACTCTATCATGAGGCTGCCATTTTCCACTACACATGTACAGCTCTGGTGGTTGTACAGCAAACCCTTTTCCTGCAGGGCAAGAGACCACACAAGATGTTTCCTAGAAGAATGTTAAAGTTTACATCCTCACTTCATAAATCAATATTTTAACACTTCTCTCAAGAGAGACTCATAAAATGACACTAAAGTGTCACAATTAATAGGTGCGTGTAGAAAATTATTAACTATTTTGCTGGCACTGACAGTCAGAAAGTCATAATATAGTTCTCTCATTACAAAGCAACAGACATGCTCTAGCATCCTACCACAGTTCTTCTCAGAGCTATGGAGAGCAAGGTCAGTTACTTCTGGGTTCCCTGAACAAACATGGAAAGTACTTTTCATATATCATATATGTACACATATGAGAGATATTTAAAAACTATTCGTTATATGTAAACATGGATGAAGGGTCCCAGAGATACAACCATGGCTCTTCTCCTCCCCTCCCTCTGTTGGGCATCAATACTATAGTTGTGTTATATTATTTTAATGCAGCTCTTCTCTATCAATACTATGGACATGTTAAAACATCTTAATACAGCTCTATTCTGTTTGTGCTGTGATCATGTTAAAACATATCATTATAGCTCTGCTGTTTCAATGCTATTGACAAATTAGAATATCTTAGAACATCTTAATATAACCTGACTGTGTCAGTGCCATGGATATATTTTAACAACCTACTATAGTAATATTGTGTCATTGCTATGTTAGAACATTTTAATATTACTCTGTTGTGTCAGTGCTTTGGACATATTAGAACATCTTAATATAACTGAACTGTGGCAGTCTTATGGACCAGTTAGAACATCTTAATATAGCTCTATTACATCAGTGCTATGGACAGAACATCTTAATATAGTTCTACTGGGGCAGTGCTATAGACAAAGCATCTTAATATAGCTCTATTACATCAGTGCTATGGACAGAACATCTTAATATAGTTCTACTGGGGCAGTGCTATAGACAAAGCATCTTAATATAGCTTTGTTGTGGCAGTTTTATGGACATGTTAGAACATCTTAAAATAGCTCTTTGTATTAATATTACTGTCACGTTATCTGTATACATTTTATGCTAGAAATGTATTAAGATGCTCATATGTTCTCTATAGACTACCAAACTTGCTCCCTATAAACTAAATCACATACCTGTTTAGTACTCCAAGAGACTGTCACAAGAGCCAGGTTACAGCAATGAAAGTGTTAAAATATGCTACACTATTTCATACAGAAGCTCAGCTATGAATTTTTCTTGTGTTTTTCCTTGCTTTCATTGTCTAATATAATGTGTCTTTTCTCCCTTTTTTGATTGTAATTAAGTCTCTGTTTCTCCACTTTATTTTCATTGTTTGATGTGGTGTCCTCCTCTCTTCCCTTCCTTCACTATTTAATATGAATTCTCCTTCCATCTTTTTTTTTCAACTGTTTTCAACAAAATTTCCTTCTTTATTTCTTAAACTGGTATTATTTTTCTTTCAATGATACACTATCTTCTTCTCTTCCATTTCTCTCTATTTAAAATGAAATCCCCTTCCCTCTCTTTGTTTACACTGTTTGATTAGACTTCTCTCTCATTCTTCATTGCCTTGTATGAAATTTCTGTCTTTAACTTTTCTCCCTGTAGGTTTGTCTCCGTCTCCTCTATTTTTATTGTTAAAAAAAATAAGAAACAGTAGCCCTTCCAAAATTATGTGTATTAAATATATAAAACTGCCAAGTGACTGACAAAATAACACAATATTCTACCTTCGCACCACCACAACCCCCCTAACCAGTACCTTTGCACCACCACAACCCCCCTAACTAGTACCTTTGCACTACCACAACCCCCTAACCAGTACCTTTGCATCACCATAACCTCCTAACCAGTACCTTTGCACCACCACAAACCCCCCTAACCAGTACCTTTGCACCACCACAACCCCCTAACCAGTACCTTTGTATCACCATAACCTCCTAACCAGTACCTTTGCACCACCACAAACCCCCTAACCAGTACCTTTGCATCACCATAACCCCCTAACCAATACCTTTGCACCACCACAAACCCCCTAACCAGTACCTTTGCACCACCACAAACCCCCTAACCAATACCTTTGTACCACCACAAACCCCCTAACCAATACCTTATTATTGGTCTCTGCTGGTAAGCAAGACTTTAAAACGCCTCCAGGAGCATGTAAATTCCAGCCTGCACAACCTTCAACTGCAACAAAAAATCAAACAATTTAGGGCCAGTAAAGATTTTCAAACTGTGTTTAATCAAGAGGGCTGCTTGATTGATATCACAGTCACGGGTAAATGTTTTAATGTTTTTATATTTAATTCAGTATTTAATGAAAACACTGGGGGAAAAAACTGAAAATAAAAGAATTTTTTATTTTAATCACACTAGGTTGATTTTTTTCTATGTGTACATCACCTTATAGTATTTAAAATGCAATCTGTCCAGTCTTCTTACATGAAATTTATATACATAATTCTGATTCAGTGAAATTATATCTCTAAAAAGTTATCCATATAATAAACATTGCATAAATAGAATGAAATCCTTAACTCTATATAAACAAAAGACAGACACATTCCTCTATGAAGGAAGACAAAAAAATATCCGCTACTGTGCTTGCTACTTCGAAAAACTCAGCATTTTTATCTAAATATTGAACTCATCAGTTTGCTTTTCCAGGGTCCTTGTCAACTAGCTCATGAACATTTTACCGCAACAAACAACAAAAAATATTGGAAGAACTGAGATATGATCTTCAAAAATAAAGTTAGAAAGATGGAGTTTTTGAACTCAGGTTCAATGGGTTGGTTGGCCAGAAACACACTCATTTAAAAATTTCTCAATTTTTATAACATGAAAAAAAGCTAATAAGAACTACAAGGAGAAGATAATTAAAATTCTTCAAGCATGGCATTAAATCTTACATCTTACATCCTTCCTATGCTGTTAAACGTCACATAGGGCTTGCATGGCATAAAAGACAGTTTAAAATCACTGGAAAATTCAAGTGACAAATATGTAACGGAGATTAAGAAAGAAAAAAAAAAGACAATGGATCCGACAAGAAATGTCGAGGACAACACAAAACAGAGTATCATTAATGACCACATCTATGGGCACAGATCCTGTTAATGATAAAAAAGAAAATCTGACATTCATTTTCAGTTTTCGTAAGAGCTCATACTCACTTTCAGCCCTTGTGAAAAAAGAACAATTAGCCATGTTAAAACTGCGATCAACTGCTGAAGCAGTCACCACAGTGACTTCCCCTGCCTTGACCTCTGAACCTTCAGGTGGATTGTATGAGACATTAACCAGGCCACTGTTGTCAGAAGCTGTGACACCAGCATCTTTATATGTAACATTGCCATTTTTTTGAGATGTTACATAAATTGTCACCAGCTCTGTGGGACAGATAATGCTTGGAGGTGTCTCATCTGAAAGATGAATGCCATTCTGTTAGCAGAGATCTCTCACTCACGATAAAACCTCCAAGAATTTAACTACCAGTATTTCTATTTCTTATAACAATTTCTTCCAATAGACTTGCTCTATAGATGTAGAAGTACTGAAGTCTATGAGTTGTGAATTGTTCCAAGTGTATTTATTTGTAGCTGTAACTGAAAAAAAGGGGCCTAGCTCTGTTACTGGTCCTGAGGAGCAGCTTTATTACACTCAGGACGCACCCATACATGTCAGGCTTTGATATCAGGATTTCCTTCAGTGTTTTTAGGGAGATGACGCCAATGTTATTTTGATTGTGTGTTGTCTGTGGTCTAGCATTTACTTGGGATTTGCAACCATTGTCCTTGGCTACATGTAATGCACTGAGTCATATGTGATAGGCACTCTGGAGAAGTTTCTTTGCATCTGTTCATTAAGGTGTTGCTTGATGGATTTTTATAGGCCTGATTTGTCAATTGGTTTGGACCTTGCTGCTAGCTGGTTGGCTTTGTTGTTTCCATCGACTTCAGCACGGCCTGGACAGTACATCCATGTGATGTTTTTGATGTGGGGGTTTATTAATTATTTCTTGCCATTCACTTCTAATGGCTCTTTGTTCCACTTTCTTTAATAGATTTTGAGAGTCGGTAATGATGGTGAAGTGGTGTGTTTTCTGCATCATATTTATTTATAAAGAAATGTGAAACACTTACTGCTCTGAATTTTAATAATGTGACAGAACAGTCTTTTACATCATTATACACCATAACACACCATACAGACATCATATGAGGGGTGATTGATAAGTTCTCGGCATAAGGTACAGCAGATTATTTCTGGACAACTTTTTTGGGTTATTTCTCAATACAGTCCCCTTGCAAGTTTATGCACTTAGTCAGTGATCCTGGAGCATACGGATCCCTTCTTTGTAAAAGTCAGCATCTTGTGCCAGTAGAAAGTGGTCTACAGCATGAATGACGTCAACATCTGGAGCTCCTTTTGAGTTTGGTAAACAGGTAATAGTCCAAAGGGGCCAAATCTGGGGAATAAGGAGGATGTTCAAGAAGCTGGAAGCTGCATTCATGAATGGCAGCCACTGCCACCGCCGACTTGTGAACTGGAGTATTGTCTTGCTGAAAGACGATTCCTCTCATCACTTTCCCTCGAAGCTTTTCCTTCAGTTTGACCCGCAGTTGCTTCACAAGATTAGCGTAACAGGCCCCAGTGAACGTTCTGCCTACCAATAGCACACCTAGTCTACCAATAGCACACCTTCTGAATCCCAAAAGATGGAAGCCACTACTCTGCCTGAAGACAGAACCACCCTTGCTTTCTTTGGAGTTGGGGATCCATGATGTTTCCACTACTTTGACTGTTCTTTGGTTTCTGGTTGAAAATGATGAACCCAAGTCTCATCCATAGTCACAAATTGCTGAAGAAACTTTTCAGGATGTGCAGAAAAATGCCCAAGATTGTCTCTTGACATGTTGAGACGCCGTCGTTTGTGATTAGTTCCAAGAAGTTTTGGGACCCATCAAGCAGAGACCTTTGCTATCTGAAGATCACTGTGAATTATGGCATGAATACACTCTTGGGAGATGCCCAACTTAGTAGCAATGTACTGCTCAGTTAGTCATCGATCCTCCATCATCATGTCATGGATTCTGCCGGTTGTTTCATCGATGGTTACTGTTCTTGGTCTTCCTGGACAGGGATCATCTTCCAGACTCTCCCTTCCATGTTTGAATTGAGCTGCCCATTTTCACTGTGCTGTAAGAAGGGGAACTCTCCCCTAGAGTCTCCACCATCTCCTCATGGATCTCCTTCAATGATAAACCCTTGATGCAGAGGTAGCGAATGACTGCTTGATGAGAAATTTTATCCATTTTCTCAACTTCTGCCACCCATTACCACTTTGGCAGCCTGTAAAAAAAAATTTGTTGCAGTTAATTTCCTGAAACTTGTTGTTTAATCTTACATTAACCTGATCTATAAATGCACCTAATATCAACTATGTGTTTCAAGCATTTGTACCTTATGCCGAGAACTTATCAATCACCCCTTGTATCTTCTACCACACCACACATTACACACAACATAATCAGAACAGCACAATATATCATACAGTGTACTACGCACCATAATGCACCACATCACACTATAACAAGAAAAATGTCATACTTCACACTAAACCACCACATCACATTAACAAAAAACACATCATAATTTACACTAAACCACCACACCACAATATAACAAAAGACACATCATACTTCACACTAAACCACCACACCACACTATAACAAAAGACACATTATACTTCACACTAAACCACCATACCACACTATAACAAAAGACACATCATAATTCCAACTAAACCACCATACCACACTATAACAAAAGACACATTATACTTCCAACTAAACCACCATACCACACTATAACAAAAGACACATCATAATTCCAACTACACCACCATACCACACTATAACAAAAGACACTTTATACTTCACACCAAACCACCATACCACACTATAACAAAAGACACATTACACTTCACACTAAACCACCATACCACACTATAACAAAAGACACATCATAATTCCAACTAAACCACCACACCACACTATAACAAAAGACACATTATACTTCACACTAAACCACCACACCACACTATAACAAAAGATACATTATACTTCACACTAAACCACCATACCACATTATAACAAAAGACACATCATAATTCACACTAAACCACCACACCACACTATAACAAAAGACACATCATAATTCACACTAAACCACAACACCACACTATAACAAAAAACACATCATACTTCACATTAAACCACCACACCATACTGCTTTGTACTATACTATGCTGTGATACCTATATATTTAAATATTCTGGAAACTGAACGAAATTTAGAGACTTTTCATGTAGCCACATGTTACTCTTCAAAAGTTCATAACAACTAAAGTTAAAATTTTTTATTACATAAACAATTTCTACTTCAAATACTGTAGTGGCCTAGAAATGTGAAGGCACAAACTTAACACCCCCTCTTACATCTTACATCCTTCTCATGCCGTTAAACGTCGCATAGGGCTCGTATAGTTGTTTGCCAAGTTTTCCTGTTATCGGCGAGTCTTTCAGCTTCATCAAGGGATGTTATGCCCACTAAACTGGCTTCTCTTAATAATGTCCTCTTTAGAGTTTTACGTGGCTGACCTATTTTTCTTCAGCCTGTTGTGTTCCACTTGACAGCTTGTTTTGGTATTCTCTGATTGTTTCTTCTCATCACGTGGCCTGCATATGTCCATCTTCTTTTTCTGATCACCCATGAGACAGGTTGCTGTTTGCTCATCTGTCTTATCTCTGAGTTGTTCTTGAATTTGTTCCACTTTATACCAAGTATTTTCCTTGGGCATTTGTTTTCAAAAGTCTAATTTCTTGTCTATTTCTTTAGTTGATTTCCAGCTTTCGTATGCATAAATGAGGGTGGATATCACATTTGAACTGAATAATCTTAAATTGGTTTTTGTGCTTATAACTTTTGAATTCCATATGTTCTCAAGATTTTTTAAGGACAATGCTGCTTTTGCAAATCAAATTCTAACTTCCTTCCTGGCATCACCATCCTGGTCTATGTAGCTGCCAAGGTAGGCAAATTGGTTTCCTTCTTGATTAATTAGAAGTTTCATTATTTTTGTTTTGTCTTTGTTAATTTCAAAACCTATTTTGCTAGCCAAGGAAGACAGGAAATCTGTTTTTTCCTGCATCAATTTCAAATTGTCACTGATAAGAGGTATGTTATCTGCAAAATCAAGATCTTCTATTTGGGTCCCACATCCCCAATCAATGCCAGTTTTACCTGCACAGCATCTTTTAACACCCCTACAGCATGCAAATGCTATGGGACATAGAGATACAGGTAAAATGGTAAGTGAGGTAAAATCCCTCTTTCCATGCCAAGCATATTGGGGATATGGTGTTAGCCCCATATTTCCAAGACCAACTACACATGAAAGTCTGATGTGGTCAGTATCATGCCTGGCTGTATTTGCCTTCCAAAATTTCTCTGGTACCCGTTTTTAGAGGCTGGGTAGACCCCGGGGTCTTTCTGATGTGCACCAGAAAAAGATCCCATTGCTGGGACTTGAACCTGGTACCACTGGATTAGTAAATCGAGCGGCTAACAACTCAGCTGTCAACATAGAGATACACAACCACAAAATGAATCCAGTATCATGTTTCATACAAAGCAGCAAATAATGGAAAATCACTGGATGAAAGTCATTTTAATCAAATGAAGGGTATAAGAAATTTACTCACTCCACTTACATGAATTATTTTTTTTTAACTTTGGCTCTTTTTATTAATCATCAATATAGAAATAATATAACTGAACTGGACATTATGCAAGCAAAACCTGCAGAAACTGTCTTGGCCACTTACAAAATATTGCAACTTGGCTGAAAAAATAATTATAGTATATTCATCAAAAAGCACATACTGGCAGCAATGAGCAGCAATGTGGGTTGATAACCAAATAGGAGCATTACAAGATATAAAATTGGGAGTGAGACAAGGATGTGTTCTGTCTTCTGACCTCTTCTCCTGTTACAGCAAAAACATAATGAGAAATACAGAAAGCATGCCAAGAATATCAAATGGCTGATACAACCGTAACAACTTAATATGCAGACGACACAATTCTGAGTGCTAAAAGTGAAGGCAAGCTACAGGCTCCTCTGGACACTGTGGTTTATGAAAGTAAAAGTAAAGGTCTCAGTCTGAACAAAAAGAAGACTGAAGTGATGGTCATCTCAAAGAAAAGAATACTACCAAAATGTAGCATTAACATCGATGGCACAAATCTGAAACAAGTTGATAGATTCAAGTACTTAGGAACGATTATAACAACTGATGGGAAATGTCATAATGAAATAAAAAGCAGATGTGCTCAGGCCAAGTCAGCATTCCAGAAAATGAGACACATCTTGTGCAACAGATCCATATCAATGGAAACAAGATTCCAAGTTCTTAAATGTTACATCGAGCCAATTCTGTTTTATGAGAGTGAAGCATGGTCTATGAATAAAAGAGTACAGTGAGAAATGGAGGCCATGATAATGTGGTTTATAAGAAGGATGTCATCTGCCACTAATCCAGCTCCACCCTGACACTTGCAACATTTTCTCTGAACCACCCCTGTTGGCATACAAATGATTTTCTGGTAACAGCCACCAAACAATGTCACACAGATGACACAAGCCACCTAGCGCTTGAGAACCGCTACATTTAGGATTATGGGACGCTGAAACCACACAGGTTAAACTCGATATTCAGCTACACCTAACATTCTCCTCTTCAACAATAATAATCCCTCTCCACTAAGCTCCACTGCCTTCTCAATAGTTACACATAGTTCAGAACCTCCTCACAGCATTACATTACAACCCCTCTACCCTAACTATAATCATTTATTTCACCTTCTCCTAGCTAGGTTAACACTGTACCACTCTCTCTCTCCTCCACGGTTTCCCCACCCACCACCCCCAGTTATGATCCACCTACCACACATCACAGGTCTCCATTTAAACAGTCTCTACGCCCTAAAATGCTCATTTCTGACACACAGCGTCAGACAAGCCACATCTTCTTATAGTTACAGCTAAGTGCTCTATTCATTATTATTAATTTTTTTTTTTTTTAAATAGCAGTCATGTGAATCTATACTTTTTCTTCTCTCTCTATTTCTTCATCATGTATGTTTTTGTATGATTAAGGCTCACGCCGAAGCATCACAACTTTGTAATCATTAAGTAATAAAGCTGCTCCTACTTTTTTCCTAGTTTATACATTTAGGTATCAAAGCTTTAGTGCAGTGCTTCGTGTATAGTTGTATATTTATACACTAATTATTGTGCATTATTAGGTCAAGATTTATAGGGCATTTCCTGGGAAGAGGAAAACTGGAACACTCTGTGGCAACTGGAAAAATTGAGGGAAGAAGAGACAGAGGAAGACAGTGAGAGAAGTTACTGGATGGGCTGTCAGTGTGGCTAGGAAGAAAGTCACTGGCGGAGCTTATAACCACCTCAAAAGACAGGAAACTGTGGGGAGAAATGATCGCCTACGCCACTTGATTGAGTGATTGCGTATCACAAAGAAAATATAAAGTCAAAGACATGCAACTCTTACCAATAACAAGGATATCAAATACACACTGAGCTGAATTCCCTGAATCATCTTTGGCTGTCATCATAACCGTTACATTCTGGAAGAATAAAAAGATAAAGGCACAAGATGTTACCTCACAACATGGTTTTTATTATACATACTTGAGAAGTAATGTTTACTATACATACTAGAGAGGTACTTTTTACTATACATACTTGAAAGGTAATTTTTATTATACATATTTTAGAGGTACTTTTTACTATACCTACTCAAGAGGTACTTTTTACTATACATACTAGAGAGGTAATTTTTATTACACATACCTGAGAGGTACTTTTTAATTATACATATCAGAGAGGTACTTTTTACTATACATACTAGAGAGGTAATTTTTATTATACTTGCACATACTTGAGTGGTATTTTTAGTATGTGTAATTGAGAGGTTGTTTTGATTATACATGGTTGAAAGGTAAATTTTATTACTCATGCTTGAAATGGATTACAGTGTTATGCACCCACGAATGATGCAGATGATGATGTGAAAGACGACTTCTATCACCAACTACAACAAATCATCAACAAAGTCCCTAAACACGACATCTTAACTGCTATGGGGGACTTCAACGCTAAGGTAGGGAAGGATAATACCGACGTTGAAAAAGTGATGGGGAAAGAAGGAATTGACATGGTTAATCAGAATGGAGAAAGATTAATTGAAGTATGTCTAACAGAGGGCATGGTCATTGGAGGCACAATATTCCCACACAAAGAGATACATAAAACAACATGGATATCTCCAGATGATAGAACTAGAAACCAGACAGACCATTTTTGTATTAGAAAGCAATACAGAACATCTCTCATGGATGTAAGGGCTTATAGGGGTGCAGATGTCAACAGTGATCACAACATGTGCATAGGGAAAATAAAACTAAAATTGAAAAGTCAACACAAGAAATCAGTACACAGAAAGATAAACAGCCACAGCCTACAAGAAGAAAATACTAACATTAATTTCAATCAGGAACTTGCCAATCATTCCAAAACACCCAGTGAAGTTGAGGAGATAGGTATAGATGAGTTATGGAATTCTTACAGCACAGCCATAATCACAGCAGCAAAAGTAAGCGCTGGATTGGAAGAACCAAATAGAAAAGCATGGATATCAGATAAAACATGGAAGTATATACATGAAAGACGAGCAGTCAAATTAGACATGTTGAATGCAAAAGCAGATCATGAAAGAGATTTGGCAAAAGCAAAATACAAAGACATAGACAAGAAAGTAAAAAGTTCAGCTAGAAGGGATAAAAGAGAATACATAGACAATATGGCGAAAGAGGCAGAAAAAGCAGCAAAAACAGGAGACAGCAAAACTTTATATAACATACAAAAGAGGCTAACAGGTACTATTACATCTAAAGAAAGACCAATCCTTAGCAAAACTGGAACACTATTAACATCAAATAAAGACCAAAAGCAAAGATGGGCTGAACAGTTCCAAGAAATACTCAATCGACCACACCCAAAAGAATTGTTAAACCTTGAAACTGACTTACCAGCCCCACAACTAAATGTCAACCTAGATGAAATTAAATTGCATGAAATTGAAACAGCAGTGAATTTAATGGCTAACAACAAAGCTGCAGGTGAAGATGAAATAACAGCCGAGATGCTAAAAGCTATCAATAGTGACAACATGAGACAACTACAGAGAATGTTTAACAAGATTTGGAAAGAAGAAAAGGTCCCTTCTAATTGGAAGAAAGGAATTATTGTTAAAATACCAAAAAAGGGCAACCTTAGTGACTGTAACAACTGGAGAGGAGTAACCTTAATATCAGTTGTGTCAAAAGTATTTTGCAAGGTCATTTTGAATAGACTCAAAGATATAGTGGATACTGCAATGAGAGAAGAACAAGCTGGATTTCGAAAAGGGAGAAGCTGTCTCGACCAGATCTTTACTCTCAGAATAATACTTGAAGAACATATTGAAAAGCAGAAACCATTAATACTGAACTTCATAGATTTTAAAAAGGCATTTGATAGCATACACAGAGATTCATTATGGAGAATTTTATGTCTATATGGAATACCATCTAAAATTGTCAACATCATTAAGGACAATGGATATGGTTGTGCAGTCAAGACAGAAGAAGGGATGAGTGAATGGTTCCAGATTGAAACAGGCGTGAAACAAGGATGTATACTGTCTCCTTTACTTTTTGGGATTACAATAGACTTCATAATGAAAAAATGCTGCACAGGTAACACAGGTATTGACTGGGTACATGGGACCCAACTAGAAGATCTTGATTTTGCTGATGACATAACTCTTATCAGTAATAATGTGAATTCCATGCAAGAAAAAACAGATAGCCTGTCTTCACTGGCTAGCAAAATAGGACTTGAAATTAACAAGGACAAAACAAAAATAATGAAAATTCCCATCAATCAAAATGGAAAAATACACATAGAGGGACAGATATTGAAGAAGTCAATCAATTTGCATACCTTGGCAGCTACATAGACCAGGATGGTGACACTAGAAAGGAAGTTAGGATCAGAATTGCAAAAGCAGCATCAATCTTCAAGAATCTTGAGAACATATGGAATTTAAAAGTTATAAGCACAAAAACCAAGTTAAGACTATTCAATTCAAATGTAATATCCGCCCTCATTTATGCATGCGAAAGCTGGAAAACAACTAAAGAAATAGAAAAGAAATTAGACTCTTTTGAAAACAAATGCCTAAGGAAAATACTCGGCATCAAGTGGAATGAATTCAAGAACAATGCAGAGATAAGACAGATGACTGAACAACAACCAGTCTCATGGGTGATCAGGAAAAGGAGATGGACATATGTTTGTCACTTGATGAGAAGAAATGATCAGAGAATCCCAAAACAGGCTATCAAGTGGAACACAACAGGCCGAAGAAAAAGGGGCAGACCGCGTGAAACTCTGAAGAGGACATTATTAAGAGAGGCCAAGCTAACAGGAATAAAATCCTTTGATGAGGTTGAAAGACTCGCCGAAGACAGGAAAAATTGGCGAACTACTTTAGAGCCCTATGTGACGTTTAACGGCACGGGAAGGATATAAGATATAAGATGCTTGAAATACTTTATCAAAATATGAAGAGACTTTGGCAAGGTTCCTTATTTGAGAGATTGGCTTACACATGATAGCTTGTTTTTTCCATGATGTACTTAAACTAAATTGATGACAACTGACAAAACAAACAAGACAGCTGAAATATGTATCAATGAGGAAAAATTGGAAGAAGTGGAGAGTTTTGAATATCTTGGATCACTGCTAACTAATAATGGAGATACAATGAGGGAAATTAAAAGGAGGACATCTATCGCTCTTCAGAAAGTAAAACAACTAAAGAATCTGTGGAGAGGAACAGACAGAATCACAAAAATAAGATTTTAAGGGCATGCATCTTTCTCATTGCAACATATGCCTGTGAGACCTGAACACTTAACAAAACAGCTGAGAAACACATAAATGCTTTTGAATGTAAATGCTACAGAAGAGTTCTTCAAATATCATGGACACAAAAAAGAACAAAATATATCCATACTACAAGAACTTAACATTGAACAAGGCTGGCTAGTAAAGAGGATTAAAGAGAGATAAGTTAAATATTTTGGACACATTAAACATCATGATAATCTAGAGTAGACTGTCTTGGATGGGTTCATAATGGGGAAAAGAAAAAGAGGAAGACCAAGGCGAAGATGGCTGCAAGACATCGTTGATGATCTGCAAATGGATGCATCAGCAGCAGGCTATCTTGCTCACCACCAAGAGGTCTACAGAAGTGTTGTTAGGGAGGCAAAGTTCCGCAAGGGGCATGCAAATGGATGAATGAATGAATATATTTATATATTTCTTGGCAACATTTGAGCTATAAATTAAATGCAATTTCTCATTCACCATTTGTAAAATAATTTAGAAGAGGATCGAGTTCCGCCAGAAGTTGTGAACTGTCAAATGAATGAATGAATGACATACAGCTGTCAGTAAAAAGTCTGCCTTGCTCTGCAAGCTGATGTTAACCACCTTCAGAGAATGTGTTTCACCTGCAGCGGTATAATAAATACCTATTTTACTGATGGTTCAACTGCAGAGTACCAATAGCAAGTCATGAACCCAAAATCTTGTGTGTGAGAGAGCCAGCCACTACTGAATAGTTTATGTACAGTTTTAGATGTTAAAAACATAATATAAAGCATGTACAAAAGACAAACATAAAAAAAATAACTTGATAACTGTAGAAATATTAAAATTATAACAAATATTTTCAAAAGCCTGATCACTATTATGAGAACTGAATTAAACATTACCTCAGTAAATCTGTAAGGCATCCAGATGTCAGGTACAACTGTAACAACTGGTGCCCTTCCTGAGTTGTCTGTAACTTTGGGCCAGGGAATAGTAACTGGATTTGGGCTAAATGAATCCAACAAAATGACAAAAGGTGCCAAAGGACATGAATGGAAGACAGGAGCTTCTGCATCTGTGAAAATATTTTAGAAATGAAAGAGATGATGACTACGGTAAAACTGCTTCTAGTAATAACGTAGACAAAAATATACAGTTCAGTTTTACAAAATAACAAAGAAAATGAGGAAACTAAGCAGAAACACAAATGACAGAAAATAGGAAGTAAGATGATAATGCATAAATGAAGAACATACAACATTCAATATTTTGGTGTGAGACTTTTTCAAGGATTACATACAAGGACAATACAACACATAAAAAACACTTAGCTTTTTGGTCTCCTCCTGCTATGAAAGACAAGCACAAATGGCCAAGGTAAATGGAACTGAAGGATGGGAACAAAGTGACTGACATAGGATAACAACTTCAAAACTTCAGCAGAAACCTCAGGCGGTGTGAAAGCAAGAGAACAGTTGGGGGGGGGGGGGGGGCGCTGTTACAGAAGAAGATAATAAAGCTAAAACTGCAGCGGACTTAGCTGGGCTGAGAAAAAAGAAAGTGCAGTATAAGATAGCAGAAAGAGATGGAAATTTGAAGAAATTTAAAGAAAGTTGAATTTATTGTTAATTCCAGCTGGGTGGAGACAGCCAGCATGGAAAATAAGGTGCTGTTCTAAAGCCTTACGGGAACGTTTATCGGAATAACAGGAACGGATTGTATTAACAAAATATTTTAGTGCTGTATTTGATTTTATGATACAATATCATGTTGAAAGTCTAAATGTACGTATCATTTTCATATAATATAAGCTCATAACATTTACTGCAGTCATATACAATATGATGATGCATTCTGCTAAATCATGTATCCTCTCAGTTCTTATATGGATTTCTGAAGACAAAATAAATTATGAGGTCTAAAAAATGAAATAACAGGCTTAATATTTCAACATGGCTCATTTTTCTATAAGATAAGAACATTTTAAAATCACCAATTATAATTTTTCCCAGGTTACATTTAGTATAAAGTTTCTCATATGTGACAGTCAACTGCAGTCAGAGCAGCATCATTTTTCCCAGGTTACATTTAGTATAAGTTTCTCATATGTGACAGTCAACTGCAGTCAGAGCAGCATCATTTTTCCCACATTACATTTAGTATACAGTTTATCATATGTGACAGTCAACTGCAGTCAGAGCAGCATCATTTTTCCCAGGTTACATTTAGTATACAGTTTATCATATGTGACAGTCAACTGCAGTCAGAGCAGCATCATTTTTCCCACATTACATTTAGTATACAGTTTATCATATGTGACAGTCAACTGCAGTCAGAGCAGCATCATTTTTCCCACATTACATTTAGTATACAGTTTATCATATGTGACAGTCAACTGCAGTCAGAGCAGCATCATTTTTCTCACATTACATTTAGTATACAGTTTATCATATGTGACAGTCAACTGCAGTCAGTGCAGCATCATTTTTCCAAGGTTACATTTAGTATAGTTTCTGATGCGCGACAGTCAATTGCAGTCAGAGCAGCAAAGCAAACACTCTGTGAGGATTAAGAAGCAATACATCCTCAGTTGTCAATTCAGGAAAGGTGATGAGAAACCTGCATCAGACTGAGGACAGAGCAGTATGTTATTTTCAGAATGGGGGATGTTCTTTTCAGAAAAACATAGTTCCTGCACCTTGTAGCCAGTTACTGTATTTTCATGCATATAACGTGCAAATGCAGAAAATTCACTTTTGTGTAAAAAATAATTATGTATAATGCACACAAGCATAAAAGATCGGCGGAAAACGGTAAGTTAATTATACATTCAGGTAGAAATGACAATAAATTCCGAGACGGAGTGGGCATTATTATGTCAAATGTAGCTGCAAAGAGCCTTGTAGAATGGGAACCAGTGAACAGTCGTATAATAAGAGCACGATACAACCTACGACACGGAAGAATGACAATAATACAGTGTTATGCACCCACGAATGATGCAGATGATGATGTGAAAGACGACTTTTATCACCAACTACAACAAATCATCAACAAAGTCCCTAAACACGACATCCTAATTGCTATGGGGGACTTCAATGCTAAGGTAGGGAAGGATAATACCGACGTTGAAAAAGTGATGGGGAAAGAAGGAATTGACATGGTTAATCAGAATGGAGAAAGATTAATTGAAATATGTTTAACAGAGGGCATGGTCATTGGAGGCACAATATTCCCACACAAAGAGATACATAAAACAACATGGATATCTCCAGATGATAGAACTAGAAACCAGATAGACCATTTTTGTATTAGAAAGCAATACAGAACATCTCTCATGGATGTAAGGGCTTATAGGGGTGCAGATGTCAACAGTGATCACAACCTGTGCATAGGGAAAATAAAACTAAAATTGAAAAGTCAACACAAGAAATCAGTACACAGAAAGATAAACATCCACAGCCTACAAGAAGAAAATACTAACATTAATTTCAATCAGGAACTTGCCAATCATTCCAAAACACCCAGTGAAGTTGAGGAGATAGGTATAGATGAGTTATGGAATTCTTACAGCACAGCCATAATCACAGCAGCAAAAGTAAGCGCTGGATTGGAAAAACCAAATAGAAAAGCATGGATATCAGATAAAACATGGAAGTATATACATGAAAGACGAGCAGTCAAATTAAACATGTTGAATGCAAAAGCAGATCATGAAAGAGATTCGGCAAAAGCAAAATACAAAGACATAGACAAGAAAGTAAAAAGTTCAGCTAGAAGGGATAAAAGAGAATACATAGACAATATGGCGAAAGAGGCAGAAAAAGCAGCAAAAACAGGAGACAGCAAAACTTTATATAACATACAAAAGAGGCTAACAGGTACTATTACATCTAAAGAAAGACCAATCCTTAGCAAAACTGGAACACTATTAACATCAAATAAAGACCAAAAGCAAAGATGGGCTGAACACTTCCAAGAAATACTCAATCGACCACACCCAAAAGAATTGTTAAACCTTGAAACTGACTTACCAGCCCCACAACTAAATGTCAATCTAGATGAAATTGAATTGCATGAAATTGAAACAGCAGTGAATTTAATGGCTAACAACAAAGCTGCAGGTGAAGATGAAATAACAGCCGAGATGCTAAAAGCTATCAATAGTGACAACATGAGACAACTACAGAGAATGTTTAACAAGATTTGGAAAGAAGAAAAGGTCCCTTCTAATTGGAAGAAGGGAATCATTGTGAAAATACCAAAAAAGGGCAACCTTAGTGACTGTAACAACTGGAGAGGAGTAACCTTAATATCAGTTGTGTCAAAAGTATTTTGCAAGGTCATTTTGAATAGACTCAAAGATATAGTGGATACTGCAATGAGAGAAGAACAAGCTGGATTTCGAAAAGGGAGAAGCTGTCTCGACCAGATCTTTACTCTCAGAATAATACTTGAAGAACATATTGAAAAGCAGAAACCATTAATACTGAATTTCATAGATTTTAAGAAGGCATTTGATAGCATACACAGAGATTCATTATGGAGAATTTTATGTCTATATGGAATACCATCTAAAATTGTCAACATCATTAAGGACTTATACAATGGATATGGTTGTGCAGTCAAGACAGAAGAAGGGATGAGTGAATGGTTCCAGATTGAAACAGGCGTGAAACAAGGATGTATACTGTCTCCTTTACTTTTTGGGATTACAATAGACTTCATAATGAAAAAATGCTGCACAGGTAACACAGGTATTGACTGGGTACATGGGACCCAACTAGAAGATCTTGATTTTGCTGATGACATAACTCTTATCAGTAATAATGTGAATTCCATGCAAGAAAAAACAGATAGCCTATCTTCACTGGCTAGCAAAATAGGACTTGAAATTAACAAGGACAAAACAAAACTAATGAAAATTCCCATCAATCAAAATGGAAAAATACACATAGAAGGGACAGATATTGAAGAAGTCAATCAATTTGCATACCTTGGCAGCTACATAGACCAGGATGGTGACACTAGAAAGGAAGTTAGGATCAGAATTGCAAAAGCAGCATCAATCTTCAAGAATCTTGAGAACATATGGAATTCAAAAGTTATAAGCACAAAAACCAAGTTAAGACTATTCAATTCAAATGTAATATCCACCCTCATTTATGCATGCGAAAGCTGGAAAACAACTAAAGAAATAGAAAAGAAATTAGACTCTTTTGAAAACAAATGCCTAAGGAAAATACTCGGCATCAAGTGGAATGAATTCAAGAACAATGCAGAGATAAGACAGATGACTGAACAACAACCAGTCTCACGGGTGATCAGGAAAAGGAGATGGACATATGTTGGCCACTTGATGAGAAGAAATGAGCAGAGAATCCCAAAACAAGCTATCAAGTGGAACACAACAGGCCGAAGAAAAAGGGGCAGACCGCGTGAAACTCTGAAGAGGACATTATTAAGAGAGGCCAAGTTAACAGGCATAAAATCCTTTGATGAGGTTGAAAGACTCGCCGAAGACAGGAAAAATTGGCGAACTACTTTGCGAGCCCTATGTGACGTCTAACGGCACGGGAAGGATATAAGATATAAGATAAGACACAAGCATATAGAGCACAAGTGTATATGTGCATATATATGTGCATATGTACATGCAATGCATGTGTGAGAAATATAGATTAAATCATAGCTATTGGGAAATTCTGCACATGGGTCTTGCCCATACAAATCACAAACTGAACAAAATTTATTAAAAAATCAAAGAATTGACAAAAAAATTCCAACAAGCTATAAGTAAAACAAGTAATCACAAAAAGCATCTTGCAGAGGCTGCTACAGTTATTTTTCTTGGTGGAAATTTGGCGATGTGCTGTTAACACTCAGTCCCATCAAAAAATCAGGCCCTGTAATTTTTATCATTCCTAGACAGGCCAACCATCGTCAGCCTGGATGAAAAAAAAAGATTACTTTACCCTGCACTTCAATTTTCTTTCTTTATTGATCTGTTTGTGTTCTGTATATATTAGATAAGTCAAATGTTTAAAACTTTTCCTACTTTAGTTTCATTATAAATTCTTTTCTCTACTGTTGTTCATTGAAAGACTGTGGGCCAAACTACTGTTTATATCCTACTCATGAACTTCTACCATTCATAACAAAGCTCATATACTACATGCTGTAACATAGAGGGGAGTCTGTGGTTTGCAAAAACTGTATATAATACACATTATATACATAAAAATATGGTACTCATTGTGCCACTTGGTAACACGTCTGCTCACATAATATCCTGGCATTAATAACTGTATTCAAAATCTCGAACAGTTTTTTTCTTGAATAATTAGTATGTAAATATATAAAGTGGAATATATACATTTATATACATATACATTTATAAACAAAGCCACTGCACTAACTCTTTGTCTGCTGGGGGTGTTTCCCTCAAAAGACCAAGGGGGGTAAATTTCACAATGTGAAATGGGATGGTTGTCACATTTAAAAGAATGACAAAGGCATAATCTGATCTGTAGTATGAAGTATTATACCTTATTTTGAAGAAGAAAAAATGTATTTTGTTTTTCAAATAAAATTTTTAACATTTTGTTAGTATACAACAAAAAAAAGAGCTAAGAACTGAGAAGAAAGAATGGAAAATGAAGTAATAAAATAAATTTTTTGTCACTTACCCATCAAGTTAATCCACTGTAGTTGGTCATATAATTCCATAATGAATAAAAATGTACACAAACACCTTGTCTTTAAATATCTTCCAAAATTTACATGAAAATATGCACTGGTTATGCATTCACAGCAAACTAAAACACCTTGTCTTTAAATATCTTCCAAAATTTACATGAAAATATGCACTAGTTATGCATTCACAGCAAACTAAAAACACCAAGTGGGTAGGTAATATTTACATGAAAACAAGTGGGCGGTCGTTGACTAATATTTACCAGAAAACAGGCCATTGTGTTTTGGTTTTTGTTTTTTTTTTAATTTGAAGCATTCTACAACATTTAATTTTTTAAATTACACAATCTCCAGCATTACTTATTGTGATATTACAGCTAGTACTAGCAAAAAGCTGAGAAGTAGTATTACCAGCTACCCTTCTAACATATTTTGCTGCTGGAGCAAAAATAAAACAATAGATCCTTTCAATCCGCGCCACGTGGGTTTGAAAATTCACAATCTCTACTACTGCATTCTCTACACCACAGTCTAGACATTTTTAAATTAAATTCTAAGCTTGTAATGCGGAAATATGCTGCTCTGGACGAAAGAAACTAGCACTGGAAGCCATATTTGTTGATAAACAAAGGCCTAGCGACGATAAACTTTGAAATTCTCGCTTTAAATAAAGACAGAATCTCTCTCTCAACGCTCTCTTTGTTTAACTACCACGCATCCGGAAGGAAGTCAACTGCTGGTTTTAAGATACTTTGATTATTTTCAAAATTAGAGAGCTACAAACCATCATCGCGCTGCGCGTCTATAAGTATATCATAACAGGGATACAACCACGCAGGACGCGTGTCCGAATACACAAAGAGCTAAAGCTGTAATAACAAAATGTTATGTAAGAAGCTTCTTACAAGTCACAGCAAAGTGCTCCATGTATTCTTTTTTTCCACTTCTATTTATTGTATACCACTCGTCAGATTTATATTTTATCTTATTTCCCTATTTCTTTGTCCTGCATGTTTTTGTGTGACTAATTCTTTGCGTATTGGTCGAAGTCCCTTGCTTGGATGGGGTTGGCACGATTTCACTACATTACTCTGAGTGTGTTGGGAGAGTTGGTCTCTACTTTTGAATTTAAGCAAACTATACTAAAAAATCTGGAAAAGCCGGTAGTATTACTTCCTTCCAGTATCAGAATCCATGTACATGAGACAGCCGCATGGTTTTTCTCAGAGCCATTTTGTGTTTTTTTTTTCCTAACCTTATAGGCCGCCACCCACTTGTGTCTTCATGTTATTAGTGTATTATAGACTGTAAATTAACTCTTTCCATGCCAGAGATAAAAATGCAGACACTCCATTCTGTGCCAGACAAAAACCGTGAGTCTTGATATGTTTAGGGGGTATAGTTGTAAAATGGAATGGAAAACAGTATTTCCATATACTTCCTTATACTTATTATGTTTCAAAGTATAACTAAATGTATGGAAACTTCATAAATGCAGAGTTTTTTAGGAAAAAAAAAAAGTAATGTGATGCTTTTAGACAATGATTGTGCCCAGCTCACCATCGGCTTAGGTCTAGATCTGCACTCCTTACCATCTGAGATGTCTAGATCTACTTGTCGATCTCGTGTTTTGATTCCATGTTGCATTCTCGCTAAATTAATGTCTGAAATAACTTCCTAACTACTTCTCCAGTCGTCTAATATGTCTAGATCTACTTGGGATACATTCAAGAGCAGTGAGGTGGTCACAGGCCATGTCCATACCCCTATCTACATCATCAAAAATTGAAAATTTTCCATGTTTCTCTTCTTTTTTCTCGCTTGGGATCGCTCGTAACTAAGCACTCTTTACCATTTTGAAAAGTGTCACCGGAAACGCTGATGAAATATGTACGATCTACTTGTTACACTGGTTGTTTTATCGAAACAAACCAAGAGTCGCTATATCGACCGTACGAACAAATCAGGAAACTGAAAAGTTCGCTACAGTGACCCAAGGCGCTGAAAGAGTTAACTGTAAATAAATAATTAGTGTATATTTTTTGTGGAGAAATGGTGTTTGTGTAAAATTTTACTCCATTTTGATATACTGGACCCAGAAGAGTGGATTAACTTGAGGGGTAAGTGAGAAAATTGTTCATCATAATTTTCCATTTTTTCTTCTCAATTCTTAGCTCTTTTTTCTGTTATATACTAATAAATTACTAACAATTTATAAGAAAAACAATATACAACTTTTCCTGTTTAAACTAATGTATAATATATGTCATACTGCGAATCAGACTGTGCCTTCTAAAAGTGACAACCATCCCATTCCACCTTATGAAATTTGCGCCCTTGAGCCCCCCTTGGTCATTTAATGTAAAACCCCCAGTACACAAATCGAAACATCACAACTGCATGCTCATTAATTATAAAAGCTGTTTGTACTTTTTTCTTAGTTTTAACAAAAAGTTTTCGTCTTGCATCTTTTCTAAATGTCTTGTGTTTTAAAATATAGTTGCTGTAATCAGATCTTACCAATGCATGTAGGAACAGTTGAATTCCACACAGGCCTGACAAAAAAATTCACTACATCTCGTTTATGCCGATCACGAAGGCTTTGTTCTGAAAATATTTTGGTTAAACAAATTTTTAAACAAATCATTAACCCCTGACGATTTGGTGCTATTTTTTTTTCATAATAAACTCTAAACAAAGCCAGTTTTTCATACAAAACTCCAAACAAAGCTAGTTTTTCATATCAAACTCTAAACAAAATACTCTCGCTGACAAATTTGAACACAAGTAAAAAAATAAAATAATTATTGTGGAGTTAGTCTGATAAAACCTCACAACTTTCAGCAACTGAAGATGTATTATTAAACTGGCTTCAAAATAAACCTCACTACACAATGTCGTATTTAATCTGAATACATAATGAGAGTATTATGAAAGTAAAATTATAAATACATATTTGTGCCAACAACATATATTAAAAAATATATATTTATAAATCTATAATCATAAATATATATTTACATAAATAGATATTTATTTATTTTTATTTAAATATAAGCAAAATTCAACGTTACAAATTTATATTACTGTCTAAAACTCAATTCTGAATTTAAGACATACAAATATCTTATGTTAGAGAAAAAAAAATTTACAAACCCTTTCCTGTAACTGCTGGAGTTATGGGAGAATCACACATGTGTGTAACTGAGTTATACTCTTGTTCCAGAAGGCAGCTCCACTTCTTGTAGGGTACTACATAATTTTGTGGAAGGGTCATGTTAGCTCCACACTTGTTTGACAAAGTGTTGACCATTGTAATGATTGGTTCTGATAAGATGGACCTCAAATAACTATACAGCTGATCAACACAATCAATAGTTTCTGAATGGTTACGCTGCAGGTTCACTAAGGTCAGTGGAATAAAAATGGTAATCTGCGGAATTGGAATTGAGACAAGTTTTAAATGAAATGTGACATAACATCAATTGGAAACAAAATGATAATCGGATGAGCTGGAACTGAGACAAGTTCTAAATGAAATGTGATGTAAGATGCAAAGATCACAGTATTAGAGGGGCAGTGGGGTTGTCAGGGTTGGCTAAACGAGCTGGTCAAAACCCCATCCAATATTTTTAAGGTGTTCCTAATAACAAGGTGATGCACTCCTTCAACCTGACTACTATGGACTCAGTTTAATCCCTTTGAACATCTGCTTATTGAATCCAATCTGGTTTTTCCAGAAAGCTACCATAGCCACTCTTCACCTCAGCTAACACTCAATCCCCTAGATCATCACAGCACTGAATGCAGAGATCTCCATCTTGGTTTTAATTTAAACTGTTACATTTTACATTTGTATTTCTCCACTCACTGCATGTTTCTTTCTCCAATTCTCTGTAAAGCACTGGCCAAAATGTCACACAATGTTGCCTTGTTACTTTACTTTATACTTCCTCTTGTACCGTGAAGTGTCAAGGGGAGATGCAATAGGTGTTTCTGACCCAAATTGATTCTTTGGTGATGGTCATGCCATAATTAGTGAGCGTTTCTCTGATACCATCTATCCTTCTCTTTTTGGGTTTTCTTCTTGATCTGCATCCTGTAGTTCTTTGGCTGAAGGTTCTTGCTGCAGGCAGTCAGTGTGTGCATTTTATCCTTTCTTGAATTTGAAGCAAGTGAAAATCTGCTGATAGCTGAGAACCAACAAGACCTGCAAAATCTCTTGGATAAAGTCACTAAAGGAAGTGAACAAAAAGGCCTGACTTTGAACATCAAAAAATTGAGACTATGGTTATATCTAAGAAACAGAACCCACCAGCATGTAGTATAAAATTAAATGGAACTATTCTAAAGCAGGTGCAGAAATTAAAATACCTTGGAGCAGTAATAACTTCAGATGGGAAATGCAGAAAAAGAAATTAGGAACAGAATAGGCCAAGCAAAGATTGCATTTCAGAGAATGAGAAACATATTATCCAATACATCCTTATCAATGAATGTTAGAAAACGATTCCTAAAATGCTATTTTGAACCTATCTTGTTATATGGAAGTGAATCATGGACAATAGGCAGGTCTGCACAAAAATCATTAGAAGCAGCAGAAATGTGGTTTATCAGAAGAATTTTGAGAATTCCCTGAACAGTAACAATAAACTAATGAAGAATGTATGAGAAGAACTGGAGAGACAAAAAAATCTTGTCAAAAAAATAAGATACAGTGTAATTTCATAGGACATGCAATGAGAAGAGGGGGCATTGAAAATATTATAACAACAGGAAAAATAGAAGGAAGAGGATCAAGAGAAAGTCCAAGAGAAATGATACTGGACAGTCTGATGGGAAGATGTGAGAGGAGATCATCAACTGAGCTGATGACCTATATGAAGGATCATGTACTCTGGAGAAGAGCCAAAGACAGTCGGCATGGCACCTGATGATGATGATGAAAATATACCGTCAGCTTGCTAGGCCTGTTGCAGAGTCTCTTTTGCCAGCCATTTTCAGGGTGATCTGAGTTGGCCTTCATGGCTATTGTAGTGACTTTGTTGGATAATTCCACACCATACTTCGCCCAACAATGCAACCCCCTACATGGCTGTTACCCTCTCCCATGATGAGGACACAGCTTGGTCTTTGGGAGAGGATGCCTTATTACTAGAAGTAAATCTTCTTCTGATCAACTTTTAAAAAATATTTAAATAACTTTCTATAATTTACAGCAGTGCTGTAGGTATTTATTTATAACAAACATATGTGGACATAAAAGTCAGTTCATTGCCATCTTTTAAACGAGAGGAAAAAATGTATGATTTGACAGTGTTATCTATTCTCGCATCAAAATATCAAGATATTTATGTTATTTAAGAATCACATATGTCAGATGTCTTCCTCTGTCAACCTTTCTCTAACATCTTTGTATTTCTTCATTTTACTTATTTTCACACACAGTGTATTTCTGATATACATAACAAGATACATCTATACAGGGTGGCAAACTTAATGTATTTTAGATATGAATATTGGGATACATCTATACTGAGTGGCATACTTAATGTATTTTGGACATACATCAGGATATATCTATACCTGGTGGCACAAATAAAACCACCCCCAGCTGTAGAATACAGCTTCACAGTTTATTTGGTAATAATGTTCTATACATTTACAAGTAAGTTATGTGACAGTGTCAGTGTTCCAGTGTGGAAATGTAAAATAGAAATAGAACATGATAACTGTACTTTGTGACCAGGGCTGGTTTTGTGTGTGTATATAACTATTTAGCTATGCAAGATACCTTCAACTCCAAAAGCAAGGGGTCTTTTTCTTAACTCTTACCGTGCTTTTCGACATTATAATGTCTCTTCCGGTATACCCGGTGCGTGCGAATGGTCATTATAATGATCATTGGTTTGTTTCATTAAAACAAGCGGTGTAACATTTAGATTGTACATATTTTGTCTGCGATTCTGGTGACACTTTTCAAAATGGCGAAAGAGTGCCTAGTTACGAGTGATTCCGACAGAGAAAAAGGAAGAGAAAGACTGAAATTTTTCAATTTTTGATGATGTAGATAGGGGTATGGACATGGCCTGTGACCACCCCACTGCTCTTGAATGTATCCCAAGTAGATCTAGACATATTTAGACGACTGGAGAAGTAGTTAGGAGTTATTTCAGACATTAATTTAGCGAGAATGCAACATAGAATCAGAATATGAGATCGACAAGTAGATCTACACATCTCAGATGGTAAGTAGTGCAGATCTAGACCTCGCCGATGGTGAGCTGGCCATAATCAGTGTCTAAAAACATCACATTACTTCTTTTTTCCTAAAAAACTCTGCATTTATGAAATTTTCATTCATTTAGCTATACTTTGAAACATAATAAGTATAAGGAAGTACATGGAAATACTGTTTTCCATTCCATTTTATAACTATACCCCCTAACATATCAAGACCCATGTTTTTACTCCCACACTCCAGAACACGTCCGTATTTCTTCCTCCAGAACGGGAAGAGTTAAAGAAAATAATAAAAAAAAAAAACTACCGCTTTAAGACTTATTTTGAAGTATTGAACAGAAGCCGTTGAGAATATATAAAAATACATTGAAACAAAAGAAACTGGTGGAACTGTCATGAAATTTGTTACCTCAGATTTATCAAAAGTCACTTTTCCCTTCTCCTTGAGGATTATAACATCCGTTGTTGTGTTACACAGATTTCCTACTACTAGACTTTCATGGACTTGCTTAAACACGGTCTCCACTAGAATCTGAGCAGCAGTCTGAGTGATGTTCTCACAAGTCACTTGTACATAAGACCCTGCCATGACAATCCTCAAACCAGATGAATACAAGGGTAAGTTTTCTGTGGAGGTGATACACACTTAATACTGTCCAAGCTTCTAAAAAATGTAAACATGCATCTGTAAATTATTTTATTTAGTATTACCTTAAGCACAAAAGTCTGCTGTTTTAAGTTATACCAGTTCTCCCTTATGAAGAAATAATATGGTTTAAAAATCCAAAATATTTTCTTGTCCTTGTTGTTGTAAGATCTCTGCCTAACTGTGAGCTGGAATTTGTTGCAACCATTTTGTAAGGGGTGAACTTGAGGCATATGAAAAGAGCCCTGATGGCTTATTGCAGAGATGTTTTGTTACTTAATCCTACCATTTTTTTATGCTTACTTTACTTTCAGAAAGGTGCCGGAATGCCACAGTGGTTAGTGCACTCATATCTCACACAAAGACCAGTGGCTAGCGTCCAATTGGTAGTACCCCAGTCACAGAGCAAGAAAAATGGGTACCCAACTCCTTCTAGAAGGAAAACCAACCAGGGCGATACTGGCCACATATCATAAAGGAAAATATAGCACTAACACTATATCCTCTAGGTGTCTCCATGGTGTGATACTAACCTCTGTCATAAAGGAAAATATAGCTTTAACATCATATCCTCTAGGTGTCTCCATGGTGTGATACTAACCTCTGTCATAAAGGAAAATATAGCTTTAACATCATATCCTCTAGGTGTCTCCATGGTGTGATACTAACCTCTGTCATAAAGGAAAATATAGCTTTAACATCATATCCTCTAGGTGTCTCCATGATGTGATACTGACCTCTGTCATAAAGGAAAATATAGCTTTAACATCATATCCTCTAAGTGTTTCCATGATGTGATACTGACCTCTGTCATAAAGGAAAATATAGCACTAATGCCACATCCTCTAGTTATCTCCATGGTGTGATACTAACCTCTGTCAGAAAGGAAAATATAGCACTAACACCACATCCTCTAGGTGTCACAATGACACGACAGGGTTATGTTTATTTTACATTCCTAAGCTTTACAGCTTGACTCCAAGGAAACAACAGAAAGTATGAGAGTATTATTACCATCAATACATTTGAAGTTGTCTTCACTGATGTAATAACCAGGAGAACAGTTCCATTTAACTTTACTGATGTTTGTTCTTAGGCCATGGGGACTCAGCAACAGCACAGGACATCTTGAAAGGTATACATCAGGGGCAGGGATCTGCTGAGATGGTCCACGGAATTGTAATGATGTGAAGTTGGCACAGTTATACATGGCAGTATAATTTACACTCTCCTGCAGGGGAATCAAGTTAACAGTAACTTCGGCCTCAACCTGAGGATGAAAAATGGTTTGCTAACAGAAAAAGGTTTTACTAAAAACAAAAGATTTGCTGGAGACACTTTTCACGAATGAAGCAATGGTACTCTGTTCCTTTGTGAACAAGAATTAAACATAAAAATTGTGTTGTTGGGGTTCACTAACTGAAAATAAAAATAAAATCAAACAATGTCTGGTTTTAATATTTCATGCAATAGTTTTTGCACACTTAATTCAGACCTTTTCCACAGTCTGCACCATTATGATCTGCCTGTAGACAAGATTAATTTAAAAACTGGGAATCTCCACAAATTAAAATTATAATTTGCTGATTTAAAAACTGGGAATCTCCACAAATTAAAATTATAATTTGCTGATTTAAAAACTGGGAATCTCCACAAATTAAAATTATAATTTGCTGAATTCTACTTTTAACTTTTAGATTTCCTATTATTCGGTTTTAGTATATTTTTTTCAGTCTCCTCTCGCTTGTTTGTTTTTTAAATGATGAAGGTGCAAGATAAAGAAATCATCCTTGTGTCTTGTAAGAGAGTAGGCCTTGTATCAATCTTTTTAACCACTGAGATATACTTTGAAGCCACTCACCATCATGATGCTGAGACAGAACTAATCATAGGAAAAACCTGATCAACTCACCCCTCTGTCAATCAAGCTGATGTTCACATCTTTTCCTACAGCCATATAAATGTCCTTGAACCTCCTGGACTGCAGATTTCGTTCAATGACAGACAAAACCTGGAGTAGGGCTGCTTTATATTCCTCAATGCAGTGTTCATCCACTTTCTCTTCTGACTGTGTGGTAGTGAAGGTTCCAACAAATGTCAGAGTCCATGAAGGAACTATCAATGCTGGTGTTGGAGAACTTGTTGGAGTGGGGGTAGTGGTGGAAATATCTACTGGTGGAAAGCTTCCCCTCACAGGAGAACGATAACACCTGAACAAAGAGAGAGAGAATGATAACACCTGAACAAAGAGAGAGAGAATGATAACACCTGAACAAAGAGAGAGAGAGAGAATGATAACACCTGAACAAAGAGAGAGAGAATAATAACACCTGAACAAAGAGAGAGAGAATGATAACACCTGAACAAAGAGAGAGAGAGAGAATGATAACACCTGAACAAAGAGAGAGAGAGAATGATAACACCTGAACAAAGAGAGAGAGAATGATAACACCTGAACAAAGAGAGAGAGAATAATAACACCTGAACAAAGAGAGAGAGAATGATAACACCTGAACAAAGAGAGAGAGAATGATAACACCTGAACAAAGAGAGAATGTTAAAAAGCTGAGCAAACATGAAGAGTCCATTTGACAGTTATGAGTTCATACACTGGTGAACATATAAATTTCATCATCTATAAGCTGTAAAGTAATGTTTGTATGGTAAAAGTTCAATCAGTAAAGCAATGTCTATGTGGATATAGTTCAAACAGTAAACCAATGTCTATACTTCAAACAGTAAAGCAATGTCTGTGTTGACATAGTTCAAACAGTAAACCAATGTCTATGTGCACATAGTTCAAACAGTAAACCAATGTCTATACTTCAAACAGTAAAGCAATGTCTGTGTGGACATAGTTCAAACAGTAAAGCAATGTCTGTGTGTACATAGCTCAAACATTAGTAAAGCAATGTCTGTATGGACAGAGCTCCTTCATGTAAGAGGTTGACTGAAATCATGACAGGGCAAAACTCATTTTATGAAGTTATGGTGGCTGATAGTTACAACGGAGCTTTAGAAAATGTAAGAATATAGATTTGTGAAAAAGCAAACAAACAAACAAAAAAATGAAAATAAATACTCATCTTCAACAAAAATATTCTTCAGACACATCAGAAAAGAAAAAAAAAGTTAAATAAATACAGAAGGAAAAAAATCATTCTTCTATAAAGAAGTCTGAATGCTGCTGTAATGTCACTTAAAGTAGTGAAAAGTAAGAATTTATTGTTATGTATTAATACTAAAGTAAGAACTTACCATGATGTATTAATACTAAAGTAAGAACTTACCATAATGTATTATTACTAAAGTAAGACTTTATTGTTATGTATTAATACTAAAGTAAGAACTTACCATGATGTATTAATACTAAAACAAGAATTTATTGTTATGTATTAATACTAAAGTAAGAACTTACCTTCTTCTTCTTCTTCGTTCACATTGTCTGTCTATACCTGCAGTCCTGTCTCTTGGATAAATTTCACTGTTTTTTGTAATTCATGTATGGAACCGTAGAGCTTATCTTCTTTAGTGGTTTCACTGGGCCAGTAATTATTTCTCAGTGTTTCATAGCTGGTGCAGTTCTGGAGGATATGTTCCACAGTTTGGGGCACCTGGGCACATGTACATAGATTAGTAGTACCAACCTTAAACTTTGTATACATATGACTTCGGAGTCGGCTGTGTCCTGTTCGGAGACGGAAGATGGTGACTTGTTCCTTTCTGTTTAGCATGTGATAGTCATCATGTGGTGGTGTTTGTGGCTTCCTGTAGGTTTTTATCATGCTTTTCTTCTGATTATAGGTGATTGGTATGTCTGGTTGCTCCATTTCAGTGGCCTCTTTGGCCAGATGGTCAGCTTTCTCATTATCTGGTATCCCACAGCGGGAGGGAATCCATTGCAAAGTGACTCCATGTTGTAAGCCAATTTTTGACAAGGCATCCTTAAGGTCTGGTAGTTTGTTGCACTGAAGAGCTTCCAGTACTGATCTTGCATCTGTGAGAATTACTACAGGACATGTATCAATTCTGGAGTCTGATAGTTTTTCAACTGCAGCAATAATTGCCCTAAGTTCTGCATCAAAGTTGTTGCAGTATTTTCCAGTGGGTATGGAAATCTTGTCAGTGGTATTGTTTGGATATTCAATATGTGTTCCTGCCCCTCTATTCTTTATGGCATTGTGTGCAGATCCATCTGTATGCACACGTATCCAGGTGTCACATGGATATTTGTCATCTAGCACACTAAGTGTGGCTGTTGATCTTACAAGGCTGCTTTGCATCTCACTATTCTGCACACCTTTCACTTCAGTCTGAATAGTTATTTGTGTATAAGAACTTACCATGATGTATTAATACTAAAGTAAGAACTTACCATGATGTATTAATACTAAAGTAAGAACTTACCATGATGTATTAATACTAAAGTAAGAACTTACCATAATGTATTAATACTAAATTAAGAATTTACTGTGATCTACTAATACTAAAGAAAGAACTTACTGAAATGTGATCTCATCCAGTATGTAACCACTGTGACAACTCCAACCATTAAAAGTAATGTTGAACATATGCCTAGTGTAGTTGAAATGCTTACAATCTGATGGTGTGACTTCCATTTCAACTTTGTCAAATTTGTTGGGCAGTTTTGTGGAAATAAAATCCCGAAAGTCCCTACCACAAGATGCCACAGCTGGTATGCTGGATTCTGAGTAAGTTATGGAGAACTTGATGTATATTTTTGCCTGTTTTTTTTTTAAGAAAGACAGCATATATCAACACAATCAGATTCTGAGTAAGTTATGGAGAACTTGATGTATATTTTTGCCTGTTTTTTTTTTTCAGAAAGACAGCAGATATCAACACAATCAGATTCTGAGTAAGTTATGGAGAACTTGATGTATATTTTTGCCTGGTTTTTTTTTTCAGAAAGACAGCATATATCAACACAATCAGATTCTGAGTAAGTTATGGAGAACTTGATGTATATTTTTGCCTGGTTTTTTTTTTCAGAAAGACAGCATATATCAACACAATCAGATTCTGAGTAAGTTATGGAGAACTTGATGTATACTTTTGCCCGTTTTTTTTTTCAGAAAGACAGCATATATCAACACAATCAGATTCTGAGTAAGCTATGGAGAACTTTGATGTATATTTTTTGCCTGGTTTTTTTTTCTGTAAGACACATCATGATTGTAGAAGATCATGATTTCAGCTACACCTAACATTCTCCTCTTCCACAATCATAATCCCTACCCACTAAGTTCCACTCCCATCTCACTTGTTACACATAGCTCAGAACCTCCTCACAGCATCACATTACAACCCCTCTACCCCAACTATAATCACATATTTCAACTTCTCCCGGCTAGGTTACCACTGTATCAGTCTCTCTCCCCTCCACGATTTCCTCACCCATCACCCTCAGTTACGACCCACCTATCACACATCCCATGTCTCCATTTAAATACTCTCTACACTCCACCATGTGCATTTCTGACACACAACGTCGGACAACCCACAGCTTCTTACAAGTTACAGCTAAGCGCTCTATTCATTTCATTTGATTTTTTTTTATTTTGAACATAGCATTCATGTGAATTTATATTTTATCTCCTCTCTCTATTTCTTCATCCTGTATGTTTTTGTATGATTAAGGCTCACATTGAAACATCACAACTGTGTACCCGTTAAGTAATAAAGCTGTTCCTACTTTTTTTCCTTAGTTTATACATCTGAGTACTTCATAGAGCACCTGGTGTATATTTTTTCCTGTTTTTTTTTTCAGAAAGATAGTACTTATCAACACTTTCATGAAAAAGATGAAACAGAACAAGTCATAATCATTCTCTTCAGTGACTGAACAAACCTTAAAACAATTTATCTCTTCATTTCTCTAACTTCATTCTTTGGTTCTTGCTATATTTTACAGTGGACTCTCTCCTTTACATTTCTGTCTCTTATTGTATTACCTATCTTTTAGTTTGCTTCTGTGTAGACCCAGTACAACCGTCTTATTGTACAGTGTGGCGTTACAGCACTGACGGGTGAAAGCATGCAGTGACATAAATGCTGTAATCTACACAGATGGTTCGGAATGTAAGCCATTGATATTTATGCATGTAATACAGGCAGGATGACAATGTAAATAATGATCGTCACAAATGCGTTGGAATCATTGGAAACACAAAATTACGCTCTTGTCACGGCAGCATTTTGAGTGAATCAAGAATATTTAAAATATGACATGGTGACAGCTCAGTAGTAGCAATAATGTGAATGATTTACTTTGTTAAAGTAGCAAAGACCAATTTCTTTCCTTTGTGTCTGTGGTATTAGCTAACAATCTTTATCTTAGTATCTCTAACACTCACCCGTGATCCTTTAAACCTGATGTTGCCACCTGCCAGTTCAAGGGCAGTGTCTTGAGAATCCCTACACACACTGACACCCATCTCATTTCCAAACTCACGCAGTACCTCATTCACTTTGGTGTTGATGCTAATGTGGACAGCATCAATACAAGACATGTTGGCAAAACTTCCCCACATAAAGTCATGTATCTCCACTGCATACGCTGGGGCAGACACTAAAAGTAAATAAATGACCACATGCAGTCATAAATTTACACTGTACATTGTGGCAGACATTTTATATAACTACGTGTTTTTATAAACCTCCACTATGTACACTGGGGCAAAATAAATAAATTACCACATGTAGTCATAAATTTACACTATGTACACTGTGGAAGACTAATACATAATATAAGTGACTGCATATAGTCATAAATCTCCACAACATACACTAGGGAAGATACTATAAATAATAAAAATGACATGTAGTCATAAGTTTACATTATGTACACTAGAAATGACACTATAAATACAGTAATTTACCTAATTTCACTTATGTAATGAGCATAAACTGAAAAACAGAAACCACTGATCCTGAACTCCATAGATTTTAAAAAAGCATTTAATAGCATACATAGAGATTCACTATGGAGAATTTTAAGAATATATGGGATACCATCTAAAATTGTCAACATCATTAGAGATCTCTATAACAGATATGTTTGCGCAGTCAAAACTGAAGAAGGAATGAGCGAATGGTTTCAGATTGAAACAGGCGTGAAACAAGGTTGTATATTATCTCCATTACTTTTTGGAATTGCCATAGACATTATAATGAAAAGATGCTGTACAGGTAAAACTGGCATTGATTGGGTACACGGGACACAAATAGAAAATCTTGATTTTGCAGATGACATAAATCTTATCAGTTACAATGTGAAATCGATGCAGGAAAAAACAGATTCCCTGTCTTCCTTGGCTACCAAAATAGGTCTTGAAATTAACAAAGACAAAACAAAAATAATGAAACTTCTCATTAATCAAGAAGGAAAAATATATGTAGAAGGAACAATTGTTGATGAAGTAAATCAATTTGCATACGTCGGTGGCTACACAGACCATGATGGTGACACCAGAAAGGAAGTTAGAATTTGAAATGCAAAAGCAGCATTGTCCTTCAAAAATTTTGAGAACATATGGGATTAAAAAGTATAAGCACAAAAACCAAGTTAAGATTATTCAATTCAAATGTTATATCCACCCTCATTTATGCATGCAAAAGCTGGAATTCAACTAAAGAAATAGACAAGAAATTAGACTTTTTTAAAAATAAATGCCTAAGGAAAATACTTGGTATAAAGTGGAACAAATTCAAGAACAACTCTAAGACAGATGAGCAAAACAACAACCTGTCTCATGGGTGATCAGAAAAAAGAATATGGACATATGCTGGTCGTGTGATGAGAAGAAACAATCAGAGAATACCAAAACAAGCTATCAAGTGGAGTACAACAGGCCGAAGAAACAGAGGTCGACCACGTGAAACTCTAAAAAGGACAGTGTTAAGAGAAGCCAGATTAGTGGGCCTAACATCCCTTGATGAAGTTGAAAGACTCACAGAGACAGGAAAAATTGGCGAACTACTTTGTGAACCCTATGTGACGTTTAACGGCACGGGAAGGATATAAGATATAAGAAGAAAGATCTGGTCGAGACAGCTTCTCCTTTTTTGAAATCCTGCCTGTTCTCTCATTGCAGCATCCACTATATCTTGAATTCTATTCAGAATAACTTTGCAAAATACTTTTGACACAACTGATAGTAAGGTTACTCCTCTCCAGTTGTTGCAATCACTAAGGTTGCCTTTTTTGGGCATTTTAACAATGATTCCTTTTTTCCATTTAGAAAGGATCTTTTCTTCTTTCCAAACTTTATTAAACATTCTCTGTAGTTGGTTCATGTTATCACCGTAATAGCTTTTAACATTTCGGCTGTTATTTCATCTTCACCTGCAGCTTTGTTGTTAGCCATTAGATTCACTGCTGTTTCAATTTCATGCAATGTAATTTCATCTAGGTTGACATTTAGTTGTGGGAATGGTAAGTCAGTTTCAAGGTCTATCAATTCTTTTGGGTATGGTTGATTAAGTATTTCTTGGAAGTGTTCGGCCCATCTTTGCTTTTGGTCTTTACTTGACGTTAATAGAGTGCCAGTTTTGCTAAGGATGGATATTTCTTTGGATGCAATAGTACCTGTTAGCCTCTTTTGTATGTTATACAGTTTTGCTGTCTCCTGTTTTTGCTGCCTTCTCTGTTTCTTTCACCATATTGTCCATGTACTCTTTTATCCCTTCTAGCTAAACTTTTTACTTTACTGTCTTGTTCTTTGTATGTTGCTTTTGCCAAATCTTTTCCAAGATCTGTCTTTACATTCAACATGACTAATTTGGCTGCTCATCTTTCATGTATGAATTTCCATGTGGTATCTGATATCCATGCTTTTCTACTTGTTTGTAGTCCAGCATTTGTTTTAGCTGCTGTAACTATGGCTGTAAGAATGCCATAATTCATCTAAATCTGTCTCCTCTACCTCACTGAATGCAGCGAAATGTTTGGTAAGTTACAGATTAACATTACTCTTAGTGTTTTCATCCTGTAGACTATGACTGTTTATTTTCTGAGTATTGTTTTCTTGTGTTGCCTTTTCAGTTTTAGTCTTATTTTCATTATACACAGATTGTGATCACTGTTGACGTCTGCACCCCTATATGCTCTTACATCTATCAGAGATGTTCTGAATTGCTTTCTAATACAATAATGATCTATCTGATTTCTGGCTCTATCATCTGGAGATATCCATGTTGTTTTATGTATTTCTTTGTGTGGAAATATCATTCCTCCAATGACCATGCTCTCTGTTAGACATAACTGAATTAATCTTTCTTCATTCTGATTTACCGTATCAATCCCTTCATTCCCCATGACTTTTTCAATGTTGGTGTTATCTTTCCCTACCTTGGCGTTGAAGTCTCCCATGACAACTAAAATATCATGTTTAGGGACTCTGTTAATGAGTTGTTGTAGTTGGTGATAGAAATCCATGTTCCGCTGTAGGTTTTTTTTCTGATGTGGCTATAAGTACTTGATTGTCAGTAAAAAGGAGTTCATTTATGGTCCTCCTACTGTGTATGTCTTCTGGAAGGTGTTGTGGGTTTATTAGCATTGTTTTGCAGATGTTGTCAATGTATGTTATGAATGGTAAGGGAGATAGTAAACAACTCTGCCTCACTCCAGATTTTATGATGAATCCTACTTTAGTTTAATTTCATTTTCTATGTAAATTCTTTTCTCTTTTGTTAATTGAATGGCCATGGGCCAAACTACAGTTTATATTTTACTCATAAACCTCTATTAATAAAAGTTCATGTACAATGTAGCAAGAGTATGACATACAGGGGGACCATGGTTTGTAAAAATGGTGTATAATGCAGGGTTACATATGTAAAAATATGGCGGTCATAAATCAGTTTTCACTATGTACACCGGGGTTGTTCTGGCTTTTTTTGACAAAGAAAAACATTTTGCCCTTCAAAAACGTATAGTGAAAATGACTAAGGTAACTTCTTATGTTTTTTTATCAAATTTTTATGTTGTAATTTATTTTTTCACATCATCATCTGCATCGTTCGTGGGTGTATAACACTGTATAATTGTCATTCTTCCGTGTCTTAAGTCCAGGATGGTGACACCAGAAAGGAAGTTAGAATTAGAATTGCAAAAGCAGCATCGATCTTCAAGAATCTTGAGAACATAAGGAATTCAAAAGTTATAAGCACAAAAACCAAGTTAAGACTATTCAATTCAAATGTAATATCCACCCTCATTTATGCATGCGAAAGCTGGAAAACAACTAAAGAAACAGACAAGAAATTAGACTCTTTTGAAAACAAATGCCTAAGGAAAATACTCAGCATCAAGTGGAACGAATTCAAGAACAATGTAGAGATAAGACAGATGACTGAACAACAACCAGTCTCATGGGTGATCAGGAAAAGGAGATGGACATATGTTTGTCACTTGATGAGAAGAAATGATCAGAGAATACCAAAACAAGCTATCAAGTGGAACACAACAGGCCAAAGAAAAAGAGGCAGACCGCGTGAAACTCTGAAGATGACACTGTTAAGAGAGGCCAAATTAACAGTCATAAAATCCCTTGATGAGGTTGAAAAACTCGCCGAAGACGGGATAAATTGGTGAACTACTTTGCGAGCCCTATGTGACATTTAATGGCATGGGAAGGATATAAGATATAAGAATTTATTTTTTGGTTTTTTTTTTATGCAGTGTGTTTAAAATTTTTTTTTTTCTTTATTTAATTAGATTTTGTTTTGCTAAAGTGCTTACTACTTTTATTTTATGTGGCTATTTTAGACTTGACGAGAACAGGAAAACTTGGCAAACAACTATGCAAACTCTATGTGATGTCTGACGGCATGGGAAGGATGTAAGATGTAAGATTTTTTTAAGACTGATTTGCATATAATTCCAAATAATCATGCTCATATTTTAATCTTTTACTTGCACGGAATTTTAAGTTGTCATACACATTTTTTAAAGTTTTATTTGCATGTAATTCCAAATAATTATGCTCATTTTCTAATCTTTTACTTGTATGTAATTTTAAGTTGTCATATACATTTTTTAAAGTTTTATTTGCATGTAATGAGATTTTTATTTTCAAGTTCTGTTCAGTTTACTGTTTTTTGCACTGTTTCACTGCTGGCTTAAAGACTCCTTTGACAATGATTGTCAGTATAAAGTGACATCTTTTCAATGTGTCATCTACTTCCTCTTTGTATGCAAATCACTGTGAAATCATCCTCTTTGTATCCAAATCAATGTGAAATCTTCCTCTCTGTAACAAATCACTGTGAAATTTTCTTCATCTTTGTATGCAATAAATCAGTATGAAATCAACAACATTTATTTTTTATAAACTGTAGTTGCTGAATCTCCAAGCTTTCAAGGTAAAATGTGTGAAAAGTCTAGGATCACTTTTTTTCAACAATATCTTTCATTTGAAATCTGCAGTATATTTCCTTAATACAAGAAAAGAATGAAGCTGACAGAAATTACTTACAGTCTACTGGACGCTGTGACAGTCCTTGACCAAATGTAGCTGGCTGTTTCTCAAGAGATTGTGTAGTCAGGCAGTCATTTATGGCACTTTCCTCCTTACTCTGACCTCTGTTTGACCTGTTCAGTTCTGCTTCTTGACCCAAGTCTGACTGCCCTTTCTCATTCTGCAAAGACTGTTGTACAATGTAAGTTGTGCAGTTAATCGCCGCTGTTGTAGCTGGGCTCCTGGTGGTGTGTTGGGTGGTCTCACCATCTCTAGAACTCCTTGTTGAGGGCCCCTTTGATGGGGAAAAGGTTGCAGAATATTCAGTGGGTTGATGAGGTTTTGAGGAGGTAGGGTTAACAGGTGAATACTGGGAATTTCTGAATATATCATCATTTGAAGATGTACTGATAACTGTACTAGATGCAAAAGGAGATGAGGAGGTGGACCAAAGAGGTCGCTGTGTTGTTTCAAAATCTGAAGTTGTTGTTGAAGAAGTTTCAAGTGTTGTAATGGACAAAGAGGATAGTTTAGTGGATAATTCAATGTCCTTCACAGTGTTCGTGTTAGATGATGCTGTGGCTGAACGAGAATGTAATACTTCCATATCTGTGGTTTCAGAATGTACAGGGGTAGCTGAAGTTGTTAGCTTTGAGGTAGTAACAGCTTCATCAGAATCTTCAGTTGTAGCAACATTAACTGTTGCTGATGTAACACTGTGTACTTGAGGCTGAGAGGAGGATGTTGCTGTTTCTGGCCCGACTGATGTGTTTGTCTCTGCTGAATCAGTTTCTATATAAAATGGTGCTGGTGTTGATCCAGAAGGATTCAGAGTTTCAATTCCTGTATCGATGCAGTCTGAAACATTAATAGAGTTGTATAAACATTTGCAACATCTTAAGATAATTAGTTTAAGGTAATTTTAGCTTATACATTGATTTTTATAATTTTATAAACATATTTGGAGAATTTCCTCTTTTTCTATTGCTAGCATATTAGGAATCTCTCTGTGTCTATTGCTGGCACATTAAGAATATCTGTTTCTACTGCTGGCACATTAAGAATTTCTGTTTCTACTGCTGGCATATTAAGAACTCTGTTTTTACTGCTGGTGTATCAAGAATCCCTCCATTTCCACTACTGGCACATGAAGTGCAAGATGCTGCAGTTGTCGTTGTTTTAACATCTCTCAGTGACTGTGATTCTGAGTGATCCCACCATTGCTAGAACTCTTAGTTCAGGACCCTCTGATGGGGAAAAAGTTGCAGAATATTCACTGTAGCTGAGGTGAGAAGCTTAGAATAAAGGCATCAGGCTAGATAGGAAGCAGAGTTTTATCTTAGAAAGGAGCAATGAAAGCAGGCCTCTCAACAAGTTCTAGCGATCTTGCTAATTTTAAACTATATCAGCTACTGGCAGCAGGGGTGGATGATACATTGGCAAACTTTGTTCTCAATATAACTGCCATACAAAGACCATCATTCAAAAGTCTGAAATGGCTAAAAAAAAAAGTTACTGTGAAACTGAAAGTTATATGTCAATATTTATCTACAAAGTTTACCTTCCATACACACAGGCAGTGTTACATTTCCACACAGTTGCTTTTCTCCTTCTAACCTCAAACCCCCTCCACAAAACCATTGGCCAGTGATAGTTAATGGTGACTTCAAGCTCAAACTGACCACTGGACAACTGTTGTCCTGATTAATAATTTTCACAAGATTTAAAGTCATGATGTACGACAGTAACTGCCGGTGGCATTGACATGTTGCAGATGTATTTTCCGATGAGACAACAATATGTACTGATATGTTGAGCTGAAATAAATGTTTTAAAAACTACAATTAATTTGATCATATGAGAATAATAAAATGTATACTATAAAGTATGTGACAGATAATAAGGATGGCGACTGCAGTAAAACTGGTTTAAATAATACAGTTAGATAGGTGTATGGTGTAGTTTTACAAAGTGGCAGAGGGAGTGAGTAAAGTGAGAAAAAATGAATAGAAAGTATGAGAATGTATAAATGAAAAACATACAACATCTGATATTTTGACGTGAGCCTTTTTTCAAGGATTACATGCACAACGGGACAAAAAACAAATAACTAAACGAAGAACTTATTTTAATATGGCCTCCTCCAGAAGTAGGAAACAGAAATGTGCATCTTAGAAAATGCATAGGGACCACGCAGGCCACACAGAGGATACGCTGATAGAGCAAATCATAAAGAAGAGGTGGAGAGAGAGGAGGAAAACAAGTGGTTGAAAAGGGTGGGGGGAAAGGCAATAGAAACATGATAGCCGCTAGAGGAAGTGTCGGGGGAGGGTAGGGAAAATGGGAAGCGGAGAGATAATGAATGAAGAATATAAACACCTGCAGGGAGAAAATGTGAAACTGGTGAATAGGACAAGACCCTATAAACACCAATATGTTGCCAGAGAAGAAAAGAGGGTGGTGGTAGGGAGGGTTAGCTAGGAGAAAGAAAGTAGAGTAAAAAAAAGGGGGGAGGGGAGTGGAAAACTAAAGAAGTTACAGAAAGCTGAAGACATTGTTAATTCCAGCTGGGTGGAAAATAAGGCGCTGTCCTAGAACCTTCCGGGATCGTATATCAGCAGAACAAGAGCGGATCACACTAACAGAAATGTCCTGTTTTCCCCTGTGGTTGCTAAGGTAAGAATTCAATGGCCTTAACTTCAACTAGATTAGTGGTGTAGCCATGGGTACCAAAATGGGCCCCAGCTATGCATGTCTGTTCATGGGCCACTTCGAACACAAGGTTCTGAGAGCCTTTAGAGGCCCATTTCCCACCTTCTATAGACACTACATAGATGACGGCATTGGGGTCACATCAATGCCAGAGGAAGATCTTGACAACTTTATCAGTTTTGTTAAGGAGTACAATCCTGTAATTTCTTTCACCTCCCATGTCTCTGCTACTTCTGCTAACTTTCTCGACATTGCCATTACCATCAGCCCTTCTGAGCTTACTACTTCTATCCACTATAAACCTACAAACTCTCACAGCTATCTCCTATACTCTTCCTCCCATCCCAGATTGTGTAAGGACTCTATTCCTTTTTCCCAGCTTCTTAGGCTGCAACGTTTGTGTAATGAGGATTTGGATTTCCAGGATCAAGGCCATAAAATGCTAGATTTCTTCCATCAACGTGGCTATCCAGAACATGTTCTCTTGTCATCTTGGAACCACATCAGCCACATATAGTGGCAACAAGCCCTCACTCCTAAACCGCACTGTAGCTCAGACAGAGTTAAACTGGTACTCATGCACCACCCGCATAGCTTGGCAGTTAAAAACATACTGTTTCGCCATCTCCATCTCCTCCAGACCAAGCCTGATACACGTGAACTTTTTGGGGAACCCCCACTGGTGGTGTACAGATGGGACAAGAACCTCAGGGACCTTTTAATTCATAGTCACCTTAAGACAGATGACACTTTTTATGGTACCAGACCTTGCGGACGCCGTAGATCCAACACTTGTCTGTTTGTTGTCAAGGCTAGCCAGATCTCCTTCCCTAAGTCCACGATATCAGTTCAGGAGGGTTTCACCTGTACTTCATGCAATGTTATTTATGCTATTATGTGCAAATTTTGCAGTTTGAAGTACATAGGGGAGACTGGTTTATGCTTAGGAGATCGATTTCGCGAACATCTTAATGATAATTTCTAAGAGGGCTTGGATAACTGCGGCTAAATATTTTTACCTTAGCAACCACAGGGGAAAACAAGACATTTCTGTTAGTGCGATCCGCTCCTGTTCTGCTGATGTACAATTTCGGAGGGGCCCAAAACAGCGCCTTATTTTCCAGGCTGGCCGTCTCCACACAGCTGGAATTAACAATGTCATCAGCTTTCTGTAACTTCTTTAGTTTTCCACTCCCCCCCTTTTTTTACTCTTTCTTTCTTTGTCCTAGCTACCCTTCCTACCACCACCCTCTTTTCTTTTCTGGCAACATATTGGTGTTTATTAGGGTCTTGTCCTATTCACCAGTTTCATATTTTCTCCCTGCAGGTGTTTATATTCTTCATTCATTATCTCTCCGCTTCCCATTTTCCCTCCCCCCCCCTTCCCCCGGACACCTTCTCCTCTAGCAGCTATCATGTTTCTATTGCCTTTCCCCCCACCCCTTTCTACCACTTGTTTTCCTCCTCTCTCTCCACCTCTTCTTTATGATTTGCTCTATTAGCGTATCCTCTGTGTGGCCTGCGTGGTCCCTATGCATCTTCTAAGATACGCATTTAGGTTTCCTACTTCTGGAGGAGGCCATATTAAGATAAGTTCTTCGTTTAGTTATTTGTTTTTTGTCTCGTTTTGCATGTATCGAAAAAGACTCACATCGAAATATCGGACGTTGTATGTTTTTCATTTATACATTCTCATACTTTCTATTCATTTTTTTCTCACTTTACTCACTCCCTCTGCCACTTTGTAAAACACACCATACATCCCTATCTAGCAATAAAGTATGCCTCACACCTTCAGTAATATCAGATTAGCAAATCAGAATTTTTATCCCCACTGTCCTATATGTTTAGATTCTTTCAGGCTGAGAGGACAAAAAGTTAGCAAAATAAAAAGTTAGCCTCTTTAGACAGAAGTTGGTAGAGTAAAAAGTTAGCCTCTTTAGACAAAAGTTGGTAGAGTAAAACTTCTTACAATCAAATGAGGTCAGACAAAATCCATAGCTGTAAATTTCCTTATCAAACCCTGGTCTATGAAAGATGACAACTGTCCAAATCTACAAGCAACTCATAACTATGATGATCATGCTTTAACAAAAACATGTTGAAATCAGGAAAAAGTAATAAAATTCTGTTACACATTATACCTAAACCTGCACAATAAATGGAGAGATAAAAAGAAGTCCTGAATTGGACACTAAAATGGCAAAATTTTAGCAGCACAAGTAAACTCTTCCCGTGCCGGGACTGCTTTATCATGTTTTTGCTAAGGTCCCGATAGGGACCCTAGCTTTGTTTCATTAAAAACCCAGTGTAACTTTTGATTGTAAACAGTTTAGTACACATGTCTAGTGACCTCTGTCACAATTCTGAAAGCATCATAACAATGGGGGTCAAAATACAGCACTTTGATTGGGAAAAAAATCAATTTTTGTGTGACTTCGGAGGCAAACATGTCCCTCTGCGACTAGACCACCGTTCGTGAATATACCCCAAGTTGATTTAGACTATTAGATGGACTGGAGAAGTAATTAGAAGGGTACTTCAGGTATTATTTTAAAGTGAACATGCAACATAATCACACGATGAGATCAGATAAAATGACAGTCGATCTACACTTCGCTGGTCCATTGATGCCAGTCCTAAACCTAGCCAACGGACAGTAATACACAATTATCAGCTAAAATCATCATACTACAACACAATTATCAGCTAAAATCATCATACTACAACACAATTATCAGCTAAAATCATCATACTACAACACAATTATCAGCTAAAATCATCATACTACAACACAATTATCAGCTAATATCATCATACTACAACACAATTATCAGCTAATATCATCATACTACAACACAATTATCAGCTAATATCATCACACTACATCTTTTTTCCTACATAAAACTCTTCATTTATGAAATCTTCTTACATTTATAGCTATCTGGAAGCATAATATGCATACTTTTAACATGGAAATAATTAGTTACAAATTATCCCCTATACATATCAAGACTGGCGATTTTTGTCTGGCACAGAACGGAACATCTGCATTTTTACTTCCAGCATGGAAAGAGTTAATCAACATGGCATGTAATAATAATATGATCACAATTACTGCCTGATATACTGACATGACATTTATAATATGATAATTATTGCCTGCATTTATTAACATGACATCCAGTGATCTGATGACAATCAGAAAACACAACTATTACATCACTAAATGGCCACTACCTGTACAGAGATCATGACTCAGAATCCAAAAAAAAAGCAGCATCATTCAGAGAAAAACTTACAGAATCTTCAAAGAGAGTAACTTCTGTATCCTTCTGGACATCAGCCGTAACATTCATGGCCTGACACAGCTGCACCATCACAGATAACCACCGCTGAAGTAATTCCTCTGTCCTGTAGGTCTGAATACATTCACTTTTCATGCTGACAAAATCTGCCAGCACAAAATGTCCTCGGATGATCAAGTCAGCTGATGGTTTTAGGCCTGAAACTTTTGTCTCCTTGTAAGGAAGACATATTAGTGGGTCCTGATCTGTAATGAAAATGTTAATATCGTTGTCTCAGTGTACAGATTTTAATATCTTTGAACTCATTAAACTACAGGTAGTTTCAGGTTGTGGTTTCAGATATAAATTTTACAAACAGGAAACAATGAAGTACTTGGTATTTATTTGTTTGCTACTCTTTCCCAGCATGCATCAGACATTGCAGGAGGCCGTGTGTGTATGTTTGTGTCTGAAAAACTTGCTATCCGCATGAGACTCAATCTAAGCGACGGAATTTCTAGTTTCCTTTCTGGGTGTCACGATTTTCAGCTGGACCGGTATTGATCACTTTGCTATCAAACACCCCTTTTTTTTGGGGGGGGGGGGGAGAGGAGTGTGTGTGCTAGATAGCACAATCGGTTAATACGCTGTTCTTTTGTGGCCAGATGGCTGCTCGAGGTTTAAGTCCCAGATAATTCTCTTGTGATTTTTCTTTGTCATGTCTAAAAGTGCTTTGTTTACAATTTTTTTCAAGGTCTTATACAACATTGTTGTGCTGTTACTTAACTCATTGACCACAATCTACAGACTGTAATATCTTTAACTCATAAAACAAAGTCTACAGATTGCCATATCATTAACTAATTAACCACAGTTTATATACTGCAATATCATTAATCTATTAACCACAGCCTATAAATTATACTATCATTAACTCATTAAATGCAATCTGCAAACTGTAATATCATTAACTAGTCTATAAATTATAATATTATTAACTAAATAATCAAATGCAGTCTCAAAAATTTTGTTAATATAAAACTGAACAACAGATTGACAACCGTGCTACACAAATGAGACTTGTCATGATCAGTGAGATACAGCTTGGTACAACACTGTTATAGCTTCAGGTTGTACATCTGACAAACAGGATGTTGTGGATGCTTTCTCTGGTCACTGGAATAGGAATGAAAATGTTCCTCATGGTGGTTTTAGAAGCATGCTACATTAATTAAACTTGCAAGGATCAAGTCCCCATCCAGTTCAGTGCTTCTGTTTCAAATCTTCACCAAGACATCAGCTCCCAAGAGCTTCAAGTTCACACTTATAATGAGATCATACAACAATAAAAACAAATTTTAACAACAAAAGTAACAATAGCAGGAGCAACAACAGTAGCAACTATAGCACTAACAAAATCCGCAACAACAACAGTAATAACTACAGCAGTACAATTATAGAAGCAACAACAATAGTAACAACAAAAGCAATAAAATTTGTATAAACATCTTTGTTTTTAATATATTTATTTTTATAAACAAAACTGCAATAAATAAATATGCAATGCAAGACACAACACAACTGCCATACCTAGTTATGAAAGGTAACACAAATTCTGCTGCAATTTCCAAATTAATTTTTTTTCATTGTTAGTGCTACTATCACAGCAAAAACAATGAAAACTATATATTTTTTAAATAGAAGTTTATTTATCTGCTGAGTAGGAACTGATCTAACTTTAAATAGATACAAGCAACTTACTGGATGGCTTGTATCCTTGAACAACACACTGGAATCTAACAAGGGACTGTACAGGGAAACCAGGCTTGTATTCCACAATGGTAGCTTGTGATGGTAATCCAGGATGTAAGCAGGACTGAGCTGCAAGGAAAGAAATGATATATAACCTGATTTAAGAGACAGGAACATTTTATATGAAGTGTATTGTTCATATTTTCTAGCACTGATATAAGTCAGGTAAATGTATAATTAAGTAGTTATGAAGTAGATGTAGGAAATAATTAACTGTATGCTGTGGAAAAAAAAACAAACTGTTACAAATTTATTACATAAGTTTATTATTTCTTGCTGTGACTCCACCATGAAAGGACACACAGCTGGTTGCATGTACCATGTAACTTCACACCCTCTGTTTGTGAAGCTGGTGTTTCTGTTACAAATTATGTTATCTAAAAAGAAGCCTATAGCATATATAAGAATATGAACAGAAGCATTTATTTTCTACAAAGGTCTGTCACTTCAGGTTTCCTTCAAGCTCACATTTCCAAATATTTTTTTTCCTTTGACAACCTCTGTCTCTGATATAAACCTATTACCAAGTCTGATTTTGTGGGGTTTTTTTAATCTCCTGAGTAGGTCATTTTAAAAATCTGTCTTACCCTGACAAATAGGAGTAGGATGGCTCCAGGTTCCATCAGACCTACACTTGACCACAGATTGTCCGATAAGCTGGTAGCCACATAGGCATCTGAACACTGCCACTGAGCTATAGGTGGTGGAGCTGAAGTTCACACTGCCACCAACAGGACTGTGAAGATCTGGGCAGGATATAACTGAAATATAACCACAACATTGGTTTTGTTGAGATACAAAACACTCTCTACCTGGTAACACTTTGTTTCTTGTTGTTTGAAATATAACAGTTCTGTCTACGTCTTTAAACATTTTTTCCTACCATATTTTACATATTTTATTGCTGGCTACATATAAAATATTTTACTGTCAATTTTATATAAAATATACTACTTTATTGCTCATTACATATAAAATATAATATTTTAATGGTGCTTGCATATCAATATACTCTATAGATATATTTCAAATATCTTATATGAAAACAAAAAGTTCACACTGAAGGCTAATTTTTAAACTAGTTCCAGGCAAGCCTGTCTCATGACACATCTCGTAGGGTAAAGTAATGTTTTACTTACATTTACAGCTTGGTTCAGTTCCTGTCCAGTCAAATTTAACCACCTGGAGGTCATCGTTGAACACTTTTATGCAGTACCGTTTCTTAGGTCCCTGTAGTATGTGATTCTTGTGACACGTGTAGACAACAGAACTGCCCAGAGTGAGACCAGAATAAGAGACCTCACCGTTATTTATACTTCCTGGTTCCTCACATGAGTGTTCTGATGAGAAAGATAAGGAGTTATCATGGAGATTTTCCACATATAATATGCAGCAATGATGGAAAGTTTACTCACAAAACGGAGTGAAAATGGAAAGTTTACTCACAAAACAGGTAGCGAACATGGAAAGTTTAAGACAAGGAGTGATCACATACAGTTTATTAATAACAAAATATGTGCCAGGCACCAGTCTCTACATCTAGATTATCTGGAGTACAAACAAACAAAACATCACACTGTCATGCCCACAGGTCATGGAAAGAGGGGCCAAACTCTATATCCCCAATATACTTTAATGGCATGAAAATGGGAATTTTTAACAATCAAAGAAGCTTGTAATTTATTATTCTTTCACAATTATATTATGTATGTGCTTAGTTCAGCCCTAACTTTAGAATTCATGAATAACATGCCTACTTTTAATCTGAACATTACACTTTACACTCAGTCAGTATTCTCAATTATTAAGTGAAGATCAAAACCTGTACCATGTTGTGACAGCAAGGACTAACATTAAACTGGTATACAAAGATCATATGAACATTTACCTATACAGCCTGCTGGTGATGCAGACCACCCCTTGCCAGGCAAGCATGATACAACTGATGCACCACTTAGATAGCTGCCACTTGGGCAGACAATATAAGCCTTAGTGCCAAATAAAAGCTCATTATTGCTTAATGGCCTCTGTGTGTATATTACATTTGCTGTTTCTCCATCCACAAGAGGTTTACAAGTTGCTGGAAAAGAATTATTTAAAAATGCTTAAAAGTACATGCATTTTCATTTAAACAGAAATGTTTGGATATATAATAACTGTGTCCGAATTATGACATGGTCCACAAAGCTGGTGAGACATAATCAGCCAGGATTCCATGCTATAGAGTTACGACATGGTCCACAAAGTTGGTGAGACATATCCAACCAAGACTCCATGCTATCTCTATGTACTGTCCTTGGAACAGGCTGCTGTGGTGGCACAGCAGGGTCAACATATTCTAGTGGTGAAGCTTACGTCTTAGTTCTTGCCTTGTCTCCTTTCTCATGTACCATCAGGTACATCTTAATAAGGATCGGCGTATCAGCTCATACAAAAAGATATATGATTTATGCTATTCTATTCACCTCTTGTATGGTTGGCTTCTATCTCTGTCATATTCCACTACGGGCATTAAAAAGCCACAGCAGTACTCTAAATTTTATCTCATGCCTGTGTTTTCAAAACCTCAACTCAAAATGTAATATAAAGTGACCAACTATCCCACATTATATAGGACAGCCCTGTACTTTATTTAGGATTTGTCCCAGGAATCATATTACTTCTGTTAGGATGCCTAAATGTTACCTATTTTAAAACATGTGTCCCATATTTCCTGTATTCTGATCTTTGATCAGCACATTCGTAAATATGGTTATAAGCCAAGCCTACTGGTCAGAATTCTGGGTTAAAAGTTTGTGTTAAATCACAATTTTAAACATTTTATTTTCACTACTTTACACCACCATCACCAACCCCCTCTCCCACACACATGCCCCCAGTCAGGTTATATGGTGTTACTCTAATTTGCACCTACAAGAAGATAACCAACCAGCTGACCAACCACCAAATTAACTGTTATACTACAGATACAATAATCCAAAGACCACACAAAAATTTTATAAGAAATATATCCACTATGATTGTAACCAGCAAAATGATGCAATGCCCATTTTTGATTTACACAGTAATTTAAAATTTGAATCTCAAAAAACCAGAACAGAACCATATAGTAGCAGCTGGATTATTTGTAATTTTTTCACACCCAACTATGTGGCTCATGACAGGAAAAAGCTAAGGATGTTTTTATTGTGATAACAGAATTCATATGAGAATCTAAAATTAAATGTGTACAAAGTAATCTTGAAGCCTAGTTATTTCATGCAAAACATACCCGTACAGGTTTTATTGGGGATTAATGTTACAGCACTAATCTGACGCCAAGAATCGAGGTACAGACTCATATCTTTGGGACAGTTACATCTATACTTTCCGGGTAGGTTGACACACTCATGGCTACAGCCTCCATTGTTCACTGCACACTCATCAATATCTAAAAAGACATTTTAAAAAAAAAGCACAAATATCTCTACAGTGTGTTAATACAATTAGAAAAATGGCAGTTTATAATTATCACAGGTATCACATATTAGACATAACTGGGAAAAATATTTTTTAAAGTGGATAAACAGAAGAAAGAGAAATAAACACCTGCAGAAGCCTAGGAAAAAAAAAAAGTTATATATTTTTTCGATGCTGAGATGCCAGTTTGTCCCTGCTTATGAAATTCAATCATTTAAAAAATACCTAAATCCCAAAATGACCAGACAAATACAGAGCAATCACAAACATAAACAATGAAAATATGCTGGAAAGTAAGGCTTCCTAATTTTTTTTTCTGGAAACATACATAAAGCTGACATATGTTCCAACCAACTAGCATTCCTTGGTATCATGGATATCAGCTCCAGGTTTGTTTGTTTTTTATTGATGAAACTGAAGGAAACTCTTATTTTGTGAAAAAAACATGGACAGACTGCTGACTGAATTATATTTGTCAATAAATTAAATGTGTTTGTGACAATAAAGGTTTAGACATTAGTATTGTTCAACACTCACTGCCCTCATCTTGTCAAAACCTAGTACCACTACTGATGAAGTTTATTAGGTTCATGATGATGATCATCTTGCATACGTAAATGATTATTAGTCCTGAGATAGGCAGAAGCAGGCTGACAGTTATACTGTGCTCAGACTACTGAAGGTGATGTATTCTTGATCAACAGCGTGACATAAGATAAAGATGATGCTAATGTACGAGGCTCATACCGAAAGTCATGAGCAAGTTTTTAAAAATCAGAATTTATAGATTGAGAAAATATAAATGTATCACCTTAACTGCATCCTTTGCGCTTCATGCAGAGGTCACATGACATCACCATCATGTGTCAAGTGATCATGCAGAGCAGAAACAAAATGGCGGGTGCTGAAGTTTCATTTCGTCAACGTGCTGTTATCGAGTTCCTTGTTAAAGAGGAAATCCCCACTGCTGAAATTCACCAAAGACTTCAACTTGCTTATAGAGATGTGTGTATGGGTGCTAGCAGTGGTAGGAGGTGGGTGAAACATTTCAAAGATGGAAACACAAGCATCCAAGATATACCTCACAGCAGTCGCCCTCGAACTGCCTCCACTGAACGCAACGTGGAAAGGGTTGACGATATCATTAAAGAAGACAGACGTGTCACAGTTTCTGAAATCACTGTAAATCTTGGAATATGACACAATGCAGTACAGGAAATGACTGAAACCCTAGCAGGAGAGAATGTCTAGAAAGCAGTGTGTCTGTGCTATCGGTCAGGTGAAACAGAATTCTACCAGGAGGGTATTTCAGACTTGCAGAGCAATGTGAAAAATGTGTGCAGAGAAATGGAGATTATGTTGAAAAGTGAAGAAAAAGACATAGATTAAGGTGATACCCTTATATTTTCTCTATCTATAAATTCTGATTTTTAAAAAAATTTTGCTCACGACTTTTGGTATGACCCTCGCATGTGTCAACAGCACACTGTGAAATGTCTTTGTTTTCAGGACTCAGAGATGCTAAAAGTGTGGCATACTTGGATTTATGATTAAAAACAGGAAAATAAATTCTGAAAGTTATTGTTTGTTATTTTTCTTTCTCTCATGTTTAAAAGTTCTTTGTTTATGATTTTTTTCAAGGTCTAAACATGCAGTACTGTGCTATGTTACCGTATCTGAACATCACAATGACTGGTAACACATCAGCAACTGAACAGTTTCATAGATTCAGACCCCTGCTTTCACGGCACTGGCTATAGTTGTGATCTACCTCAAGCAGACTTATCTGTTAAGCTCAAGGTACACCTGGGAGAACATCACCTTGATTATCACAACAGCATGAAGATCTAGGTGAAGCAGATATTCAGAGTAAGTATTTGCAGTAAGCTGTGAACATGAACAACTCTTCATTAAAAAACTTGTGAAGCATTTAACAGATGTACGTAAGCCACCAGAGCTATTATGTGGGCAAGGTGAAGAATACATTTCCTGAAAGTTGTCTGTTTAGCATTAACATGCGCTTACTTCTGTGATAAAAACAAAAGGCATTATTTCAGCATGATATCATATTAATAAAAAAAAAAAAGAAAGCTCTACATACCTACACAAACATGAGTGGAGTTGCCTAAATGCTGGTAACCTTCATTACAGAAGCAACTGTAGCCACCAATGAAGTTCTGGCAGTGATGAATGCCACACACATCTTTTTCACACTCATCAATATCTGTGACAAGTATTTAACACACTGACATGCCAATAAATCCAAGAATGATAATATGTGTTTAAAGAACAATTTATAAACAAATATGTTACAAAGAGATTTATTTTCTTTGTAATTTACAGGTTGTAAGGGCATGTTTTATGGAGACTACTTTATATTATGGTATCAGAATTTACTTCTACATTTTATATTATGGTATCAGAATTTTAAGAAAAAAATATAATTAAAACAGACAAAAAATTCTCAAAACCAGTTTTTCTCTACTTTTAATCTGCTAAAAAAAAAACAAAGGTCTACTGCTCTACTGATAAAAACATGTTAAAAACAAGCTGTGTTTATCTGTACAGGTGTAATCATCATCAACTCACCTACACAAGAGGGATAAGGATAATTAAACTTGAGATCATCCATGCATGTAAGCTCATCATATCCCAGCAATCTGTAACCACTGTCACAGATAAACTCAACCGACCTGCCTATATCTACTGGTCCTACCATAGTCTTCTGGCCATTGAGTAACTCATACAGGTCAGGACACTGCCGGGCTAAGCAAAGCACAAAATAACTGTATGTTACCATCATGTATGACAACAACATACAGCTTCAAAAACACATCCTTATATATAAACCCTGTGTAACTGAAGCAAAACAGCCTGGTCATGGAGTGAAGAAATACTAAGCTCTCCATGGTTTATGTCATGAAAGCATCAGACTCATCTTGTCTTATCACAACCCTCAAATATCTTCTTTTTTTTTTTGTTGAAGGGACAAATAGATGTCTTGAGAGTGCTTGATGATTTGCTTCACATAATGGGATATTTAAGGTTTATGCAATTTCCTCCTTCCACTTCTCATGAGGATGGCCTTTGCTTTTGTTTCCTACAATTCTTAGCATCTGGCAGTAGCTGTACAATGTGGCCAAACCATCTGATTTGTTGTTTCTGGATGCAGTGCAATAATGATGTTACCCCAGCCCTTGCTCTGACAGTGTCATGTCTGATTTTCTCTTCTTTCACATTTAGTATTCTCCTCAAACATGTCACTTCAGTTGCAATGATTTTCCCTTTTATTTTTGACTGTAGTGTTCATGTAATTAAAATCAAAAGCATTACTAGCTTACAATCCAGTAAGTGATAGAATCCTCCTAAAAGGGATGGCGACTGCAGTAAAACTGGTTTAAATAAATAAGGTAGACAGAGGTGTATGGTGCAGTTTTACAAAGTGAGGGAGGAAGTGAGCAAGGTGAGAAAAAAACGAATAGAAAGTATGAGAATGTATAAATGAAAAACATACAACATTCGATATTTCGGCGTGAGCCTTATTCGAGGATACATACACAACGAAATACAAACACATAGAACTTATCTGAAGTGTCTTGCTCCAAGTCTGCTTCTCACTATTCTATTATAACTCATAATAGGTAGACTTCATAATAGAAGGAAAAATCAAAATGGTCCAAGTTGGTTTTAGACCAGGAAGAGGATCAGGAGATCATATATTCAATATAAGATTAATAATACAGAAATGCAGAGAATTTAATGTGAATGTATATTTATCTTTTATAGGCTATTCAAAGGTATATGATTGTGTGCCACACCCGAAACTTTGGGAAATAATGGAAAAAATGGGATTTCCAACACATTTGATACAATTAACATCACTGCTGTATCTAGACCAACAGGCAGCAGTAAGAATAAATGTTGAAACAACAACTCGGTTTGACATAAAACAAGGAGTCTGTCAGGAGTGCATACTGTCGTCTTACTTATTTAACTTGTATGCTGAAAATATAATGAGGAATGTTAGAGAAGATGTAGACAAAGATTGTTACGATGTCATAACAATTGGAAGTTACGAAATACCAGAGATTAGATATGCTTATGACACAGTGTTACAGTCCACAACACAAAAAGGAATGGAAAAACTAATTATGTCAGTCCGTAAGAATAGTGAAGAGCAAAACTTCTATCTTAATGCGAAGAAAACTAAACTGATGACAACTGACAAAACAAGTAAGGCAGCTGAAATATATATCAAGCAGGACAAATTGGAAGAAGTGGAGAGTTTTGAACATCTTGGATCACTACTAACTAATAATGGAGATACAAGGGAAATTAAAAGGACATCTATTGCTCTTCAAAAAAGTAAAATAACTAAAGAATCTGTGGAGAGGAACAGACAGAACCACAAAAATAAGATTTTTAAAGGCATCGCAACATATGCCTGTGAGATTTGGACACTTAACAAACCAGCTGAGAAACACATAAATGCCTTTGAATGTAAATGCTACAGAAGAGTCCTTCAAATATCACGGACACAAAAAAGAACAAATATATTCATACTACAAGAATTTAATACTAAAGAATGGCTATTTAGGAAGATTAAACAGAGAAAACTTAAATATTTTGGACAGATTAAACATCATGAGAATTTAGAGAAGACAGTCTTGGAAGGGTACATAATGGGAAAAAGAAAGAGAGGAAGACCAAGGTGAAGATGGCTGCAAGATATCATTGATGATCTGCGAATGGACGCATCAGCAGCAGGGCACCTTGCTTACAACTGAGAGGCCTACAGGAGAGCTATCAGGGAGGAAAAGTTCCGTAAGGGACATGCAAATGACTGACTGACTAATTGAATGTCCATATTTGACACTGACAGCACAGGTGGACATACTGAAGATGGGATCAGAGCACTTATGAGCTAACTGTCTGATATGCAATGAGGATGATCTATTAACTAACAATGAAATGCCACACACAGACCTACTGAGACTGACCTCAGTAAAGGAAGTTTCTGTTTTATGTTTAAATAGGAGGTTTAACTCTTTCCACCCGCGTTACTTTCAAAATGTTCCTTAGTTTCTTACGACGCGGACATTTTGGAGAAGGGGTCCCTGTGTAAAAGTTATTGTACCGAATTAATTCCATGATCACCACGTGTGTATCACACATTAAAATAAGTGGAAATGAATGAAGATTCCATAAATGAAGTTATTTGTCATAAAAAAAAAAAACAAAGAAAAGAAAAAACTGGTGTGAAACGATGGAATGATTTCTGGCGCTAAAAAAATTTTAGGGCTGAACAATAAAATCTACTTTATACTTACCTTAGCTGTGTCATAATCCAATATAGAATACGTAGTCATTCAAATTTCAACACAGAAAAATCAATATTTATGGACTTTTGTGACATCCAATAAATCTAACAGATCTACAGCTGCTAGAAACACATATAGTAAGCTAGATCTAGTCGGTCGGTGTGACCATTTTACCACTCAATCTCGAAATAAACTTGAATTTTACCCCTATCTATGTATCAAAAATGGCGTCTTTATCCCCCATGCTTAAAACACTAGTTTAACTTTGAATCCAGAAGAGTTCTAATTAACTAAATGAAAAGTAACATCATGTTCTCAACAAAAGAAACTCCGATGTCACATAGGGCTCTCGAGGGTGCCATTCCTAAACCGCAAAGATCCTTGTGGGGCTCGCGTGAGTGGAAAGAGTTAAGCAGCAAGGAAGAAAACACAACATAATGTGTTTCTCTACATGTTCTCTATCAATCAGAGGTGATGTATGTGCACAAAGATATGTTTACATGCAATGAGTGAAAGACTAATTTTAAAAATGATAGAAAAAAATCTGTTAAGTTCAAATAATAAGTAAATTTTCTGCTTTACCTTCACATCGAGGCACTTGATCTGTCCAGTGGCCAGTAATTTCACAATGTGAAAACTTACTGCCAACCAAATGAAGATTAGGATTACAAAAATATTCTCTCAAGTATCCAACTCTGATATCTTCAGCCAAAGCAGTCCCGCCTGGGGGTGGATATTCTTTTGGGCATGTTATCACTAGATATTAACAGAATATCTTGAGTATAACTGTAAAAATGTCAACTGTAACACGCAAAATTTTAAAAATAAAATGTAACACTTTCATAAATCAACTTTTTTTTGCAGACATTATTTCCTGAAGAGATGATCTGAAAATATATGCTAACAGTCTAAACAACCTCAAGGTGATTATACAGCTAACACCTTGACTAACCTAAATGGAAATAATAAACAGCAATGAAAAATAAAGTCATTTTACAACATGGAGGTTAAATTTATCATTCCTTTCCTTCAATCTTGGTGCAGTGTCATTCAAAACTATATTTTCTCTCAGACTTGTTGCTAGCTAACTAGAAATATATATATATATCAGTCCCACCCACAGTGCTATCTAACCAGTAATGTAAAACCAATCCCACCCACAGTGCTATCTAACCAGTCCCCACCCACAGTGCTATCTAACCAGTAATGTAAAACCGGTCCCCACCCATAGTGCTATCTAACCAGTAATGTAAAACCGGTCCCCACCCATAGTGCTATCTAACCAGTAATGTAGTACTAGTCCCCACACACAGTGCTATCCAACCAGTAATGTAGTACTAGACCACACCAAAAGCACTAGCTATCCAGTAATGCATAAAGTAGTAAAAGTTTTATGAATAGTAAAATAAATCCAAGAGAAAAAAAAAAGTTACATCTTAACTGGAAAAACTGAAGGAAGAAGGGACAGAGAGAGAAGTTACTGGATTGGCTGTCAGTGTGGCTAGGAAGAAAGTCACCTGCAGATCTCATAATCAAGTCTAAAGACAGGGAATTGTGGAGGAAAATGATTGCCTACGCCATATGGCATGGCACTTGAACATCCTAACAAAAATAATTCTATGAAGCAGGAGACAAACTGACAAAAGACACTATCATCTCCCTGCAGTATTTCTTGCTGTAATATACTTGTTTAGCTTAAATGGCAGCTTTAAATGTTTATACTCCACAACCTTGCCCATGTAAGCTTCACTTAAATTTTAAACATTTATCTTTTCTTTCCATTTTCTAAAACACTGACAAAATCATGTTCATTAAATGAATATATATAAACTTTGGGAGAAATTTGTGGCTGGAGACTGGACGTTTATTTTGATCTTGTACATTATAAATGGTGACTAAATGTGGATTTTTGTAACAGTGATAGAACATAAAAACTTAGCTAACCACAGAAACAAATCTTCCAGATAGAACTTCAATGTTCAACATGGAAAACAGAGGCTTTAAGACCTGGCTGGATGAGAAGTTTTTACATCTCCGCGGGTGCAAATTTAACTGATGATGATGATGACATTGACAACGATGACAATGACTGGAAGAAACAAGGAATCAATCAGAAAAGCCTATATAATGAAAGGTAATGGAAGGTACTTACTCTGACAGGAAGGCACAGCTTCCCAGCCATGTTCACCACAAGTAGCTACATCACTGCCTGCTAGTGAGTAACCATACATGCACTTATATGTGGCATGACTGCCATAAATCACACCTGTTACATTAATCAGGTAAGCGCCAGGTGGCACTGGTACTGTTCCACAGTCTATTTCTGTGAAAGACAGTTTTCTCCATTAATGAAAGGCTTTCAGAAATATACAAAAAAAGTACAGACAGGCCTAATAAACATCTAGGGGTTGTAGTGCTAAAGCCCACATTTTCCTTCATCTGTTGGCACACTACAGTGTGATATACAGAGAAATGTGACAACAGATGATGTACAGAAAGTGTGACAATCTATAATAAAATCTTTATTATATATATTTTCATGAGTCCCTACAATAACAAAATGTTTTAATAAAAACCTTCAGGAGTTAACAGGTTAGATCTGAAACTAAAAAAAAAACAAAAAAATCAGTGAGAATAAAAAAATTCTAAGAAAATTAATGATCATGCAAATTAAATGTATGCAACCCCAACTGAATCCTTTTTCTACTGACAACAAAACAAACTGCTTTTGTCCAAGCAAGAACTCTCTTTAAAGGAAATCAATAAAAAATTAAGTTTGTCTTGTAGCAAGTAAGTGACATAGACCAGTAAAGTTTGAGATCTTTCATTTTTCCAAAAGATGAGATTTTTATAGCTGATACTTTCATTTCACAGACGCTTTTTATGTACACAAGCCACCATTTTCTCAGCAGATGCTGAATATGTGTGGCAAAGGGTAGGAGATAATGGCCAGAGTCTGATGAGCCTGTCTTCAACTTCTTTATCTAACACAAATTTGTTTATCTGACCAACAGAAGGTGTCAGGCTCCCAGCTTCACTGACTTTACTTCCAAACACAAAAACAAGTAAACTCCCAGCTCCCATAAGCTGAGCTGACCGGAGTGACAGGAAGGTGATTAGAAACCACCTCCTCAGGCCCAATAACAGCTCACAAAAAAAAAAACAAAGAGGAAACAAATTTTTTAAAAAATATTTCAAACAATCACAATCTGACATTTTTACACTAAAACAAATGCAGTGTTGTCACAAAGTAATGTGCACACATCAAAGCAACATGACATACCTGTGCAGGTTGGTAAGTGTGCGGGCAGCCACTGGCCACTTTGTCCACATACAGAATAAGTGGCTCCAACAATCTGGAAACCCTTTGAACAAGAATAGCCAACAGTTGTACCAAATCGAGTAGCAGAGGTATTGTATATCAAAGGAAGTTGAACTTCTATAGCAGCACAATCTGGTGAAGAGACGGGTTTATTTCTGAACAATTTCCAACATTAAATATGGTGTTACATGAACTTACACTGCACCAGAATGATTACATGATCAGATAATAATGGAGAATACTTCTTCTCTGGCTTCAAATTACCATGTCAAATCTGGAGCTTATGTTCGAGTTCTTGTCGTGATAAATCTGGAGCTTCATCTACAATCACATCCTAGATCTTGCTAAGCCTGTAGCCTTGTGTTCAAGCTCTAGATCATGATAAATCTGAAGCTAGGCACTCAAGTCCTACATTAGATTAAATTTAGAATCCTGCATTCAAGTTCTAATTCATGCTATATCTGGAGCTCTATGCTCTAGTTCTAGGTTTTGCTAAATCTGGAGGTCTATGTCTAGTTGTTGCTAAATCTGGAGCTCTATGCTCTAGTTCTAGGTGTTGTTAAATCTGGAGATCTATGCTCTAGTTCTAGGTCTTGCTAAATCTGGAGCTCTACACTTAGTTCTAGGTCTTGCTAAATCTGGAGATCTATGTTCTAGTTTTTGCTAAATCTGGAGCTCTATGCTCTAGTTCTAGGTCTTGCTAAATCTGGAAATCTATGTTCTAGTTTTTGCTAAATCTGGAGCTCTATGCTCTAGTTCTAGGTCTTGCTAAATCTGGAGCTCTATGCTCTAGTTCTAGGTGTTGCTAAATCTGGAGATCTATGCTCTAGTTCTTGCTAAATCTGGAGGTCTATGCTCTAGTTCTAGGTCTTGCTAAATCTGAAGATCTATGTTCTAAATCTTGAGCTCTATGCTCTGGTTCTAGGTCTTGCTAAATCTGGAGCTCTACACTCTAGTTCTAGGTCTTGCTAAATCTGAAGATCTATGTTCTAAATCTGGAGCTCTATGCTCTAGTTCTAGGTCTTGCTAAATCTGGAGATCTCTGCTCTAGTTCTAGGTCTTGCTAAATCTGGAGCTCTACACTCTAGTTCTAGGATTTGCTATATCTGGAGATCTATGTTCTAGTTGTTGCTAAATCTGGAGCTCTAACCCTGTGACACATTCAGGCTGTGTTGGTTTGCATACTTTGGCTGCTCTAAGAGCATTATTGTGGAGAAATCTACTTCTTACAAATGACATTCCATAAACACTACTTTAAACATATCACAGTGGAATCAAATAACTAATGCTCTGTTGCAACAATCATTACTACATTTCTCCACAAGAAATCAATCCTTCATAAAATCAAGTGAGAAGAAAGACAAATGAGAAAATCAAGCAATTCAAATCCAGAGTAAAGATGATGTGTGCGATGTAGTTTTGTTATGTGTAGGTATGAAGATCACATATGAAGGACAAATAAAAGGGAGAAAATAAATGTAATCAAAACCAACAAATAGAATCAATATTTAACAAAATATCTTATTCAGAGACATGACAAAACAACAAATTATGGTAAAATACTGCTTATCTGCCATGAGGTACAATTTAAACCTTATGGAGCTATCTTTAATTCACCAGGACCTGATAAAGACTCTTACCATAAGAAATAACAGCTGCCCAGTGACCACGATTAACTGTAGAATCTGAGACAAACTTGATCACAAATCCATGATGTGATGAGATTCCTGACTGCAGACCTGGCTTCAGACCTGATATCTCTGAAATCTGTGATTTCTTCTGTTCAGTTTCCAAGCTAGTTATCTGGTATGACAAGAAAGTTTTGTTGATTTATTTTTAAATTGCAAGTTTTGTGGCCAGAAGCCAGACTGGCTCTAAATAAATTTCTCTTTAATGATCCCTGGTTTCACAAGCCTAACCTATCTTTCTTCACTTGTATCTAGTAATGGAATATGCAAGTCATTTGCAACTGCCACATTTTTCGTAACTCAGTGATGGGGAAATGGTGACAGAACATATCTCTGGGTGTCTTTTGGTGCAGAGCAATCCTGCAGAAAGTTCTGCATGCTTTCTTCTTCGTGTCTGCTGGCTGTAAGTAAATGTGGCAAAGCTTTCTAGTTTTCACAACTATGCATTCACACTTATTACAGATTAATGTGATCTGATAATGAATTTAAATATTCTTTACCTCAGCTAACTTCATGAAAAAATACTGATTTATGACTCAATACTGCCATAACCATCATTACGTAATTCATAAAATATTGTTATTAGACAAATAACACAACAGACTGGTTAATCAACAACTTCTCTACACTGAATTGGTTAATCAAAAACTCTACACCAGATTGGTTAATCAAAAACTTCTCTATAACAGACAGGTCAATCAACAACTTTGCTACAATATATTGGTTAATCAACAGCTTCCCTACAACAGACCGGTTAATCAAAAGCTTCTCTACAACATACTTCACAGACATTCAATAATGAAATGTTTGAGTTACTCTGATCAGTAACTTAAACGTAGAGTAGACTTGAATGTTAACAACATCATAACTCAGCATTTCAAGTATGTATGTTCCTCACACAAGATATTTTTGGGAGCAAATTATAATCTTTTAACACAGACAGAATGTATAAACTTCAGCATTTGATGATCCACTGCTAAAGTAACTTCATAATTACATAATAATGAATTGTAAGCAACAAATTATGAAAAAAAATCCATTCTTTAACTCTTCCCGTGCCTTTGGTAGCTGTAGCATCCTTCCGGTTTTCTGACATCGTATGTATGGTTGATACAGTGACACTTGGTTTGTTTCATTAAAACAACCGGTGTAACATTTAGATTGCACATATTTTGTCGCGTTTCCAGTGAGACTTTTCAAAATGGTTAAAGAGTCTTTAGTTACGAGCAATGCCGAGTGAGAAAAAGGAAGAGAAACATCGAAAATTTTCAATTTTTGATGATGTAGATAGGGGTATGGACATGGCCTGTGACCACCCCACTGCTCTTGAATGTATCCCAAGTAAATCTAGACATATTAGATGACTGGAGAAGTAGTTAGGAGGTTATTTCAGACATTAATTTAGCGAGAATGCAACATAGAATCACAATATGAGATTGACAAGTAGATCTAGACATCTCAGATGATAAAAAGTGTGACTCTTGACCTAGCCGATGGTGAGCTGGGCACAATCATTGTCTAAAAACATCACATTACTTCTTTTTTCCTAAAAAACTCTGCATATATGAAATCTTCATACAGTTAGTTGTATTTTGAAACATATTAAGTACAAGGAAATACAGTTTTCCATTCCATTTTACAACTATACCCCCTATACATATCAAGACCCACGCTTTTACTCCAGCACCCAACTGAACATCCCGTTTCATCCTATGGCACGGAAAGAGTTAAGAACTCCAAAGCTTTACTATTACTTAAATTTGTCATTCACCTGTACATAATCTGCAATCTGTTCTGTCTGAAAACTGGGCAAGAACAACAAAGTGAGATGCCTTCCCAGTCTGTCTCTGGATACATTCCATGTGCAATTCAGGTTGTTGGGATACAAGTATCTGGGGTAGCCAGGTGAAAGAATCATTGAAGAAGATGATGAAATGTAAGCATCACAACCTAGGATTTAAAAAAAAAAAAACAAAACAACATGCAAACTATAATGTCAGTTACAAAATAAAAATGCAATATTCATGTATGAGAACATTATAAGGACATGACAAATAGGTGAGGCTGACACATCAGGATTAACATGTTTCACACATTTCAGGGAGGATTTGGTCTGATCTAGAGGTAAAAGATTCTTAGGAGCCTTGAAGTAAGGGAGCAGAATAAGCAGACATGGGTCTGAAAATCTGCAAACACTACAGATATGAGAGAAAGAAAAACACACTGAACCCCAGGCCCCAAAAGACTGACCAACTGCCACTCCATGGAATGACAACACACTGATATAAATCTTGGGCTTAATAATGTCTTCTCATGACATGTGCTAATCTCACTGGAGTCTGAGCTTTTGCTCTTAGTTATTCCTCATCAGTTTTATTTCTCTCACCTCTAAAGTGCTTGTCAAATGCCAAGGCTAATTCCACTTATTTTGCTGTACAAAAGTCCTATTTTCTCCAGTGTCTTGTAAGTCTGTACTTCACAGATACAACAACATTTATACAATGTCTCATGCTTGTGCGCATTTTGACAAAGACTGGCAAAGGAAACATGAAGCACTAAGATGACATTAAATTAGTCATTAACCATTGCACACTACATGAAGACTAAATATTTTTTTATGTCTCTATTAACACACTGTTTCTAAAATAACTAATAAACTAATAACATACCATTTCTAAAACAAACAAGAATTATAAAATGAGCTTAGTAAAGATAAGAATCACTGGCATCATACCATTTTTATAAGACACAACGAATCTGCTTAAACTGCCTCTCTGGGTGACCACATGAAGAAGAAGATGTTGGCCAGAGGAGGTCATTACAGGAGGAATGTTCAAAGAAAAAAAATAATCTGCACTAGTGACATCTGTTCCTACACCTGCACCAGGTACATAGGCCCCAGCAGATGTAATGTGAGTAATGATTGGAGTATCTGGTCCTTTGCCATCATGGACTGTTATACTGTCTCCACTCACCAGGGTGATGTTTCTGAACTGCACATAACAAATTTAAAATTGTATAAGTACCATATTTTCATGAATATAATTTGCATATGCATATGATGTGCACATGCAGAAAATTCACTTTCTTGTAAAAATAACTCTCTATAAAGTGTACGTGTGTATAACATGCATGTGTATATATATGTGTGTACATACATAAGTGTATATATATATGTACATGCACGCATGTGTGGGTGTGTGTGAGAGAGAGAGAGACGAGAATCATGGCTACTGAATGGTCTTGATCATGCGCTCACAAATTGAACAAAATTCATTAAAAAATTGAAGAATTGGCCAAAACTTTTGAACACGCTATTGATACACACAGATCATCTAAGGGACATTACTTTTCTTTGCAGAAACTTGGTAGGTGTACTATTAACAAAGACTTCCATCAAAATGACAAAAAAAATGGACCCTGCAGTTTTGGTCACTGATAGTGATAGACAGGCCGCCTGGACAAAAGAAAAATAATTTTGATTGACCCCATACTTCAATGTTCATGAAAAGATAAGTCAAATGTTTAAAACTTCTTTTCTTCCTTTTGCTTCATTTTTTGTGTAAATTATTTCCTCTACTATCATTCAATGAAAGGTTGTGGGTCAAATTACTGCTTATATTTTACTCAGACCTTCCAGAGGCAGTATGTGCAAGATCGTTGTATATCTTACTTGCCGCATCCCATTAGACAGAGGTTTTCTCTTCCGCCACCTCCTTGCTTTGTTCCCAGGCTCCCACCATGGTACCTGAAGGAAACCCAGCAGAGAGTGGTCCCTGGGGCTCAACCCTTAGATCACTATATAGAGGTGGATGCTTCCTCCTCAGCAGTTCCCATGTCGGTGGATGATTTGCGACCTCGGCATAGGCGGAAGAAACGGAGGAGACCCGATATCTGGTATCAGTCTCAGAAGGAACACTGTCCTCACAGTGAAGATTATTTCCCTGGTAAGACTTCACCTAGTACCAATTGCAATATGGAGATTGATCAACTGTACGTCTCCAATTGTAAGCTCGTTGTGGCAATAGAGCAAATAATGGATACCATGGACTTGGAAACATTCACGATGCAAGATCTTCATAAGGTGATTAAGAAAAAGTTCCCTTTATTGAAACTTGATATCAGGAAGCAATTAATTGAACGTGTTGGGATCAACATAATAAGTGCACTTCCTCCTACTGTATAGTTAGAAGTCTATAGAGATTTCTAGAAAAACATAATAGACACTAGTTGGGTAGTGTTCTTCGGGCAAGGAATTCATCCTCTGCTCCTGGTCCTATTTCTATGGCAGTAGAAATAGATGGTGTAATTCAAAGAGCTCATTATTAAAATGTTGTATTTATGTGTATATTTATGCATAGCACCACTACTAAATTGTACAAGTTGTTAGTGCAGAAATTTATGTTGCTGCATAGCTAGCGTTGATTTTTTAGTGTTCATAGCTCGCCTCTAGTGAGAGTTTATATGGGTTAAACTCATTGTTTAGTTACACGTAATGTCATCTTCTTCAATCATTATAGTACCTCTCCACTAAATCCACCCCTTCTTACTTTTCAAACTTCCTCAAGCATCACTCTGCAACCCCGCTATTCTCTCTGCAACCCCTCTTCCCCAATCACCTGTTTCAATTTCTCCTAGCTAGGCCAGTAGTGCATCACTCTCTCTCCCCTCCCCGGTTCCCCATCCACCACCCCCAGTTACAACCCACCGACTACATGTCACAGGTCTCTATTTAAACAATTTCCACGTCCTACCAGATCCATTCCTGACACACACCGCCGGACAAGCCACACCTTGCAATTTACAGCTAAGTACTCCTTTAAAAAAAAAACTTTTTTAAACAGTATTCATGTGAATCTATACTTTATCTCCTCTCTCTATTTCTTCGTCCTGTATGTTTTTGTATGATTAAGGCTCACGCCGAAAAACGTCACAACTTTGTAATCGTTAAGTAATAAAGCTGCTCCTACTTTTTTCCGATTTTATACATTCTGGTATCACAGCTTTACTGCAGTGCTTAGTGTATAGTTGTATACTTATACACCAATTATTGTGTTACTCTAGTGAGAGTTGTGCGTTAAAGTTTGTTTTTTGGAGATATCTGATGGTCAAATATCTACTTTTAGGGGGTGGGGATATCAGTAACAGAATTCTTTTAATTCTGTTCGTTATTCTATCTAAGGGATATAATTCAAGGTAAATTTGGTATTTTGACTAACTCATTAAATCCCTTATTTGATTATGACGTAGATTGTTGGTGTAAAGGAAGGTCATTCTTGACACTTTAAAAATCCCGAGATTTATGATCACATTTGATGAACTTTACCCTGACATTTTTTTTTACTCAAGCTTGGTTAACTCTTCCCGAGCGTATTGGCACTATCCTGCCGCTTCCGGTTTCAATGCTGAGAGCGTATTGTCAGGATACTGATATTTTTAATTCTCGAAGTCACTCTAATCCACCTTTTAATTTGAATGTTAACTGCGCATGTCAGAAATATTCCTCTTCCTTTCTACTCGGCGTGGGCACGCGAAGCGGACATTTTGTGGTCGTTTCTGTTCAAATTTTTTGCAATTTTCAAAGTATATCGGACTTTAGACACGCCCTTCGACATGGCAGATTTTACTGAATGTTCCTCCCGTAGCTCTAGACCTGTTAGAGAAAGTACAATAGCTTGTAGAGAAATGTTTGCGACATTATTTGGTAAAAAACGTGTTAGGACTGACAGGAAATCTAAATCTGACCAGTGTGATTCTTTTCAGGACCACCCCATTCTTCAAGAAGATTTTTCTCAAACTGAATAAAACCAAACATTGTTCTTCTTCTTTTCTTTTCTTGCTAGTTTCAGTGTTCTGCTTCTGTTTTTTTTAATTTGTGTAAAAAGTGATATTTCTTGGATGGAATTCATTTTATCTTCAAATTGTGTGTTACAAGTGGATATTTACAGCTCTTGGTAAGTAGACAATCATTACTTTAGTGTTCTAGAGATTTTTTTTTGGGGGGAGGAGGCTAATTATTTTGTCTTATTTTCTCAACAGTTATTTTTTCCTACAAAAACTAGACATTTCTGGAACCTTTATTCATTTACCTTTTTTTTAATGTATATTTAGTATTTTTAAAACATGGAAATAATATTTTAAATTCACTTTTTCAACTATACCCGTCAATCTTCTAAACACCCGCGCATTTTGCTCCGCACCCAACGGTACGTCCGCGTTTTTCCCGTACGCTCGGGAAGAGTTAAGACCTTGGAAAATCTCAGGGAGTTTCAAATTTTATCCTGACATGTTTTTATTAAAAGTTAAATTTGGAATCTCCAGTTAGTTTTTCCCTGAAGGTCATTTTTGGACACTGAAATCCCAAGATTTTGACTGAACTTTCTCTAGACTTGTTTTTATGGTTAGCTAAAATCAGACTGTTTTTCAGAGACTAGTCCAAGATCTTAAACAGGCAATTTTCAAAGTTTAGACTTTGTCATGGACAAATGTTCATGAAAATAGGAAAGTAGAAATTGTTGATATTTAAGCATTGAACTTTTACATAGGAATATTGATGGATTATTGTTTAGACAAAGATTAGAATGTGGTATTATGATAGAAGTATGAGAATCATAGTGACAGGCTTGTGATTAGTGATTAAGTTATGTGATTACACTGAGTGAGATTTTTTTATAGATAGTTGAGAGATTTGATAACATTATGGGTTAGAAAGTGTTCTAGGAAACTGTGTAGTAATTTGTGATGGAATGTGAATTGAGTTTTCCTTCCATGGATCCAAGTAAGTTTACATGTAACTGAAGAATGTAACAATAGTTCTTTTGAAGCACTGTAGGAAATATAAGGTCCGATACTTGTGTTATTTTCTTACGGATCCATGGAAAGGCTTCTTGTGAGAATGTAAGTTGGCATTTATGTCCATTCATACTGTATGTCTGGCAGTTTGAGTGTTAGTGTAGTGTAGCCCAATCCTTCCTTATATGGTGAACAAGCTCTCGTCAAGGTTAGGAGTGGTTTGTTCATTTATTATTACAATCAATATTCTTCATCCTCACTGATCACTACCCGTTCTTTTCATAATAAATATGTAATTTGTTTGATTCCATAAAATTCGGGTGTCTGTGGTCTTCAAACTGTTGTACTGTCTGTGTACCTGTACATTTAGAGTCTGAGAATTTAAGTTCGTTGAAAATCTATACCAGTAAAGAACTAAGACCTTAGTTAGAAAACTGATATACATGAAGGCAAACAGACACAAATACCTATAAACATAGTTTCCTCATAAATATCTGTAAAGACAGGTTTTCTCACAAACACCTATGAAGAAAAACAATTTCCTCACAAACACCTGCAGAGACTGTTTCCTCACAAACACCTGTAGAGACAAACAGTTTTTTCCTCACAAACACCTACAAAGATAAACAGTTTCCTTACAAATTCTGCAATGATAAAAGTTCCCTGACAAATACCTGTAATGACACAAGACCATTGTTGCTTGGTGATGAAATGAGAAAGTGACAAATGAGTACACTTGAAGCGCTCCAATGTGAACTATCAAGCCTCGACTGTGAAAAGCTCAACAACAACTCCTCCTCTCCAGCTTGCAACTGCCTGCCACAAGGTTCTGGCTTCTGCTCTGCTCACAACAACAACAAAAAGTGAAGTCATTAAGTGATCTTGATATTAATTTTCTAGCAACAAAATAACTGTCATGTATATATATGTCTTGTCAGTCAGTCAGTCATTTGCATGTCCCTTGCGGAACTTTGCCTCCCCAATAGCTCTCCTGTAGGCCTCTTGGTTGTAAGCAAGATGCCCTGCTGCTGATGGATCCATTTGCAGATCATCAACAATGTCTTGCAGCCATCTTCTCCTTGGTCTTCTTTCTTTTTCCAATTATGTACCCTTCCAAGATGGTCTTCTCTAGATTATCATGGCATTTAATGTGTCCAAAATATTTAAGTTCTCTGTTTAATCCTCTTTACTAGCCAGCCTTCTTTAATATTAAGATCTTGTGGTATGGATATAATTGTTGCTTATGGTGCCCATGATATCTGAAGAACTCTTCTGTAGCATTTACATTCAAAGGCATTTATGTGTTTCTCAGCTGTTTTGTTAAGTGTCCAGGTCTCACAGGCATATGTTGCGATGGGGAAAGATGCATGCCCTTAAAAATCTTATTTTTGTAGTTGTCTATTCCTCTTCACAGCTTCTTTAGTTGTTTTACTTTTTGAAGAGTGATAGATGCCCTTCTTTAATTCCCCTCATTGTATCTCCACTATTAGTTAGTAATGATCCAAGATATTCAAAACTCTCCACCTCTTTCAGCTGCCTTATTTGTTTTGTCAGTTGTCATCAATTTAGTTTTCTTCACATTAAGATAAAGGTTTTGATCTTCACTATTCTTACGGACTGACATAATTAGTTTTTCCATTCCTTACTGTGTTGTGGACAGTAATACTGTGTCATCAGCATATCTAATCTCTGGTATTTCATAACTTGTTTCGGCATCGTAATATTCTTTTTCTACATCTTCTCTAACATTTCTCGTTATATTTTCACTATACAAGTTAAATAAGTAAGGTGACAATATGCACCCCTGACGGACCCCTTGTTTTTTATGTCAAACCAATCCATTGTTTCACCAATTATTCTTACTACTGCCTGTTGGTCTGGATACAGCAGTGATATTGACTGTATCAAATGTGTTGGAAATCCCATTTTTTCCCAAAGTTTCTGGTATTGCACATAATCAAATGCCTTTGAATAGTCTATAAAAGATAAATATAGTTTATAATATAAAAATTGATGTAAATAAATAAATAAATTTAAATAAATTTAAATATATTAATATATTGATGTAAATAATCAAACATTCGTAAAATTTAGTGGAGCAATAAAATCTGGAACAACTAAGAGGTAAAATTCTCCCACAGGAAACACTAGAACAGTTTAATGAAGACAAAAGACATTAGATACCAAGAAGATCACATTACAGAACTAAACAGAACATAGAAATCCACAATTTTCAGGCTATGAACAGGTCATAACAGACTAAATAAACTGAAGGCTGTCAAAACCCCACTCTGACCACACCAAAATGGCTGCTAAGACACATCTTTCAAGGAAATGAACATATATGGAAAACTAAAGCATGCACATACGTATAACTCTTGCTGACAACAAGATTGATGCAGGTCTCTGTCTATGTGGCTGAACATGTGAAACTGGATGAAGAATAAGAAGTAAAGCTTACCTGCTGTCCAGGTGATGTTGAATCCTTTACCTTGCACAGAATGATCTGAGACAAACTGGATGGTCAAGAAGCTGCTTAAAGATCTTACAGTCTGACTAGCTGCTTGTCCTCCCAGAGATAAAATAAGATTTTGTTCATTAATCTCTGTACCCTCATATACGTTCAAGATGTCATACTTTTCTTCTATGTCCAGACTTCTTACCTGTAAAATAAGATATCTTCTCTTGAGCATTACTTCATTCTGATTATACAGGACCAGTCTGACATATCTGGCATAAGATGATTCAGTATTAACAAATGAGAATGACACTGAGTAGATTCCACAGACTTCTTCATCACTATCATTGCTTTTGTTTATGACAGTACAGAACTGATAAAATGGACATGCAATTAAATTGTAAAAGGACATAAAATTACATTTATCTTCCAATCTTTCAAAGATCTAGCATGACCCCAGAAGTAAATGATTCTTGAGAGAATTAATGCTTACAGCCAACTCAATATGTAAGAATAATGAATAATTTTTTACCTCAGCTTATTACAAAGATAAAGGCACCATTTATTCAGGAAGCATACTACAAGTGCTGTACAGACATGCTCATACTGAACTAACTACACTCCCCAACTTACTGTAACAGAGCTTCATAATGTTCAAAGTAAGAGACCCGGAGAAAGCACATCACCATCTCTACCACAGCAAAAAACTGAAAGGGAATCCCTGCAACCTCAAACTTATGGTTTTTTTTTCAAATAAATTTTAACTTGATATCTAAAATTCTTTACAGAAAAACATGTTAAAAGTAAACAAATTTGTCACCGATACTGAAGTAAAAGATGGTAATTACACATGTTACGAGGGGTGATTGATAAGTTCTCGGCATAAGGTACAAATACTTGAAACGCACAGTTGATATTAGGTGCATTTATAGATCAGGTTAATGTAAGATTAAACAACAAGTTTCAAGAAATTAACTGCAACCAGTTTTTTTTTACAAGCTATTGAAGTGGTAATGGGTGGCAGAAATTGTGAAAATGGATAAAATTTCTCATCAAGCAGTCATTCGCTACCTCCGCATCAAGGGCTTATCATTGAAGGAGATCCATGAGGATATGGTGGAGACTCTAGGGGAGAGTTCCCCTTCTTACAGCATGGTGAAGAAATGGGCAGCTCAATTCAAACATGGAAGGGAGAGTCTGGAAGATGATCCCTGTCCAGGAAGACCAAGAACAGTAACCACCGATGAAACCACCAGCAGAATCCATGACATGATAATGGAGGATTGACGACTAACTGAGCTGTACATTGCTACTGAATTGGGTATCTCCCAGGAACATGTTCATGCCATAATTCACAATAATCTTAAAATGACAAAGGTCTCTGCTCAATGGGTCCCAAAACTTCTTGGAGCTGATCACAAACGACATTGTCTCAACATGTCAAGAGACAATCTTGGCCATTTTTCTGCACATCCTGAAAAGTTTCTTCAGCAATTTGTGACTATGGATGAGACTTGGGTTCATCATTTTCAACCAGAAACCAAAGAACAGTCAAAGCAGTGGAAACATCATGGATTCCCACCTCCTAAGAAAGCAAGAGTGGTTCTGTCTGCAGGCAAAGTGAAGGGTTCCATCTTTTGGGATTCAGAAGGTGTGTTATTGGTAGACTATCTTCAGAAAGGCAGAACAGTCACCGGGCCTATTACGCTAATCTTGTGAAGCAACTGCGGGTCAAATTGAAGGAAAAGCATTGAGTGAAATTGACGAGAGGAGTCATCTTTCAGCAAGGCAATGCTCCAGTTCACAAGTCAGCGGTGGCAATAGCTGCTGCTCATGAATGCGGCTTCCAGCTTTTTGAACATCCTCCTTATTTCCCAAGATTTGGCCCCTTCGGACTATTACCTGTTTACCAAACTCAAAAAGGAGCTCAGCGGTGGCAAATTTACTTCAGATGATGACGTCATTCATGCTGTAGACCACTTTCTACTGGCTCAAGATGCTGATTTTTACAAATACGGGATCTGTATGCTCCAGGATCGCTGGACTAAGTGCATAAACCTGCAAGGGAACTATGTTGAGAAATAACCCAAAAAAAGTTGTCCACAAATAATCCGTTGTACCCTATGTCAAGAATTTATCAACTACCCCTGGTAGATGTGAACATAATAAATTCAGAATGCATGCACAGTAAGAAACAGACTTCTGGCTACATGCCAGTTATCTACATGTTTGTACTGACCATAATTTCTACAATTTGTGGGGGTTCTGCCTTGATCTTCCACACGCAGTTCATAAATGGAGGATAATCTTTAGGAAAATTAGGTGACCAGAAAGTTCCAGACATTCCTGTCAAAACTGCTCCACAGTGCTGGGTACCTGCCATGTTGGTAGACAGACCTGCATGTGGGAACTATGATTATTAAAATCTATAAACAGCATGAATGTACGTTTCAGAAACTTAACACTGTCTAGCAAGTGTGCAAAACATAAGAAGAAAGACACAAGACAATACAGCTTTCAACAGTTTCCCTATCAATAAATAAAACAATGAAACTTACAGATAAGAACAAATCATATGAATAAGCTAAAAAACAACTAAAATCTACAACATACTTGTAACTTATGAGCCAAAACTAAACAAATTCGTTTACTATGGCATATAAGTTGAGAAAAAAGATAAGAAAATACCAGTAAAGTTAAAAATTGTAAAACGGTACATGAAAACAGAAAGAAAAGGCTTAAAATAATCTGTGTTCTGAACTGTGATAATAAATGAAAATCTTAAGCTGCATAGGTAGACCAACCAAACAGGTTGGAAGATTTCATCTGCAGCGAAGGAAAAAAAAAAAAAAGCTTACAGGCACTGAGGATAGCCAAAGAATGGATATTAAAAAAAATGTATAAGAATAAAAAACAATATATTCCTGTTTTACTGAAACACAGGTTGCAGGAAATGAATATAAAATAAAAATTAAACACTTACAACAAATACACAGACAGAGGGAGGATAGCAAGCTACATTCATCAGACATCAAGGCAATGAAATGATAAAGAGACAGAAAACAAATTGCTGAAAGTGAAACAGACAACAAGAAAATAAACGTATTAATGATCTACAGCAAGAGATGTGTTGATTAGTAAGGTCTACAAACAGACTATTAGACTATCTGTCTGTCTAAAACAAAATTTCAGCAATCAGGAAGACTAGTACAAGCAGTCTTGATGATGACCCAAGAACATCATAATACTTTACATCACAACAAACCCGTACTATTCTCACAGTTTTTCTCATCAGAACCATCTTGGCAGTCCCAGTGGCCATCACAGAGCCATGCCTTGTTGAAACACTGACTGCCATCAGCACATCGCTCAGTGTGATCTTCACATGCTGCTAGTTCACAAACTGATATATGAAGCTCTTCACAGTCTGTCAAATGCCAGCGAAGATTTTTACTGACTGGAGACTCTCTGATATCACAGCAAAGCTTGGACAATGACTTATCTGTGAACAGAGGTAAAATACTTGGACAATGACTTATCTGTGAACAGAAGTAAAATATCTGGACAATGACTTATCTGTGAACAGAGTTAAAATACTTGGACAATGACTTATCTGTGAACAGAAGTAAAATATTTGGACAATGACTTATCTGTGAACAGAAGTAAAATATTTGGACAATGACTTATCTGTGAACAGAAGTAAAATATTTGGACAATGACTTATCTGTGAACAGAAGTAAAATACTTGGACAGTGACTTATCTGTGAACAGAAGTAAAATACCTGGACAATGACTTATCTGTGAACAGAAGTAAAATATTTGGACAATGACTTATCTGTGAACAGAAGTAAAATACCTGGACAATGACTTATCTGTGAACAGAAGTAAAATACTTGGACAATGACTTATCTGTGAACAGAGTTAAAATACTTGGACAATAACTTATCTGTGAAGAGAGGTAAAATACTTTGATGACTGACTTGTCTGCAACTAAAAGACAAATACAAAGTTTATATAATTTTAAATTCAGACTTTAGCCTGACTGTAAACAAAAGACAACTACTCAGATACTGGCTTGACTGTAAATACAAGATAGCTACTCAGACTTTGACTTGACTGTAAACAGAAGACACACACTCAGACACTGACTTGACTGTAAATAAAAGACACACACTCAGACACTGACTTCAATGTAAACAAAAACTATTCAGACAATGAATTGACTAAACTAAATTAAAAAAAAAAGACAACTGCTTTGACTTCGACTTGATTGCAAATCAAAAGACAACTATTCAGAATATGACTTGGCCATAAACAAATAATTAACAAGGATAAAACAAAAATAATGAAACATCATTAACCACGAAGGAAAAATATATGTAGAAGGACAGCTGTTGAAGAAGTAAACCAATTTGCATATCTTGGTAGATCAAGATGGTGACACCAGAAAGGAAGTTAGAATTCGAATTGCAAAACCTTCAAGAATCTTGAGAACATATGCATTCAAAAGTTATAAGCATAAAAAAAAATAAGTTAAGATTATTCAATTCAAATGTAATATCCACCGTCATTTATGCATGTGAAAGCTGGAAAATAACTAAAGAAATAGACAAGAAATTAGACTCTTTTGAAAACAATAAGGAAAATACTTGGTATAAAGTGGAATGAATTACTCGGTATAAAGTGGAACATATTCAAGAACAATGCAGAGATAAGACAGATTAGCAAACAACAACCTGTCTCATGGGTGATCAGAAAAATAAGATGGACACATGTCGGTTATGTGATGAAAAGAAACAATTAGAGAATCCCCAAACAAGCTATCAAGTGGAACACAACAGGCTGAAGAAAAAGAGGTCGACCACATGAAACTCTAAAGAAGACATTGTTAAGAGAAGCCAGTTCAGTTGGCATAACATCCCTTGATGAGATTGAAAAACTCGCCAAAGACAGGAAATTTTGGTAAACTACCATGCGTAAACTACTATGTGACGTTTAGCGGCAAGGGACAGGTGTAAGATAAACGAGAGACAACTATTCAGAATATGACTTGACCTTAAAAAAAAAAAAAAGACAACTATTCAGACACTGACTTGACTGTAAACAAAAGACAACTAATCAGACACTGACTTGACTGTAAACATAAGACAACTATTTGGACAATGACAAAAGATAAATACTTTGTTCTTAGCACTTTCATGGAATTTGGGGTGAAAATATGAAAAAAGTTCTATTTCAAAATGAAACTGACCACCAGAGGCTCTAAGTCCATCAAATGCCCAGAAACCATCCTTTTCCACACCAGTCTGCCCATCTGACCACTGGAATGTTTTATTTGGAAGCTGAACAAACCCTGAAACAGCAATCAAAAAATTACGGACTTAGAATTATGTCCCTTTTTGTGTTACTGTCACTATTCAATATGTAGATTTTTGTAGATTTTCAGTTATTAGAACAAAGCTATACTGTTATAAGAAATGTGTTATACAGAACCATAATATACTATTATAATGTTATTAGAACTAAGCCATAATGTTATTAGAACCATGCTATACCATTATCAGAACTGTACTATACAGTTATCACAACCATGCTATATGCTTTACTGTTATAAGAACCATGCCAAACTGTTATTAGAATTATGCTATACCACTGTCACAGCTATGTTATATAATTATCAGAACCAAGCTATACTGTTATACTATTATAAGAACCATGCCAAACTGTTGCTAGAACCACAACTTTCTTTTATTCTATCAAAATCATTCAATACTGCTATCAAAGCTGTTATGTAAATGACATGCTATACACTTATTAGAACCATTCTGTATTGTTATACTATTATAAGAATCATGTCAAACTGTTATTAGAACCATGGCATGCCATTACCAGAACCATGCCTTTCTTTGTTTCTATTAGAATCACTCAATACTGCTATCCTCTTCTTCTTCATACGCATTTTCTACCTTTATCTGTAATCCTGTCTCGTGGATAAATTTCACTGTTTTTTGTAATTCATGTATAGAACCGTAGAGCTTATCTTCTTTGGTGGTTTCACTGGGCCAGTAATTGCTCCTCAGTGTCTTGTAGTTGGTGCAGTTTTGGAGGATATGTTCCACAGTTTGGGTCACCTAGGCACACGTACAAAGAGTAGTAGTATCAACCTTGAACTTTGTATACATATGACTTCAGAGTTGACTGTGTCCTGTTAGGAAATGGAAAATGGTGACTTGTTCCTGTCTGTTTAGCATGTAATAGTCATTACGCAGTGGTGTTTGTGGCTTCCTGCAGGTTTTTATCATGCTTTTCTTCTGATCATACATTGGTGATTGGTACTTGCATGTCTGGTTGCTCCATTTCAGTGTTCTCTGTTTGACGGTCAGCCTTCTCATTGCTTGGTATCCTACAGTTGGATGGAGTCCACTGCAAGGTGATTCTGTGTTGTGAGCCAGTTTCTGACAAGGCATCCTTAAGGTCTGGTAGTTTGTTGCACTGAACAGCTTCCAGTACTGATCTTGCATCTGTGAGAATTACTATGGGGCATGTATCAATTCTGGAGTCTGATAGTTTTTCAACCGCTGCAATAATTGCCCCAACTTCTGCATCATAGATGTAACTGCTATCTAAACAAAGCTATACTTTTTTGTACATATGTAAAGATCATTAGATTTGTCATGACAGCTTGTAGGTTCTAATAAAAAAAAGGGTCAAGTCTATATAAACCTCCATCAGAAGACTTGACTCAAGACCTAAGAAATAAGCTGGGAGCCACAAAAACTGGAGGAAAACTACATATTCTGATCTATTGTCTGGGCTCTAAATTTAACTTGATCCCTAAGTTTATAATTTGGATGATTCGCCCTGAAAAAGATTAAAGAAAAATCATAATTTGGGCATTTCCCTAATGATAAAAACTATAGAAATAAATACAATAATTGTATAATTAGATATTCTCCACGTAATTCAAACATTATCCATGATGAGAAAATCAAAAAAAAGTTCTTGGTGTGAACTGTACTGTGTCACTGAACTGTAAAGACTGTACTGTGTCACTGAACTGTAAAGACTACTGTGTCACTGAACTGTAAAGAAAGATAAAGATCTATAATGATACTCTAAAAACTAAATGATAAAACTCAGTCATAGTTAATGCTGGTGGTGGTGGTTTTAGTGGTGATGGTTGTGTTAGTAGTGATGGTGGTGTTAGTGGTTATGGTGGTGTTAGGGGTGGTGGTGGTGGTGGTGGCATTTTTTTAAAATCTTTCTCTTCTACCATAAAAAAAACATATTTTCTGTCTTCATTTGACAAAGTCTTCTTATCTGAAATGACTCTGTTCAGAACTTACCAATCCATGCCTCCACCCCTGGCACATCGGCCACATTATCACTGATTTCCTCCACATCTTTACCATGAGAAGCACTCACAAACCAGCTCACCCAGTCCTGCTCACACTGACCACCGATTCTGACCAGGTTACCACCATAGCTGAAACAACAGTTGTACCTCACTATCATCACAGCAGAGCAAACAGCTAATCTCATGTGAATAAATGGAGTGACACAAAAGATAATCACCCCATTAAAACAAAAAAATGTTGGTTTTTCCCTGGTTTCCTCTTCTTCCACTTTCTAGAAACTACAAACTTATGTTTGTCTGTAGCTTATGCTCTCAGAAATGCAGATGAAACCACTGACAACAATTACTGAGGAAAGACGCTGGCGATGGCTGGGACATGTGCTCCGAATGACTGACAACTCACTACCAAAAATAGCACTAAGATGGACACCACAGGGGAGCAGAAGTAAGGGTAGACCAAAAGAGACATGGAGAAGAACAACAGAAAGGATGTTGAGCAATAGAGGGCATTTGTGGAAAACCCTTGCGGAAGCCCCATGTGCCCTGGGCACTTAAGGTTCAGAGAGAGAGAGAGAGAGCTTATGCTCTGACGATTTTCACACACAAGATAACACTACATAGTGAGTGGATGCAGACTTTAACTCTTTCACTTCAAAACAACATTGGTAGTGTTGGTAGATTTTGCACACCTATGCAAAGCAATTGCCAGAGTGACATTAAGTCTAAATAAAGTGAGAAGCAGCATGTAACCCAACCATTATTTTTAAATAATAGAGTTAACTTTCTTTCAATTTCTTTGTAACAAAATTTCTAATCAAATTTGTTCTGACAAGGCATGGGAATTAATCCAGGACTGAAAGTCTTAAGACTTGGCATGAATCAAAGAAACTGACATCTTGGACTTTTCCATGGCTAGGACCAAACTGGTCTCCAACCTGTCAGCCAGGTTAAACAGGTCAACATTTACTTGTAGTACCACAAAGAATGAAACAGATCCCAGCTAGCTCAGTCTCACTAGTCTTGTATGCTACAGTGAAGCAGTACATCATTTATTGGTAGCACTACACAAAAATGGGGAAGATCTTGGCTAGCACAGGTTCACTAGTCTTGTATGCTACACCAGCTGATCACCCGGCATTGCTCAGGAATTTATTAATTATTAATACTGCAGAATGGATTAGAGATGGCTGTTTCTCCCACGGACAACCTTATTCTGCTTGCTTGTGGGGAGCGGGGGGGATGGGGTGGGTGTCACCCAAGAAATTATTTACAAGGGGTGATTGATAAGTTCTTGGCATAAGGTATAACGGATTATTTGTAGTCAACTTTTTTTTGGGTTATTTCTCAACATAGTCCCCTTGCAGGTTTATGCACTCAGTCCAGTGATCCTGAAGCATATAGATTCCGTATTTGTAAAAGTCAGCATCTTGTGCCAGTAGAAAGTGGTCTACAGCATGAATGATGTCATCATCTGAAGCAAATTTGCCACCACTGAGCTCCTTTTTAAGTTTGGTAAACAGGTAATAGTCTGAAAGGCCAAATCTGGGCAATAAGGAGGATGTTCAAGAAGCTGGAAGCTGCATTCATGAATGGCAGCCATTGCCATCACCAACTTGTGAACTGGAGCATTGTCTTGCTGAAAGATGACTCCTCTCATCAATTTCCCTCGACACTTTTTCTTCAGTTTGACTCGCAGCTGCTTTACAAGATTAGCGTAATAGGCTCTGGTGACTGTTTTGCCTTTTTGAAGATATTCTACCAATAACACACCTTCTGAATCTCAAAAGACAGAAGCCTTCACTTTGCCTGCAGACAGAACCACCCTTGCTTTCTTTGGAGGTGGGGATCCATGATGTTTCCACTGCTTTGACTGTTCTTTGGTTTCTGGTTGAAAATGATGAACCCAAGTCTCATCTATAGTCACAAACTGCTGAAGAAACTTTTAAGGATCTGCAGAAAAATGGCCAAGATTGTCTCTTGACATGTTAAGACACTGTCGTTTGTGATCAGCTCCAAGAAGTTTTGGGACCCATTGAGCAGAGACCTTTGTCATTTTAAGATTATTGTGAATAATGGCATGAGCATGTTCCTGGGAGATGCTCAACTCAGTAGCAATGTACCGCTCAGTTAGTCGTTGATCCTCCATTATCATGTCATGGATTCTGCCTGTGGTTTCATCGGTGGTTACTGTTCTTATTCTTTCTGGATGGGGTTCATCTTCAAGACTCTCCCTTCCATGTTTGAATTGAGCTGCCCATTTCTTCACTGTGCTGTAAGAAGGGGAACTCTCCCCTAGAGTCTCCACCATATCCTCGTGGATCTCCTTCAATGATAAGCCCTTGATGCAGAGGTAGCGAATGACTGCTTGATGAGAAATTTTATCCATTTTCTCAATTTCTGCCACCCATTACCACTTCAGTAGCCTGTAAAAAAAAAATTGGTTGCAGTTAATTTCCTGAAACTTGGTGTTTAATCTCTCACGTTCCCCCCCCCCCATGCTGATAGGGGCTGAACATAGACGAAAACGGCATCATTAGTGTCACTAATCTCAGTGACCCCGAAAACTATGGATTCGACACTGATATCGGTCATTGTTGATTATTTTTACATATCATCTCCTTCCTACCCCACCCCTAGGATGCTAGGGGTGTCGTACCCCACAGTACTTTTCTCCAGACTGTAAGTCATATGTGCACCAAGTCTGCTTCAAATTACTACAGGCATTCCAGAGTTATGCTGGAACATACATACACACACATACATCCATTTTTATATATACAGATTTACTAGTAGCACTATACAGAGATGGGGCAGGTTTTGACTAGCATAGGTTCACTAGTCTTGTATGCTACATTTACTAGTAGTACTACACAGAGATGGGGCAGGTCTTGGCTAGCACAGGTTCACTAGTCTTATATGCTATAGTAAAGCTGTGCATCAACATTTACTAGTAACACTACATAGAGATGGAGCTGGTCTTGACTAGCACAGGTTCACTAGTGTTACATGCTACAGTGAAGTAGTACTACACAGGGATGGGGCAGGTCTCGACTAGATCAGTAACTCTGGCCCTATTAGCTGTCTTGACTTTGAATAAAACTGCTTCAAAAAACATTCTGGACTTTGCAATAAAGAGTCAGAAGAAAGACGCTATAGTTGAATGAAAATGGTTTAATCCTTTTGCTGAACAATGCACCAGTCCATTCTGTACTCCCAGTGAAGCAGATTTTGGCCGAGAAATACATTTCAGTGCTTAAACAGCCTCCTCACTCACCAAACCTACGATCTCATGTGACTTTTTTCCTTTCATTAAAGTCAAGCCTACACTCAAGAGAATCTATTCTAAGTCAGATAATGAGATAAAGAAGAAAACAACAGAGCTTCTGGGGACAATGGATGGTAGATAATCTACAGTACTGCTCTGATCTGTAGAAGACCAGAATGCAGCACTGCACAGATGTATTATGGGAGTTTACTGAAGGAGAAACAAGTTGAAATGCACATTTTACTCAAGTCACAGTATCAGTCTCACTATTTAACAGCACAACCTCATATAGTAAACACATATCCGTATGCACATTAACAATACATGTTACCAACCTTCTGCACAAAGTCTGAGCTTGTGTCCAAGTGAGAGATGCTTCTATCACTTTATAGCACTGCTTCTTAAACAGTGTCCAACCTAAACAAAAAAAAACAAATACAGGATCAGAATTAACTGGAAACAGATGTTTGCCTTCCTACTTACTAAGTCAAACAGCCTGATGTTAAATCTTACTTAGGAATATTATATCTTGTTATTAGAATATGAGTAGAAATAAATATCAGCATGATGTAAATGGTATTCAAAAGATTTAAGCACAAAAACCACGTTAAGATTATTCAATTCAAATGCAATATCTGACGGATAAAAGGAATGGTGGCAACAGTAAAACTGGTTCAAATAATAAAGGTGTGTATGGTGCAGTTTTACAAAGCGAATGAAGGAGTGAGTAAATGAGAAAAAAACAAATAGAAAATATGAGAGTAAGATGAGAATGTATAAATGAAAAACATATAACATCCAATATTTTGGCATGAGCCTTTTTCGAGGATTACATACACAAAACAAGACAAAACATATAATTAAACAAAAAAACTTATCTGTGTGGCATCCTCCAGAGAGTAGGAACCAGACGGGGCATAGAAACCACAGAGAAAATCAGATGAAGCCAGTCAGAAAGAAGAGGCAGAGAAAAACAGGTTCGGGGGGGGGGGGAGAAGAGAAAGGGGAAAGGCAACAGGCACCTGTAACCTGCTAGAGAAACAGGTGTCAAGAGGGAGGTGGGGGGAGAGGGGGAGGGAGAAGCAGGGAAGCAGGGAGATAAACACCTATTGTTAACAATGTCTTCAGCTTCCTTTAACTTCTTACTCACTCCTTCTGCCGCCTTGAAAAACTGCACCATACACTCCATCTACCTTTATCAAATCCACCCTCATTTATGCACGCGGAAGCTGGAAATCAACTAAAGAAACAGACACTAGATTAGACTCTTTAGAAAACAAATGTCTAAGGAAAATACTCAGTATAAAGTGGAACAAATTCAAGAACAATGCAGAGATTAAGACAGATGACTGAACAACAACCAGTCTTATGGGTGATCAGAAAAAGAAGATGGACATATGTCGGTCACGTGATGAGAAGAAACGATCACAGAATCACAAAACAACCTGTCAAGTGGGACACAACAGGCCGAAGAAAAAGAGGTCAACCACGTGAAACTCTAAAGAGGACAATGTTAAAAGAGGCCAGTTTAGTAGGCATAACATCCCTCTCTGAAAACAGGAAAACTTGGCAAATTACCATGAGAGCTTTATGTGACGCTTAACGGCATGGGAAGGATGTAAGATGTAAGTAAGATGGCACAAGTTATGGAAGTCAGGAGAGAGCACGACACAAATCATGGAAGTGGCCATGTATGCCATGCTTAGATCAAGATTGTGATACATTACAGCACTCCTTCCCTAGAGAGATGCCACATGATGATGATGATGATGATATCATTTGTGACAGTCTAATGACATAATCTCATATTTCTCAGATCATATTTCAGCCTACCTCTTGGACAGTGATGCCAGTTTGATGTATTGCCAGTACTAAATGCTTCATCTTCTATAAAGTCCCCATTTGAATTCTGTGCAAACAAAAAACAGCGAAAACTGAGACCTTGGAAACAAATGTTTTAAACAATTAAATGAATTAAAAACCAAACAAAATGTACTATATATAGCAATATATACAGAGGGGATCCAAAAAGATGCACACGCGCACACACTTCAACATAACCAGCTCACAAGAGTCGAGAAGAAACCTCTACTTGCCCTGGAAGCCATGGAAGAGAAGAATGTCGTCTGCTGCGCAAGGGAGATTATTCCAGATTCAAACTTTTTGGATTTGTTTGTCTTTAAGAACTCGTGGTATTCCAGGAATATCTAAACTTGTTCGTTCATGCTGGAGTCCAGTCTTCTATTCCCAGTCATTCTTTTAATTATTTGTTTTTATATCTTTCGTGGGTAAAATGTGCAGCAAACCCTATCCAAATTTCCTTAATACTCGCCTTAGAACTTAAAAAAAAAAACAACGGCAAAATAGTATTCTCTGATTTTATTGGTCTCCTACAAGACTTAGAAGCACATCAGCCTGCAGCTACAGATAAACAATGAATAGGGTCTTGGTTAGCTCTGGCTAGCCGACCTTGTCATCTATGCTCTTCCATCAGTCACACGTTAAACAAGCAAGTATTTACAGCAATTAAGCTGTTGGGTTTTTCCCTGATGTTGTCGCTTTTATTTAGTTATGTGCACAAGAGAATCAGGGTACTTATTATAGCTGACTAACTGATTCAAATACTTGCATGTATAATTGGCTATTCTAAGTGCCATGCCGCTTGGCGTGGGCGATCATTTCTCTCCACAATTCCCTCCTTTGCGTTGATTATGAGATCCGTCGGTGACTTTCTTCCTAGCCACACTGACAACCCATCCAGTAACTTCTCTCTCTGTCTTCCCCTGTCTCTTCTTCCTTAAATTTTTTTCCAGTTGTCACAGTGTGTTCCAGTTTTCCTCTTCTCAGAAAATGTCCCATAAATCTCGCTTGTCTGCCTCCGATCTTTGCTATAATTTGCCTTTTAACTCCAGCCTCTCTTAAGACTTCTTCATTGGTTTTCTTGTCTGTCCATGGTACCTTCAGCATCCTTCTTATAAACCACATCTCCATGGCCTCCATTTCTCGCTGTACTCTCTTCATAATTAGCTACTTCACTCATTCTCAACAAGGGCCAAGAGGCCTACTTAGGGCCATACAGAACTTAACGGGATCATGGTCCGAAAAAAAAAATTCGGGGGGGGGGGGCGCCACATAGAGTTTTTTAAAAAAGGGTGGGGGTGCTGATTTGGCTGAAAGGGGGATAGGAATGAGAGATCTGTGATACACCTGCAGTATGCCGACTTATACTGTAATATTACATTTCTCCTGCATGTGAAATCAGCAACAAAATCCGGTGCTGGTTATAATATGGTGCTGGTTATAATATGGTGCTGGTTATACTATGGCTCTGGTTATAATATGGTGCTGGTTATACTATGGTGCTGGTTATACTATGGTGCTGGTTATAATATGGTGCTGTAAATTTACATTACTTGAAAATAATGACTCAGGGCATAGGTAACACCTTTGCTGCCTTGCTACGTTCCAGGAGATTCGTCTTACAAGTAGATGAGTGTACGTGATAGTAAAGCTCTTCTTGTGGCGTTTGTCCGATTCTTCAAGGAAAATGGATAAACGGAAGAGATGCTGTTAGCATCCATCCATCCCTCCATCCATCGGCTATCTTGCTTTCCCACAATTCCCTGTTCCGAGTGTTGATTATAAGCTGTGCTGATGTTCTTTGTCCGTGCCATCTAGTTAGTCCGTCCAGCATTTTCTCTCTCTCTCTCTCTCTCTCTCTCTCTCTCTCTCTCTCTCTCTCTGTGTGTCTACTTCGATCTCTTTTGCCTTCTATCTTTCCTGCTGTCACAATGTCTTCTAGCTTGCCTCGCCGTATAGCGTGTCCTAAAAATCTGGATTTATTTGTCTGAATTTTGTTATTGTTTGTCTAGTTTGTCTAGTCTCTCCAGCCTCTCTCAGAACCTCCTCGTTTGATGTATTTGCTGTCCATGGTATTCTGAGCAATCTTCTTCTTACTTCATTTCAGTGGCTTCCAGGTGACATTGTACTTTATTAGTGGCTGGCTGACCATGCATAGCATCGGTAAATAAAACTGGCTCGATGTAGCACTGGAGTGCTAGGCTCATCACCCATGCTCCCTACAGCCTATACAGTTCATTGTATGATTCATCGGGAACATTCTTGAGGCCGAGAACTTGGGAGGGCACTTAAATGATTCATTGCTAATTGTTATAAGAGTGTCAGCTATACTGAACCCTCTTCAAGGCCGGTTTTTCCAGAAACTTTGCCAGGAAAACTGGGGACTTCCGGGTTCTAGTTCCGCACACAGAGTTGAGGTGGCTGTTCAAAGGCAGTGACCTTCGTCTTGTGTTTGCGCTCTGCGACACATTCCTCACCTTCCTTCTTGAGTCTGATCATGAGGAAAATGAAACCGCTAATTGATGGGAAGATTTCCCCGTAATTGCTAATAACTTTTTTTTTTAATACTGCCAGGTTCTGCTTAGATTTAATGTGACATTGCTTTACGGTAAGATTCAATGTGACGTTGCTTTACAGTAAGATTTAATGTGACGTTGCTTTACATCAAGATTTAATGTGACGTTGCTTTACCATAACATTTAATGTGACGTTGCTTTACAGCAAGATTTAATGTGACACTGCTTTACCATAACATTTAATGTGACGTTGCTTTACAGTAAGATTTAATGTGACGTTGCTTTACCATAAGATTTAATGTGACGTTGCTTTACAGTAAGATTTAATGTGACGTTGGTTTACAGTAAGATTTAATGTGACGTTGCTTTACAGTAAGATTTAATGTGACGTTGGTTTACAGTAAGATTTAATGTGACGTTGGTTTACAGTAAGATTTAATGTGACGTTGCTTTACAGTAAGATTTAATGTGACGTTGCTTTACAGTAAGATTTAATGTGACGTTGCTTTACAGTAAGATTTAATGTGACGTTGGTTTACAGTAAGATTTAATGTGACGTTGCTTTACAGTAAGATTTAATGTGACGTTGCCTTACAGTAAGATTTAATGTGACGTTGCTTTACAGTAAGATTTAATGTGACGTTGCTTTACAGTAAGATTTAATGTGACGTTGCTTTACGCTAAGTTAAATGAACAATAGTGAAATAGTTGATCCAGGGAGCAGTACACTGGGGGGGGGGGGGGGGGTAACATCTGCATCATGAAAATGTTACACTCTGCTACATCTCCACTTTGTTACACTGATATGCTTTATGTAACTTGATTACCCAGGATGGACAAAGCCCTAGATTCATACACAAACTTGAGCTATAATCAACATTTAAACTTCTATCAACTCCACAGTTACGACATAGCATAGATCAATCATCACATAATTTCAGTAGTTACAACAGAACAGGTTTATTTGTGAAACCCCATTTGTTGCCAATGGAAGTTGAATGAAGAGGTTGATGGAAATCACAACAAGAAATAAATGTTGACGGCAAAACAAAATGTTAAAGGACCTTTCTAATTTCTTACAACAGAAAACACAACATACTTTCTCAGTCTGAATTCACCACGTATTAGCAGGGACAATCTACCCAACTCTACATACAAACTAGAAAAACCGCCCTAAAAAAGGACAAATTAACCTACTCTAACCATTTCCGTACAAGAGACAGACTACAACCTAAACTCTACATTTTCAACAGCCCAACTAAAAAAGAACTAACTCTGAAAGAGGAACTACCTTCCTTGTCGATCTCAACCGTTCTTTTCTTTTCTTTCTTTTTCGCGTCTGCTCTTTTCCTGTGCGACTCTTCCAATGCGTTCACAGTGTGCACTAATACATGCCAACTTTACATCGCTGATTCGCCTGCTACGCAAGCCTATAAGTTTCCCAAATTAGCTCTCCACAGGTGAGACTACTCTTTCTCCCTTACCAAACCATTTATATATCCTATTCTGTTACAATAGCTCAGCTCTACAGTTAACGAGGTCACAAAGGCAAAAATGACATTTCGTTCATTGCTATCATTTCTTGCTCTTAAGATTAACGTGTTTGTAAAACTGTGGAGCTGCGCCTTGTTTTTTTTATTTAGCTCTATTTATCATAACTCTGTCCTGTATTTATCCAACTCTGAATTCTGTTCCCCCCGTGTGGTACCCGGGATCTGCAAAGAATAGGACCACTGTACCCTACCATGCATGATCGTAAAAGGCGACTAAGGAGGGTTCAGCATAGGGCCAGCAACCCTATCTGGTAAAAAACTATCAGACTGCTACAGAAACAGAAGCAAGGGAAAAAGCAAATGCAGGTGGAAGGAGAAATGCGTATCAGGAAACTGAGCCCATGAAGGTTGTGGATGAAAGCCAGCCACTGGAAGTCCCCAGCCCGACTGCAGACCTCCTGGAACCTAAACAAAAGATGCAAATAGGCAGCTGGAATGTAAGAACACTAAACCAGACTGGAAAACTAGCACAAACCATCAAGGAAATGCACAGATACAAACTAGACATACTAGGAATACAAGAAGCAAGATGGACAGGACAAGGCAGAAGGAAATTAACAACACAGCACACAGAAGATACAATAATATGGTCAGGTAAAGAAGATCTTCATGAAGGAGGAGTAGCATTGATTATAACAAAAGAAGCATCAAGAGCATTGCTGAAATGGACCCCAATAAATGAGAGATTATTATATGCACGGTTCAACTCAAGATTCACGAAGCTGTCTATTATAGTTTGTTATGCACCAACAGAAGCAGCTGAAGAGGAATTAAAAGAAGATTTTTACAACAGCCTCCAAGCCACAGTAGAAACAATACCCAAGCATGATATGCTACTCATCTTGGGCGACTTCAATGCAAAAGTAGGTGAAGGAAATGAAGATAGAAGAAGAATCATGGGAAGAGAAGGAATCGGAGAAATAAATGAAAATGGAGAAAGACTGTGCAGTTTCTGTGAAGAAAACATGATGACCATCGGAGGGACAATTTTCCAACACAAAAACATCCATAAGGTGACTTGGAGGTCACCAGATAAAACCACAGAAAACCAAATCGATCACATATTAATAAACAACAAGTGGAAACGGTCACTACAAGATGTGCGAGCAAGGAAAGGAGCAGATATAGGAAGTGATCACAACCTTCTGGTAGCAAAAATAAAACTAAAATTAAGGAAAGCCAGAATCGGAGAACACAGAAAGATACATTTTGATACAAGAAAACTGATAGACCAGCAAACAAGAAATGAATTCTCAATAATACTTAAGAACCGCTTCAGTGTCCTACAAGAAGAAGCAGAAATGTCCATATTAGAGTTCAATAAAACACTACAGGAAACAGCAAAAGAGGTGCTGGGATATCGGAAAAGGAGAAAAGAGGAATTGATAAGTGAGACCACATGGGAAAAGATAGAGCAAAGAAAAGAAATCAAGAAAAAATTACTGAACACCAAATCACAACGGCTTAAAGAACGAGTTTTAAGTAATTATGCACAAAAAGACAAAGAAGTGAAGGAATCATGCCGTCAAGATAAACGTCAATATTATGATAACTTAGCAGAAACAGCAGAGAAAGCAGCATATACAAATGACATGAAAACCATATATAAAATCACAAAGCAGATGACAGGTAACTTCAATACAAGATGTGAAAGTGCAGTAAGAACACAAAATGGACAACTGGTCAGTGGAGAAAGAGAAAAAATTGAAAGATGGAGGGAACACTTTAACACCCTACTAAACAGAACACAAGCAGCACAAGCAATAGATATACCTGAAGCAAAAGCGGAACTAAACATCAATACAGGACCAATAACAATAAATGAAGTAAAAGAGGCGATAAAGATGCTAAAATCAGACAGGGCACCAGGTGAAGATGAAGTGACTGCTGAGATGTTGAAAGCAGAAGAAACAGAAACACCAAAACAACTTTGCCGGATATTACAACAAATTTGGGATTTAGAAAAAGCCCCAGAGGAGTGGAAAACTGGTCTTATAGTAAAACTACCAAAGAAGGGTGACCTCAGAGATTGCGGGAACTGGAGAGGCATTACCCTACTGCCACTCACTAGTAAAGTATTTTGCAGAATAATCATCAACAGAATTGTACCAACACTTGAGGAAAAACTTCGGAAAGAGCAGGCAGGATTTAGGAAAGGAAGATCATGCATAGACCATATATTTGTACTTAGACAAATATTAGAACAGGCAAATGAGTGGCATAGCACAACATATGCATTATTCATAGATTTTGAGAAAGCCTTTGACAGTGTCAACAGAGATGCACTGTGGAAAATCCTAAGATGGCATGGCCTCCCCCATAAAATAGTTAATGTAATCAAAGCCCTATACGAGGGTTTTCAGTGCAAAGTTATCTGTGGAGAACATACCTCCAGCAGCTTTAGGGTACAAACAGGAGTGAAACAGGGATGTGTACTATCACCAACATTATTTATCTTGGCAGTAGACTGGTTAATGAAGGAGGCAACATCAGACAAACGCAGAGGATTACAATGGACCCTTGACACAGTGCTGGAGGACCTTGACTTTGCGGACGACATTTGTCTATTATCAAGCGGTCACAAAGATATGCAAGATAAAATAAACAAGTTAACCCAGAATGCAAACAACATAGGACTAAAGATCAACGTAGGAAAGACAAAGTTAATGAAGTAAAATGTGAACAACAGAAATGTACTCAGAGTAGATAACAAGTTAGTGGAGGAGGTCAACGAATTTGTATACCTTGGCAGCAGAGTAGTAGAAAATGGAGACAGCACAGAGGACATCAACAGCAGACTTACTAGAGCAAACCAGGCTTTTGCAATGCTACAGAATATATGGAAATCAAATAAACTAAGCATAAATATGAAAATCAGGATATTTAAGAGTAATGTTCTAAGTGTACTACTCTATGGAAGTGAATGCTGGAAAATCACCAAAGCCATAGAAAACAAGTTGAATTCTTTCCAGACTAAATGTTTACGTAGAATTAAAAAAATATTTTGGCCAAACACCATAAGAAATAACATCTTATTGGCAGAAATGCAGATGAAACCACTGACAACAATTATTGAGGAAAGACGCTGGCGATGGTTGGGACATGTGCTTCGAATGACTGACAACTCACTACCAAAAATAGCACTAAGATGGACACCACAGGGGAACAGAAGTAAGGGTAGACCAAAAGAGACATGGAGAAGAACAACAGAAAGGATGTTGAGCAATAGAGGGCTCACCTGGGCAAGAGCAGAAAAAAAGGCGAAAGACAGGCATTTGTGGAAAACCCTTGTGGAAGCCCCATGTGCCCTGGGCACTTAAGGTTCAGAGAGAGAGAGAATTCTGTTCCTTCCATAAATCCTAGTCTTTCGGTCTTATTCACCGTTTTTTTAAAACTGCATTCCTTATGACTTTACTTCAGTTGTTCTACTGTTTTGTCTTATATGTTCTTTGGGCTAGCAAGGGTTAATATAATTCTACAGTCGATCGCGTTTTTACGCCTTGGTGTTTTCCCCGCTTGTCCTTTTCTGACCTCTCGCTAGTCTAACTAAAGCGCATTCTGTGCTGTACCTACATACTAAGAGTACCTCCGCCAGATAATATAGTTTTATTTTAATTTGTTGTTTGTCCTTTTTTTTTTGTTGTCCCTGATGAAACATATTGCCGAAATATTGGATTGTTGTTACCGCTTTTCATTTCCGCGTGTACTTCTCGTTATTTACTACTGTTATTTCTCATCTTTCCTTCTTCCTTCTATTTTTTTTAAACTGAACAATGTACTTCTGCCTCTTCTATTCTGTGTTACTGTAAATTATGATATACATATATGACATACATACATTCATACATACATACATACATACATACATACATTGGCATTTGAAATCTAGTTAGGTGGCTTTAGTGTTATCGTACTTAATTTTACCTATTGGGCGGGGTATGTTTTGTTTACTAAAAGGCAGTTATGTAATGAGCTGAGCTCGATAACGATTACCTGCCCGGCCAAAGTTAACAGTGCATTAGCGCTTTCTCGCTGTAACGGCTGGGTGCCTTGTGGATGTGTGTTAGTGTTAACATGTAGGTATTATCTGATAGTTCAGATATGCTTGTTTGTAAGTTTATCATGCTGTGGCTGATGTACGTCTACAAGTTGTGTGTCCACAAGCTGTCTGTCTACAGGTTGTGCGTCTACAAGCTGCACGTCTACAAGCTGTGTGTCTACAAGCTGTGTCTATAACCACAAATAACGCAGTAATCACGTGCTATAAAGTCGCGCTGTGCACTGTGGGAAAGAAGAGCCTGCCGAATACAGGACATGGAAATATAAATAGTTGTGGAAGAAGACAAGTTCTAGTGTGGCCTTCCTAGCACTGATAGTTGTGGAAGAAGACAAGTTCTAGTGTTGCTTCCCACCACTGAACTCTTTTAAATTAACTAAAAACTAGTTATCTACATACACATATACCGTGTGTCCACTTATAGGGAATACTGTACGAGCCAGCCATTCCCACAGATAAACCTAACAAAACTTTCACTCTGCGACTGATAGCAATCTCACTTTACAGTTACATCCTGCTACATTCAGGAAGACATCATGGTGACTGATGACAATCTGCATACCGTAGGGGCGCTAAAATGATTAGGTTAGCTCACTCAAGTAAAGACAGAGTGAATGTTCTTGTTTGTGAGACACGGGCTAGCTGTTCGTGTGTTGAGCGCAGTCAGCTTCACGTGGAAATTGGGAGGTGAGAGAGAGAAATCCATGAAGTCTGTTCCAGAAAAGACGTGATATAAAGGTCTGCTAGATTTTAGAGAAAAGATGTGCTATAAAAGTCTGCTAGATTTTAGAGAAAAGATGTGCTATAAAAGTCTGCTAGATTTTAGAGAAAAGATGTGCTATAAAGGTCTGCTAGATTTTAGAGAAAAGATGTGCTATAAGTCTGCTAGATTTTAGAGAAAAGATGTGCTATAAAAGTCTGCTAGATTTTAGAGAAAAGATGTGCTATAAAAGTCTGCTAGATTTTAGAGAAAAGATGTGCTATAAAAGTCTGCTAGATTTTAGAGAAAAGATGTGCTATAAAGGTCTGCTAGATTTTAGAGAAAAGATGTGCTATAAAAGTCTGTTAGATTTTAGAGAAAAGATGTGATATAAAGGTCTGCTAGATTTTAGAGAAAGATGTGATATAAAGGTCCGCTAGATTTTAGAGAAAATCACATCACTCCCTTGTGGTGTCAAAGGGTCATGGACACTGGCATCATATTCCCTGGGTTCTTCCATGATATAACAGAGCTAACTTTTTTCAGATGAATAAACAATGAAATCACTGAGAAAGAAAGAAATAAACAAACAAACAAGCAAACAAACAATCGAACAAATAAAGAAAAAAAACTAAGAAAGAAAGAAACAAACAAACAAACAATCGAACAAATAAAGAAAAAAAACTAAGAAAGAAACAAACACACCTGCACTCACCTGAGAAGCCGATGTAACGCCAGTGACGAGAATGACAACGAAAATGATGACACAGAAGCTGGGAAATGAGTTATGGGCATCTTCCTGGAGCACATGACAGTCACGTGCCATAACCCTCCACTCGTCAACCAAACCACGAGTTTGCCCGAGACATTGGCTCTTTAGAGTCAAAGAGCGAGATCTGTGGAAAAATGCAACAAAAAAAAAATATATATATATATAGCCAATGTGTTCAAGTGAGCAGCTATACTTATAGGTACACAGCCGCCACAGATCGATGGTTCTCAACATCTGCTGGGCCGAGGTTTCTTCTGTCAGTAGGTGAGCCATATGCGTATTTGTATGTTCTTGTAGTTAGCACAAAAATGGTGGCTGTCATGTGACTTTGTGCTGCTAAAACATTTCTACTTGCTCTTTCTGGTCTTTCATTTAGTTCTCTCTCTGTATGTCTGTCTGTCTGTGTGAGCACGCGTGCGTGCGTGCGTCTCAGAGTGAGAGAGAGAGAGAGAGAAAGCAAGAGTGCCCAAACCATGCAGACCTGAGGCGTGAGACATGGCCAGAGGATACAAGCTTGGGGACAAAGCTTTGGGGCTCCTATCAGGATCTGGAGAGGACTACGGGCTTTGCCATGTCGACAGGGGTCAAAATCTGAAGTGTCCTCGAACGAAGAAGAAGAAGAAGAAGAAGAAACAAAGGAGGACGGAGGTGAGGGGCAGTGCATATCTCTGGAATGTAGGACTAGAAATACTGTGTAATGTGTGTGCCCGCGAGAGCGTGTTTATGTAGACAATCCAGTGTGTAGGCTACAGTTTGTTCTGATAACATTCTACACTGCCCCACTTTATCGTCTCGCATGCTTTGTTAAACAGGAAACTTTGCTTTTATCAGTGTTTTTATATTTCTGTTCAGTCATTGAAACCAAATATAAAACGATTTAATCATAAAAATATATCATTCTAGATATGGCAGAGTGTGACTGCGTTAGAAAGATGAAACATCTATAGAGGCAGCAGACTAGATCTGATCAAGACCCTACTTTAGGCTCCACGCCGTGTTAAACAGGCTGATGCTGACAAAGGCAAGAGATCGATACGGACTAAGCGGTGTCAACCAAGAAAGCTAGCTGCTGGGTAAACAAAGAGAAGTAGAAAGCCACTGAATCACATTCCCCATCCGAATTCGATGTCTGTATTTCAATATCTTCAACAGAACATAGGCAGCAAGGAATATAAGTCTGCAAGTGAGAACAGGTGTTATTCTTGTCTCTCAATCATGGCCATATTGGGTGTCGCACAGGGACAAACAGTACAAAAGTGGATGGATAGGGAAGAAGTTCGGCACTAACAGCATGGGACCTTATCTTGTTCTAGAGATCATATCTTGTTCTAGAGATCTTATCTTGTTCTAGAGATCTTATCTTGTTCTATCTTCCTGGAACTGCCGGCAGAATGTTCATTGAAGTCACTGAAGTGAAAGCGTTAAAGTACAAGCATCGTGTTGTGTTGTGTCGTGTCATGTCGTGTTGTGTCATGTCGTGTTGTGTTGTGTCATGTCTTGTCGTGGTCGTGCTGTGTCGTGTCATGTCATGTTGTATCGTGTTGTGTCGTATCATGTCGTGTCGTGTTGTGTCGCGTCGCGTCCTGTCATGTCGTGTCCTGTTATGACTTGTCCTGTCATGTCGTGTCCTGTCATGTCGTGTCCTGTCATGTCGTGCCATGTCCTGTCATGTCGTGCCATGTCATGTCGTGTTGTGCCATGTCCTATCGTGTCGTGTCGTGTCGTGTCATGTCATGTCGTATCGAGTGGGCTATGCTTTACGGAGGGGGGAGGGAAGGGGCATCTTTTGTGGACCCAGAGTGAAACTAAAAGGCAGAAATAAGTGCCATGCTATTTTAGAAGACTCCACCACCTTGGGCACCATGGCGAAACCTGGCCCGCTGTCCAGGCTGAGTATTTCACTGGCTGAACAATGGAGATGTGGAATGGGGTCTTAGCCAGACATGGCTCTCTGATTCTGATACCAGTACCCTCACTTTAACCATACAGGCGAAAAAAATGAACATTAATGGCATGAGACAGAGAGAGTGATAAAGGGAGGGAGAGGGGGAGAGAATGAGTGAGAGAGTGAGGGAGAGAGTGAGTGAGAGAGAGAGGGGAGAGTGAGTGAGAGAGGGGGAAGAAAATATTAGAGAGAAGGGGAGAGTGAGAGAGAGAGAGGAGAGAGAATGCGTGAGTGAGAAAGAGAGGGGAGAGTGAGTGAGAGAGGGGGAGAGTGAGAGGAGGAGAGTGAGTAAGAGAGAGAGGGGGAGAGAGAGGGGGAGAGAGAGAGGGGGAGAGTGAGAGGAGGAGAGTGAGTAAGAGAGAGAGGGGGAGAGTGAGAGAGAAGGGAGAGTGAGTAAGAGAGGGGGAGAGTGAGAGGAGGAGAGTGAGTGAGAGAGAGAGAGAGAGGGGAGAGAGAGAGGGGAGAGTGAGAGAGAGGGAGAGTGAGTAAGAAAGAGAGGGGAGAGTGAGTGAGAGAGAGGGAGTGAGTGAGAGAGAGGGGGGAGGGAGAGGAAGGGTAACACTAATGGCGCGAAAGAGGAAACATTTAAGGTTTATGAAACTTGTCAAGATAGAGACTTTAAAATCCGTGACATAAATACAATGACCGTGACCAGAAACAATAAAGTGACAAATGAGGCGCAATTTTACTGAACTGTCTCCAGTTGAACAATTTGTACCCCGTATCTTCCACACAAAACCGAGCCCGGTAGACGAGAGTTAAAGCGCTCATTTTCAGCCAGTGACATTTGGGTACAGCGACGTTGAAGTGGGTTTAATTTAGGATAGAAATGTTACAGATGTAGCAAGAACAATGTAGGCTCCTCACTAACAGCATGTGGGTTCATCTGTGTGCTTGTGTATGTGTATACACCGACAATTTAAAGAGAAGTACCCGTTCCTAGTGATGGTGTACTAGGAAGGCGGGTTTGCGCATTTCAAAACGTGTTCAGGTAGTTGTACGTCGTTTCCAAGTTTCTTCGCGTGTAGATTAACACGTCAGAAATCTGGACATTTGTTTTTTCCTGTTACAAGTTTCCTGCTCTTTCTTCATTTTTTTAGAGAGTGGACACGAAAATCTTCCACTTTTTGGACGAGAAAGAGAGAGAGTGAGAGAGAGAGAAAGAGAGAAAGAGAGAAAGATAAGGAGAGAAGGAGGTGGCGGTGGGGGAAGACGGAGAAGGAGAGCTGAGTGAGATAGGGAGAGAGGTATGAGATTGAGAGGGGGAGGAGGAAGAGAGAGAGAGAGAGAGAGAGAGAGAGAGAGATGCAACGGCAACGAAAATTTTTATTCTTAAATCCTTTGTCAACAATTTCGTTGACAAACTAGTTTTAGTGTGTCAAAGTTTTTTACAATACAAACAAGTTTTGGTATTCCTATACTGTGTCAAAGATTTTTACAATACAAACAAGTTTTGGTATTCCTATACTGTGTCAAAGATTTTTACACAAGTAATTCACTTTCAATATATTTTAATAGTAATTATACACACGCAGAAAAAAATCTACCCAGGTTAACCAAGTCCTAAACTGGTTAAAAAAATAATCCACTCAAGTTAACCAGATTCTAAACTGGCAGCAACAATAAAAATTAATGCACTCAGGTTAACCAGATTCTGGCCAAAATAATCCACTCTGGTTAAATATGTTCTAAACTGGCAGAAAAATCCACTCGGGTTAACCAGGTTCTGAATTGGCAAAATAATAATCCACTCATATTAACCAGGTTCTAACTAGCAAAATAATAATCCACTCATATTAACCAGTTTCTAACTAGCAAAATAATAATCCACTCATATTAACCAGGTTCTAACTAGCAAAATAATAATCCACTCATATTAACCAGGTTCTAACTAGTAAAATAATAATCCACTCATATTAACCAGTTTCTAACTAGTAAAATAATAACCCACTCATATTAACCAGGTTCTGAATGGCAAAATAATAATCCACTCATATTAACCAGGTTCTAACTAGCAAAATAATAATCCACTCATATTAACCAGGTTCTGAATGGCAAAATAATAATCCACTCATATTAACCAGGTTCTAAATGGCAAAATAATAATCCACTCATATTAACCAGGTGCTAACTAGCAAAATAATAATCCACTCATATTAACCAGGTTCTGAATGACAAAATAATAATCCCCTCATATTAACCAGTTTCTGAATGGCAAAATAATAATCCCCTCATATTAACCAGTTTATGAATGGCAAAATAATAATCCACTCATATTAACCAGTTTCTGAATGGCAAAATAATAATCCACTCATATTAACCAGTTTCTGAATGGCAAAATAATAATCCACTCATATTAACCAGTTTCTGAATGGCAAAATAATAATCCACTCATATTAACCAGGTTCTAACTAGCAAAAAAAAAATCCACCCAGGTTAACCTGGTTTTAAGCTACCTTATACAAGCTCATATTGCTACCAGAATGTGTTTTCTTAAGGGGAAGTAGACAAAATGCAAATTAAGTTCTAAAAAAGATGTTCATTTACAAAATATGAGTATAAAATAGTTAAAGGAAACATAAATGATCAAAACAGTGATAAAAACAAATACAAAAGTTCTCTCTGTTTATCAAAGCATGCCGGATGATAAGCAGAACTCTATGTTATCAGAACAAACTGTAGTCTAAATAATGAGTTATCAAAACACACATAAAAACACACGCATATACTCACACACATTTACTCACACACACACCACTCACAACATACACAACAGTCTCAGCAAACCGAGGCATACAGCGGACATTTAGAAAATAATCTTGTAAACACACAAAAACACAATGGAATTCTAAAAAATGGCATAACGGGAAAGAGGTTTTGGTTCTAATACAGGCCTACACTACTTTCATCTTTCAAGTATAGGCATACAATACTTTCATCTTTCAAGTACAAGCCTACACTACTTTCATCTTTCAAGTACAAGCCTATACTACTTTCATCTTTCAAGTATAGGCATACAATACTTTCATCTTTCAAATACAAGCCTACACTACTTTCATCTTTCAAGTACAAGCCTACACTACTTTCATCTTTCAAGTATAGGCATACAATACTTTCATCTTTCAAATACAAGCCTACACTACTTTCATCTTTCAAGTACAAGCCTACACTAATTTCATCTTTCAAATACAAGCCTACACTAATTTCATCTTTCAAATACAAGCCTACACTACTTTCATCTTTCAAGTACAAGCCTACACTACTTCCATCTTTCAAGTACAGGAATACACTACTTTCATCGTTCAAGTACAGGCAAACACTACTTCGAGTACAGAGTACAAGCGACACCTGACCGGAACTAAATGTTGTAGATTACTGCTTCACACCGGAAGAGAAAATCTGAAGCTGAAAGAATTCCTTCGATTTCCCAGGAACTGTGAACTTATAGTCTCTGCCATGATGACGTGGAAGCAGTGTCACTGTGTTGGATGAGAGAGAGAGAGAGTTGTATGCAGTGTCAATGTGTCAGATAAGAGAGAAGAGAGAGAGAGAGAGAGAGTTGTAAGCAGTGTCAATGTATCAGATAAGAGAGAGAGAGAGAGTTGGAAGCAGTGTCACTGTGTCGGATAAGAGAGAGAGAGAGAGAGAGTTGTAAGCAGTGTCACTGTGTCGGATAAGAGAGAGAGAGAGTTGGAAGCAGTGTCTCTGTGTCAGATAAGAGAGAGAGAGAGTTGGAAGCAGTGTCTCTGTGTCAGATAAGAGAGAGAGAGAGAGAGTTGGAAGGAGTGTCTCTGTGTCAGATAAGAGAGAGAGAAGAGAGTTGGAAGCTGTGTCACTGTGTCAGATAAGAGAGAGAGAGAAGAGAGTTGGAAGCTGTTGCAGTGACCGAAATGAAAGCCAAGAAACAGCCTTTTCGTCTGACTCCAGATACATAGGGACCACATCCAGTTGAGCCCCATCTGTCGGACTGAATATGCTGACCTAGTAAACTGACGTGTGACATATTTGTGTCTGGTACTGACAGGTGGACCATCCTCTCGTGACGGGCATGTATGCTAACAATTATTCCTACTTAGAACATACAATTTCAACACGATGTTTGCAACAGCAAGGAGCACAGAAAACATATACTTAAACATATATTTAACATACATTTAAAGAGAAGTATTTTAACAGTTTATGCACTGGACATTAATAAAGTTTGTGTGTGTGTGTGTGAGAGAGAGAGAGAGAGAGAGGAGAGAAATTCTTTTCTAAGCGATGCGACTTAGCTCCAAATGTAAAGCCCAATAAATTATTTCTGTCATGTATGTCAACAACGCCCAGTGTCTAACAACACATGCCACGATGTCGCTAGCTTCGGCCACATAATTTACCTCAACAAGATCACTTCTGAAAGGACGTGAATTTACCTCAACAAGATCACTTCTTAAAGGACGTGAATGCACATTATTATGTGCATAATAAGAAACGTTCTTTAAAAAAATAAATAAATAAGCCGAGATGGGCACGATGTACACAATAGATTTTTTTTTAAACCACGTTTACTTTTAAAAGTTTTCTTTTAAACTTCTAATCCTCGTCCTTGCGGCATCCTGCTGTTGTAAGGATTCCATGATATTGTGTAACTGTTCTGGCGAGAAAACAAGGAGAGGAGGATGAGTGAAGGAGAGAGCATGAGAAAGATAGTGTGTATAAGAGTGGCGATATATGTAAAAGAGAGAGAGAGTTGGAAGTAAGTGGGAGAGAGAGAGAATTGGAAGTGAGAGAGAGAGAGAGAGTTGGAAGTAAGTGGGAGAGAGAGAGAATTGGAAGTGAGAGAGAGAGAGAGAGAGTTGGAAGTAAGTGAGAGAGAGAGAGAGAGAGAGAATGAATGAATGAATTAATGAATAATCTTTATTTTTAAAGGGTAAAGAATTGGGCACGCAGGCCCGTCTTACATTCTGCCCTTCATCACTCCATCTTTCATTCTTCCCACACACTCGATTTAATACAAATATACAAATTAAATTAGGAAAAAACATATCAAAAGAGTGTAAGATTTAGCTATTACATTCAAGGTAAAAGAGAAGAAGTAATTAACTTAATAAAATAGCTCTCACGCACACATACACACACAAAAATACATTGTAAATACAGATCTTCTAACATATGTTTTTAACACACATTAAAATAATTTCTAACAATATCTAACAAGTTACTTTTCGAACTATGTCATTTTAGTACTTGATGGTTGGCGAGTCATGTGTTGAGAGAGTGCTGGTTATTCTATGGAGGCATATAATTACAAGCAAGTAAATAATGAAACAGGTTTGAGTTAAAGGATGAAGTATTACCAATGAATTTTAAATGGTAGGGGAGGGTGTTCCAGAGCTATACTGCAGAGTATACAAGGCTTTTCTTGTACAGATCAATCCTGGGTTTAGGAAGAAGACAGTTTTTTAAACGCTGGCTATGTTTAGTGTTATACGTAAACAGTGACCACAAGTAAGGCGGATCACTGTGCGACAGAATTCTGTAAACAAACTTAACTTTGTTAAAAATGATTCTATTTTTGAGGGGTAGAATTTTGAGTTGTTTGTGCTGATCTACAGTCTGTACTGGGTGTTTGTCACAAATAAGATTTAATGCTCGCTTGTGAAGTGAGTGGAGCCTTTTTGTGTTTGAGGCTGAGCATCCATCCCAGATTGTGGAACAGTAATCTAATTGTGCTTGTATGTGTGATATGTAGTATATCTTTCTTGTGTCTTTGTCGATAAAGTGTTTTATTTTGGCTAATTGGTAAAATTTCTGTGCAATCAAGTTTGTTAGGTTATGTACGTAAGAATTCCAAGTTAAATGCTGATCAATGATGAGTCCTAGAGTTTTATGTTCATGAACATTTTCTATTGCCTTAGTCCCAGCACAAAGCTGTAGTGAAGTTTTTGTTGCATTCTGCAGTTTCTGTCTTGTAGTGATGAGCATGGATTTTGTTTTGTTGGTGTTTATCAACATACCATTTTTATTACTCCATTTAATCAAACTATTTATATCATTTTGGAGCTTTGTCTGTAGTTTATTGATGTCACAGTCACTATTGTAAACAGTACAATCATCAGCAAAAAGATCACATGAAGAGTGCTTTAAATGTAGTGGTAAGTCGTTAATATAGGTAGCAAAGAGAAGATAACCAAGAATGGAGCTTTGAGGAATACCAGTATCAACCACAGACGAGCCAGATATTTTGTTTCTAAAGCAAACTACTTGTTTTCTACCTGAGAGAAAAGATGTAATAAATTATGAGAGAGAAAGAGAGAGAGAGAGAGAGATTTGGAAGTAAGTGAGAGAGAGATGGAAGTGAGTGAGAGAGAGAGAGAGAGAAATTTGGAAGTGAGTGGGAGAGAGCGAAAGAGGGAAGTGAGAGAGAGAGAAAGAGATCTGGAAGTGAGAGAGAGAGCGAAAGAGGGAAGTGAGAGAGAGGGATCTGGAAGTGCGTGAGAGAGAGCGAAAGAGGGAAGTGAGAGAGAGAGAGAGAAATTTGGAAGTGAGAGAGAGCGAAAGAGGGAAGTGAGAGAGAGAGAGAGAGAAATTTGGAAGTGAGAGAGAGCGAAAGAGGGAAGTGAGAGAGAGAGAGAGAGAAATTTGGAAGTGAGAGAGAGCGAAAGAGGGAAGTGAGAGAGAGAGAGAGAGAGAGAGAAATTTGGAAGTGAGTGAGAGAGAGCGAAAGAGAAGTAAAAAGTTGCTCATGTTTTCGTCTTTCCAAAAATCACGAAACTTGTCCTTTGCAGCAGTCGCCCTGCAGATGTTGAAGCGCATGCACCGTGTCGGACAGGAAGTGGGTTAGCGTAACCTGTTACCCAGATCAGACCCAAACTTGGTCACAGACTCCGCCAGTGCCAGGACCACACTATCTCCTTAGTCAAATTACGTGGAGCGCCACAGATCCGGTCTATGTTAACTCTAATACCCACGTCTTGTGTGTATTTGTGTGAATAAATCGACGGTTAAAACTTGCTGCTGCATTTGTTGTTGTTGTTGTTGTTATTATTGTTGTTGTTTATAAATAAAAATGTTCATAGCTTTTTTAAAAATCTATTTGACTGCTTTACTGCAGTGATCAGTTATTTATACTGTATAAATAACTTGTCACTGCCATAAAGCTGTGATGATAAATAAATTACACACACACTACACACACATACACATACGTACATACATACATACGTACGTACGTATATACATACATACATAATTACATTCCAGTAACCGGTTGTTGTTTTTTTTTTAGAGAAAAGGAAGATATAATAACCCCGGACATACTGGTAAAATAACGGGTGGCCCTTGACCGTGTTCTCATCCTACAGTATGATAAGCACGACTAAGTAAGAGTTGTTGCTGCTGCCAACACAGTTGCTGCTGCTTTTGCTGCTACTTCTACTGCTGTTGCTAATAACCACACCTGCTGCTATTACAATTACTACTACTACTGCTTCTACTACTACTACTGCAGCCTGTGTGAATGTTACTAAGAAACAAGCAAAGTTATAATGGTACTTTCATTAGCAGACTAAACACGATCGTGGGGCTCCAAAGAACACAAAAGTGGGTGTGTCTTGAAAAAACAGTCTGCCAAACAAAAGCCCGTCTCATTCCCATGTGACGGTAAGTGCGTCTCTACCCCGTTTATCGCTATTGATTGTGTCAGCAATCAATGAGATCAAACGGGAAAACATGTCGTTAGCAGGGGGCAGAACTCGTGTTGTGATCTACGAGAGAACGTGAGTTTTTGTGTGTGTGAGCTTCCAGCGGGTGCTTGAATCAGCAAACTTCTTCTCTTCTGAGGTAAATGTTTTATGTTTGATGTGCCAAGAAGACAAAAACGTTTACAAGGCATATGTACAAGATAAAGATATATGTACTGTACAAGATGATGATACACGTACATGTATCTTGTTTTAACTTTGTAACTTCTGTCCTCTTGTCGGAAGTGCGAAGAATTTTGTGTTTTTCTTTTGGTTTCAGTTGTTATTCAACCTCTCTGAGGTTTTGTTTTTCTGGTTTTCAACAAACTACAAGTTATAAAAGAGTGTTTCTCTGGTTGCCCAGGGTACAAGTTATAAAAGAGTGTTTCTCTGGTTGTCCAGGGCACAAGTTATAAAAGAGTGTTTCTCTGGTTGTCCAGGGTACAAGTTATAAAAGAGTGTTTCTCTGGTTATCCATGGCACAAGTTATAAAGAGTGATTTGTCTGGTTGTCCATGGCACAAATTATAAAGAGTAGTTTGTCTGGTTGTCCAGGGCACAATTATAAATGTTTTGTCTGGTTGTCCAAGGCACAAGTTATAAAGAGTGGTTTTTCTGGTTGTCCAGGGCACAATTATAAAGAGTGGTTTGTATGGTTGTCCAGGGCACAAATAAGGTAAGGTACATGGTGAACTATTATATATAGTAAGGACCCAATAATTACCAAACATCATCCCGACGTGTAACTGTATGAAAACGAGTCAAATCTTAAATATTTACATTAATGAACCACCATTGATACGAGTAAGAGAAGCCAAACTAGTAGGGATAAAATCTCTTGATGAAGTTGAAAAACTCGGCGAAAACGGGAAAACTTGGCGAACTACCATGCGATCCCTATGTGACGCTTAACTGCACGGGAAGGATGTAATATGTTTTATTAACATCCGGATTTACAAGTGTACTTATTTACAGATTGAGGAATGGTGGTCACGTGATTAATAGCCCTCAAGGCTGCGACGATCTTCCGTGACATTTTTAGATGGAGAAGCACGTTCGAAGACTATTAAGGTAAATGAATTGGATGACGTACAAGTCAAAGAGCGAGAAAGATACAACCGAAAAGCGGGAGGCAGATAGGCTTACATATGACATAGAAAAAAAAAAAACACTCAAGAGAACACAAACTTAAGTTTCTTCCATATCATCACATTTCACAGATCTTGACACGTCTTGTCCTTCACCTTCAAATGCTAGGGCGTGCTAATCCGGAGAGTTCATGTCACCAGAATGAAGTCCCTAAATGTTCCAGGTCCTGGTCTCAGAGATTTAGTCCCACATCTGGTCTCTCGTTACCAGGTCTTGCTTTTATCGATCTACTTGAGCTGATCATTCTTGAAGCATTTGCTGTGGAAACTGCTGCACCTGACCATTACTCTGAACGCTGGTTTCTTTCAATTGGATGATTGACGTAGAGGAAAAGCGACAGGCACATACTGTAAGCACGTGCCTAAGTCACAAGGTAACAAAGTTTGTTACACACATACCTAACAAATAAACTGCTGTTTCATATAAAAGAGCCTTACTAAAAGACAGCGATATATGACTGTGTTATGGGAATCCTACAATCTAACGTGTACAAGATTACTTGTATAAGTAAAATCACGCCAATCCTGTTTCCTTGCATGACTCATTTTATTCACGTAAGCACGTTCGTGATCTGCTCAGCTTAAAACAAATACAAAAATACCCCTACCAATCCCACAAGCCCTAGTATCAAGTAAGAGCTGCACGGCTTGTAACAGGTACAATCAGTCTTTTAAGAAATCATCTTCGATTCTCGTCTTTGACTGGCCTCTAAAAAACAGGAAACGTGTGGGAGCAAACGAAACAATTCTACATTTGTTGTGTACTGAGTTTACCGACTTCTTTCTAATAGATACTACACTATGTCAGAACAAGGTGGGCATTACATACAACTTTACGGTAATTGTGTTGTGCATCGGAGACGTGGGAGGCCACCTCGACAAATAAGCAGATACAACACTTCAGACATGAGAGAAGAGAAAATAACATAAGTATGATCGTGGCTCGAACTGTGGACTCCGACGAAATGCTGCAGTCGCAACAAGTGAGATGGTAATGCGCAACCAACTTGGCCACAATGTGAGGTTTGTAGATTAGAAATCAGCGTGTTTGTGAGAGACAAGCGGACAAGGAAACATGTCCTCTGATTATCCAGAGATATGAATTAAACGAATTGACAGAAACATGATAGACAAAGAAATTGATAATAGAAAACTGAGATACATTTACTAACAGAATTAATATTCACGACAACCAGCTTAGATTCGTGTTATCTGCGAGACTCGACAAGATCAGCTTAGATTCGTGTTATCTGCGAGACTCGACAAGACCAGCTTAGATTCGTGTTATCTGCGAGACTCGACAAGAGGCGATTCCAGAAATGGCAAGCTGAGAATTGAGGAGAGATCAGCTAAGTTGTTCAAGCTACAGGATGGAAGAATGGAAGTATGCAGGGTCTTAATTTGTTTACATGAGTGCTAAGAAAGTCATTAATATTATACTGTTCAAAAAATGAAAAGCAACAAATACGATGTTGCGATTTAAACTGAAGTTTGCTGATCAGACAAGGGCAAATTGCCTGAAACGTTTACTTGGACATCAGCTTCACGTGCTGACCTGAATTGTACTCAGCAGATGATTCATGAGCACAGAAAAGCGACACTAGTAAAAACATTTTTGACAATAACTCATGACAGGTTCACGAGAATCCCGTGAAACTTACTAAACACAAAACTCACTGACCATGTTATTGAATGCCTATAAAAGACTGACGCTCCTCGAATCAATTCATTTGAAGATTCAATGCGCAAGTATGGCTCATCTCACTACAGAACAACGACTCATCATTATTGGACGTTTACAGACTAGACAGTCACAAAGTGTAGTGGCCAGAAAATTTAATGTGGTTAGAAGCACTATTAGTCACCTTTGGAGACGATTTCAAGAAACTGGCTCAGTTGCAGTCCGGCCACGCAGTGGAAGACCCATAGTCACAACTCCTGCCGAAGACCGCTTCACACGGCTGCGTCATCTCAGGAATCGATTTGCATCTGCATCATCAACAGTCCAGTCAATGACGGCAGTTTGAGAAATTTCAGATCAAACGGTCAGGAACCGGCTGCACGACGCTGGTCTTTGAGATAGAAGACCCTACAGAGGTCCTGTTCTTATGGACCGGCATCGCCAGAACCGACTGCAGTGGGCGAACCAGCATTGTCAATGGACCGTTGCGAGTGACTGGAGAAGGGTTTGGTTTAGTGCTGAATCATTCTTTCTGCTCCAGCGACACGATGGAAGAATGGAAGTATGCAGGGTCTTAATTTGTTTACATGAGTGCTAAGAAAGTCATTAATATTATACTGTTCAAAAAATGAAAAGCAACAAATACGATGTTGCGATTTAAACTGAAGTTTGCTGATCAGACAAGGGCAAATTGCCTGAAACGTTTACTTGGACATCAGCTTCACGTGCTGACCTGAATTGTACTCAGCAGATGATTCATGAGCACAGAAAAGCGACACTAGTAAAAACATTTTTGACAATAACTCATGACAGGTTCACGAGAATCCCGTGAAACTTACTAAACACAAAACTCACTGACCATGTTATTGAATGCCTATAAAAGACTGACGCTCCTCGAATCAATTCATTTGAAGATTCATGCGCAAGTATGGCTCATCTCACTACAGAACAACGACTCATCATCATTGGACGTTTACAGACTAGACAGTCACAAAGTGTAGTGGCCAGAAAATTTAATGTGGTTAGAAGCACTATTAGTCACCTTTGGAGACGATTTCAAGAAACTGGCTCAGTTGCAGTCCGGCCACGCAGTGGAAGACCCATAGTCACAACTCCTGCCGAAGACCGCTTCACACGGCTGCGTCATCTCAGGAATCGATTTGCATCTGCATCATCAACAGTCCAGTCAATGACGGCAGTTTGAGAAATTTCAGATCAAACGGTCAGGAACCGGCTGCACGACGCTGGTCTTTGAGATAGAAGACCCTACAGAGGTCCTGTTCTTATGGACCGGCATCGCCAGAACCGACTGCAGTGGGCGAACCAGCATTGTCAATGGACCGTTGCGAGTGACTGGAGAAGGGTTTGGTTTAGTGCTGAATCATTCTTTCTGCTCCAGCGACACGATAGACACGAGTTTACCGCAGAGTCCATGAGCGCTACACCCAGAACTGCGTGGATGTGGTTCCTTCACATGGTAGTGGAGGTGTACTGGTGTGGGAACCATCAACTTCATGGGAAGAAGTGACCTGGTGCAAATTGAAGGACGCCTGAATGGCCAACGATACGCCGTTGAAGTTATTCGTGTTCACGTCTTTCCACTTCTGGCTGCACCAAGGTCGATTTTTCAGCAGGATAACGCTCGACCTCATGTGGCACAACTCATCACCCAGTTCCTCACTGACAACAACGTCCAGACCATTCCGTGGCTATCCATGTCATCAGACATGAACCCAATAGAACACTTATGGAATGAACTCAACAGACAAATCCGCCAGCGAGACGTGACGCTAGTCAGTCTCCAACAGTTGTATGTTGCATTGCAGAAAGAGTGGGCAGTCATCCCGCAACAACAGATCCAACGGCTAATCGGATCCATGTCAAGGAGATGTCGTTCTCTGATACAGGCCAGAGGAGACCATACATCTTACTGAAACGGAGGCCTCAGTCGCAAAGTAAAAGTCTAAACCAAATTTAATGAACATCATTTCATTGTTAAAGTCTTAAAGTTTCTTCATGCCAAAATTGAAATATTAATTTTGTAAAATAAAATTTTGATACAAGTTTGAAATTTGGAATGCATTATGACTACAGCAGAGTTGCGTTTCTTTCTTTTTTTTTTTGAATAGTATATAATATATATATATATATATATATATATATATATATATAGTTGGACTTATACTTGGACCTGTTCTTCAGTGTATAGGTCGTTCCCTAGAGCTGCAGTCAAAGTTAATATGAAGTGTTCGTTTGCTTGGATGGTCTTATATGTTTAGCTGACACTACTTACAACATGAGTCATCACACATACATTCATCCATCACAAGATCACACATACATTCATCACAAGATCACACATACATTGATCCATCACAAGATCGCACATACATTCATCCATCACAAGATCACACATACATATATCACAAGATCACACATAAATTCATCCATCACAAGATCACACATACATTCATCCATCATTAGATCACACATACATTCATCCATCACAAGATCACACATACATTCATCCATCACAAGATCACACATACATTCATCCATCACAAGATCACACATACATTCATCCATCACAAGATCACACATACATTCATTCATCACAAGATCACACATACATTCATCCATCACAAGATCACACATACATTCATTCATCACAAGATCACACATACATTCATCCATCACAAGATCACACATACATTCATCCATCACAAGATCACACATACATTCATCCATCACAAGATCACACATACATTCATCACAAGATCACACATACATTCATCACAAGATCACACATACATTCATCATAAGATCACACATACATTCATCACACACACATTCATCCATCACAAGATCACACATACATTCATCCATCACAAGATCACACATACATTCATCCATCACAAGATCACACATACATTCATCCATCACAAGATCACACATACATTCATCCATCACAAGATCACACATACATTCATCACAAGATCACACATACATTCATCACAAGATCACACATACATTCATTCATCACAAGATCACACATGCATTCATCCATCACAAGATCACACATACATTCATCCATCACAAGATCACACATACATTCATCACAAGATCACACATACATTCATCCATCACAAGATCACACATACATTCATCCTTCACAAGATCACACATACATTCATTCATCACAAAATCACACATACATTCATCACAAGATCACACATACATTCATCACAAGATCACACATACATTCATTCATCACAAGATCACACATACATTCATCCATCACAAGATCACACATACATTCATCACAAGATCACACATACATTCATCACAAGATCACACATGCATTCATCCATCACAAGATCACACATACATTCATCCATCACAAGATCACACATACATTCATCCATCACAAGATCACACATACATTCATCCATCACAAGATCACATTCATCCATCACTAGATCAGGTCGAAAACATACCAGGGACAAACACGTCATTGACTCCAAATTTAAAGACACATTACGTGCCTTGCGACTCGATTTGAGACTCGCCTTGGTGAACTTGCGGTACTGTTTATGAGAGAAATAATCAAGAAGAAGATGAATGAATGAAAGAATGAATTATCTCTATTTTAAAAGCGTTAAGAATTGGGCGCGCAGGCCCGTCTTACATTCTGCGCTTTATCACTCCATCTTTTATTCTTCGCACACACTCGATCTTTCCGTGCGTATGGTCGAATTTTCGACACTTCCGGTGGTCCCCAGCGTGCGTATGGTCGAAAATTCTACATTGTTTGTTCCATTAAGACAAGCGGTGTAACATTTACATTGTACATATTTCGTCCGCGATTCCGGTGACACTTTCAAAATGGAGAATGCGTGCCTAGTTACGAGCGATGCCGAACGAGAACAAGGAAGCGAAGCATGGAAATTTTTCAATTTTTGACGATGTAGATAGGGGTATGGACATAGCCTATGGCCACCCCGCTGGTCTTGAATGTTTTCTAAGTAGATTTAGACATATTTAGACGACTGGAGAAGTAGTTAGGAGTAGTTAGGAGGTTATTTTAGACATTCATTCAGCGGAAATGCAATACGGAGTCACAATACGAGATCGACAAGTAGATCTACACATCTTAGATGGTAAGTAGGGGTAAGTAGCGCGAATCTAGACCTAGCCGATGGTGAGCTGGCCACAATCAGTGTCTAAAAACATCACATTACTTCTTTTTTCCTAAAAAACTCTGCATTTATGAAATTTTCATTCATTTAGCTACACTTTGACACATATTACGTATACGGAAGTACATGGAAATACTGTTTTCCATTCCATTTTACAACTAAACTCCCTTACAGTCAAGACCCGCTTTTTTACTCCCGCACGCCATGACACGTCCGTGTTTTTCCTCCCGCACGGGAAGAGTTAATAAGGTATACGGGTATACAAAATTATATACATATATATATATATATATATATATATATGAATGCAAGATGAAACTATGTGGAATGTAAGTTTACATGGAAGAAGAAGAACGAACGAACGAACATACTTTATTTTCAAAGGGTTAAGAATTGGGCACGCAGGCCCGTCTAACATTCTGCCCTTCATCATACAACTATCACTCAGTTACAGTCATTCAGCATTTGTTAATTAATGAGCATAATAATAATGAAAACACATTAAATGATTGCATAAATAAATAAGAAGAAGAGTCTCACAAAGATGCATTTATATGCATAATAATACCTATTTCATTCACATTCAAAAATAGGCAAGTGTTTTGCTTTCTAATATACTTACTGGACGTGGAGACTTCCCTGACGATCAAGATAAGTCCATGGACGTTTATGTCTACTGTAGCTAGTCGCCTGTTATTACTTATAGTATCACTTTACGTAGTTTGAATGATTTTATCTGCAGCAAACTACAAGGAACTATCATAACCACATACAGAATACTACTGTAATCACATACATGAGACAAGCGTAACAATAAAATTTCGATAATCCAGCTTGGATAAATAAAAGGAAACGGCAACGCGTGGACTATTTTATACGTGTAATCACAAAAATAGACACCGTGACTAGACGGTGTCACATTATCACAGCATACCGCCACAAAAATACCTACTTGTACTGCAGTAAACCGTACACTTATGAACCGTAGCGTTATTTGAAATACTTATACTGTAATTATGCTAGTACTGTCGTGCTTTAAACATATTGCCTAACATGATGTGGTAAAATGAACATTCCTTCTACTTCCTGACAAACCCAACGTAGCGTCAGAGGCGAGCGACTGTCATTGCAGATTTGACACCGCGAATTCGCGGCCATAAACGGAAACAAGCAGTTAACGCAGTCGTTACTTGCAGACTTGGCTGCAGAAGTAAAGACGAGCTTACCGACAACATGGCTACTGCTACAACCATATTCGTTTTTTTGTTGATTTTTTTTTTTAAACAAGGCTGGTATTTGCGAATCGTTTACCAGAAAAAAAAACAAAATTATGGTAGTTGAAATTATAGTTTCCATTTACAATCATTTTGTAAAGATCCTGGTGTTTACGATGTTTTGCTCTCTTTTTCTTTTCTTTGTGCTTGTAATAGGTCGGGGAATGTGCAAGTCGTCCATCGTGTGTGCTGTATCTCTGTCAGTGATCGTATTCAAGTGTTCAGTATCTCTTCTCTATCAGTGATCATATTCAGATGATCTGCATCTCTTTCTGTGGTAATATTCAGATGATTTACATCTCTGTCATTTACGATGAAAAAAGATTATTTGTAGCAGGCATTTCCTGTGGTTTTCGAGTGAGGTGCGGAACGATCCTCTAGTTCATCGTTTCTTATTGGGATCCCTACAATTCCCATTTAGGCCTCGCAGAATTTCTGGGAGTTAAGACGTAAATGATGTGTTTTTATGGTAACAGAGCTAAACTGGCGGTGGATGAAGACACATAAAGAAATGCTGAACTGGGGACCGCAGACAGTATAGGAATAAAGAAATGCTGAATTGAATTGGGGACCGCAGGCAGTATAGAAATAAAGAAATGCCTCAGAAGTGTGTCTCTTTACACAAAACCCGCAACAGATGATACATCCCTGCCTCAGAAGTGTGTCTCTTTACACAAAATCCGCAACAGATGATACATGCCTGCTTCAGAAATGTGTCTCTTTACACAAAACCTGCAACAGATGATACGTGCCTGCTTCAGAAGTGTGTCTCTTTACACAAAACCTACAACAGATGATACATGCCTGCTTCAGAAGTGTGTCTCTTTACACAAAACCTACAACAGATGATACATGCCTGCTTCAGAAATGTGTCTCTTTACACAAAAAGTGCTAATGTGTAGTATTACACTATATTGATGGTGCTGAAGAATTAAAAAACTAGTCAATTTTGCAAACACACACACAAACTTCATGATTTAAAATTGTATTTGAAAAGCAAATTTACATATAAAAAATAATGTTGAAATAGTAATGTAATTCTTACATCTTACATCTTTCCCGTGCCGCTAAACGTCACATAGGACCCGCATGGTAGTTCGCCAAGATTTCCTGTCTTCAGCGAGTTTTTCAATCTCATCAAGGGATGTTATGCCCACTGAACTGGTTTCTCTTAACAATATCGTCTTTAGAGTTTCACGAGGTCGACCTTTTTTTCTTCGACCTGTTGCGTTCCATTTGATAGCTTGTTTGGGGATCCTCTGATTGTTTCTCCTCATCACATGACCGACACATGTCCATCTTTTTTCTTTTTTCTGATAACCCATGAGACAAGTTGTTGTTTGCTCATCTGTCTTATCTTTGCGTTGTTCTTGAATTCGTTCCACTTTATACTGAGAATTTTCCTTAGGCATTTGTTTTCGAAAGAGTCTAATTTCTTGTCTATTTCTTGAGTTGTTCCAGCTTTCATATGCATAAATGAGGGTGGATATCACATTTGAATTGAGTAATCTTAACTTTTTTTGTGCTTATAACGTTTGAATGACATATATTCTCAAGATTTTTGAAGGTCAATGGTTCTTTTGCAATTCTAACTTCCTTTCTGGTGTCACCATTCTGGTCTATGTAGCTGCCGAGATATGCAAAATGGTTTACTCCTTCAACAGCTGTTTCTTCTTATTTGTCCTTCATTATTTTTGTTTTGTCCTTGTTAATTTCAAGTCCTGTTTTACTAGCCATTGAAGACAGGGTACTGTTTTTACTTGCATTGATTTTACATTGTCACTGTATAAATAGTAATGTTTAAATATTAATGTATAAATAGTAATGTTTAAATATTAATGTATAAATAGTAATGTTTAAAATTAATGTATAAATAGTAATGTTTAAATGTTAATGTATAAATGTCAACGTTTAAATATTAATGTATAAATATTAATGTATAAATAGGTAAAGTAAAGGTATTCCTGTCATGCTTTAGCCCATATTTTCCTTGACCTGTCAGCACACTTGAGGGTGATAAGGTCAGTATCACGCCTGGTCGACTTTCCTTTCCCAACTCTAGAAGAAGTCGTGTACCCATTTCTACAGCTGGGTTACTGGGGTGCCTCTGGCCGGATTCGAACCCCCGACCTTCGCCATGAAAGACCAGTGCACTAACCACTTCGCCACTCAGACACCCAATGTATAAATCTTATCTTATCTTATATCTTATATCCTTCCCGTGCCGTTAGACGTCACATAGGGCTCGCAAAGTAGTTCGCCAATTTTTCCTGTCTTCGGCGAGTCTTTCAACCTCATCAAAGGATTTTATGCCTGTTAACTTGGCCTCTCTTAATAATGTTCTCTTCAGAGTTTCACGCGGTCTGCCCCTTTTTCTTCGGCCTGTTGTGTTCCACTTGATAGCTTGTTTTGGGATTCTCTGCTCATTTCTTCTCATCAAGTGGCCAACATATGTCCATCTCCTTTTCCTGATCACCCGTGAGACTGGTTGTTGTTCAGTCATCTGTCTTATCTCTGCATTGTTCTTGAATTCATTCCACTTGATGCCGAGTATTTTCCTTAGGCATTTGTTTTCAAAAGAGTCTAATTTCTTTTCTATTTCTTTAGTTGTTTTCCAGCTTTCGCATGCATAAATGAGGGTGGATATTACATTTGAATTGAATAGTCTTAACTTGGTTTTTGTGCTTATAACTTTTGAATTCCATATGTTCTCAAGATTCTTGAAGATTGATGCTGCTTTTGCAATTCTGATCCTAACTTCCTTTCTAGTGTCACCATCCTGGTCTATGTAGCTGCCAAGGTATGCATAATGTATAAATAGTAATGTTTAAATATTATGTATGAATAGCAAGGAAGAAGATCAAGAGGAAGACCAAGAGAAATGATACTGGACAGTCTGACAGGATGGTGCGAGAGGAGATCACCAACTGAGCTGATGGCCTGCATGAAGGATCGTGTACTCTGGAGAAGCATAATAGCCAACGCCAGTCGGCACGGCACATGATGATGATGATGATGATGAATAGCAATGTTGAAATAGTAATATACAAATAGCAATGTTGAAATATTGATGTACACAGAGCAATGTTGAAATATTAATGTACACATATCAGTGTTGAAATGTCAGTGTACACATAGCAATGTTGAAGTATTAGTGTACGCATAGCAATGTTGAAATATTAATTTACATATAGCAATGCTGAAACATTATTGTACACAGAAATATTGAAATATTAAATGTACACATAGCAATGTTCAAATATCAATGTACACATAACAACGCTGAAACATTATTGTACACATAGCAATGTTGAAATATTAAAGTACACATATCAATGTTGTAATATTAATGTGCACATAGCAATGCCGAACTATTAATGTGCACATAGCAATGTTGGAATATTAATGTGCACATGGCAATGTTGAAATATTAATGTGCACATAGCAATGTTGGAATATTATTGTGCACATGGCAATGTTGAAATATTAATGTGCACATAGCAATGTTGGAATATTAATGTGCACATGGCAATGTTGAAATATTAATGTGCACATGGCAATGTTGAAATATTAATGTGCACATAGCAATGTTGAAATATTAATGTGCACATAGCAATGGTTAAAATACCAGGAACCTACAGGACAGAATAGCAGGAAAACCGTGACCTCTAAAAGATTGTCCGGACAAAATGTCCGCGAGTAGAACCGGGGAAGGCAGGTCTTCATCGCTTCTTACCGGACAAGTGTTTCGGATGTGGAGTGGATTAGTGTGAGGAAAATGTATAAACTAGAAAAGAAGTAGGAACAGGTTTACTACTTAATGACTGTGTGCTCGTTAAGTAATAAAGTTGTTCCTAGTTTTTTCCTAGTTTATACATTTTGATATCACAGCTTTACTGCAGTGGCTCCGTTTATAGTTATATATTCACACACTAATTATTGTGCTTTACTTCAGTGACTCCGTTTATAGTTATATATTCACACACTAATTATTGTGCTTTACTTCAGTGGCTCTGTTTATAGTTATATGTTCACACACTAATTATTGTGCTTTACTTCAGTGACTCCGTTTATAGTTATATATTCACACACTAATTATTGTGCTTTACTTCAGTGACTCCGTTTATAGTTATATATTCACACACTAATTATTGTGGGGAATGCTTCGTGATGGAGCTGAATATCTGGATATTTCGGATATATAGAGAGCAGTAAGACACCACAATCACTACCATCATCTTTTGGTCGAATCTTGCTATGTTCGGGCCAACAATAGCATTAATAAAAACAACCAATAGATAGATAGATAGACAGACAGACAGACAGACAGACAGATAGATAGATAGATAGATAGATAGATAGATAGATAGATAGATAGATAGATAGATAGATAGATAGATACGGAGAGGGTGTTTGAGAAACCCGGAAGGTATGACGACACAGGTCAGGTCTGCCCTAGTTACAACAGCCACTTTCTACACAGAGCCTCTCTGGTGACCTGGGATATCAAGTCCCCGCCACTGATCAGCTGGAAATCTTCAGCCACGGGAGATAATAACATGAAGGGAGATAAGCGAGGAGGAAGGAAATGTGTGATCCAGGAAGAACGAGGGAAACTCCAGTAAGAAAGATAGTGTTAACTAGATGCTGTTAGCATAACACAGCTACATGTATAGTGTTAACTAGATGCTGTTAGCACAACAAAGCTACATGTATAGTGTTAACTAGAAGCTGTTAGCACAACAAAGCTACGTACATTTACATCGTCACGCCGGCCATGTTCGTAACAAGTTTCCTAAAATAAAAGTTATCTACCTTGAGCAGCGCTTTTTAAATATTTTGAAAAGGTGATGGTGATTTTCTTTTTAGACTAGACATTTAATGACTGTTAGGACTTCAACAATAAAACAAAGATACAGTCAGGTGCAGGAAACTGGCGTCTACACAGATATTTATCTGCTGGAACAGTGTTAAACAGCCCCTCCATGTAGGAGGTCAAAGACGGAGAAAGGTCAGAGAAAGACAATACAACACGGTCGCTGGGCGGGCGCCGAGCCAGGACACGGCTTCATCGTCATGTTGTTGTTTGTAAGGTGTCGATGTCCTGTTTACCTGGGCCACAAGCCCACAGAAGACTAAATCTTGTTGTTCTTTGTAAGAAGCTGATGCCCTGTTTACCTGGGATAAAAGAGCACAGCTTGGCTGCCTTCCTCTTCCTCCTCACCTAGCTCCCCACCCACTCCACTTCCTTAATTGATGGTATGGCTTCCTGAGCAACCATTTTTTGTGGATCACTTTCTTAAATGATGGTGTGGCTTCCTGAGCAAACTTTTTGCATGAACCACTTCCTTAATTGATGGTGTGGCTTCCTGAGCAACCTTTTTTTCGTGGATCACTTCCTTAATTGATGGTGTGGCTTCCTGAGCAACCATTTTTCGTGGATACAGTTACAGAGTTGAGCTCTTCAAGCAAGCCGCTTTAATTCTTTCTCCAAGCAACGCGTTCTGTGATTTGTGGAGCATGATTTGACAAGGATATGGAGCTACGGCGCTGGCTTCCCTCTGCCTTCCGCTCGGTTTGTGCATGTTTTTCTCCAAGAGCCTTTGTCACTGTCCTGCAAGGCGGCAGGTTGTCTGAAAGGACTGGCCTTCAAGGCGGCAGGTTGTCTGAGAGGACTGACCTTCAAAGTGGCAGGTTGTCTGAAGGGACTGACCTTCAAGGCGGCAGGCTTTCTGAAAGGACTGACCTTCAATGTGGCAGGCTGTTTGAAAGGACTGACCTTCAAGGTGGCAGGTTTTCTGAAAGACTGACCTTCAAGGTGGCAGGTTGTCTGAAAGGACTGACCTTCAAGGTGGCAGGTTTTCTGAAAGACTGACCTTCAAGGCGGCAGGTTGTCTGAAAGGATTGACCTTCAAGGCGGCAGGTTGTCTGAAGGGACTGACCTTCAAGGCTGCAGGATAACGCTTGTGGTCTGCTTCTGCTTGTTCAGATATTCACAACTGGCTTTTTAGAGGCTGTTCCAGCACCCGCCACCCGGGGGACGCGTGTGGTGGAGGGACATGCCCTCCCCACAGGGAAGAAGAAGAAGAAGATACCAACAAACAAGAAGGCGTCCCTAAAAGTCAGGAATATAGTATTACAGTGCTGTATAGAACCAATATTCCTATAGGGCTGTGAAACTTGAACAGTCAACAAAAAAGATGACAAAGAAACCGAAAGCAACAAAGATGTGGTTGTGGAAAAAGATGCAACAAGTACCCTGGACAGGCAGAAAAACAAACGAAGGGGTCCTCGAAGAACTTTCAGCACAACAAACATTAGTCAAAATAATAAGAAAAAGGCAATCAAAATTTCTTGGACATGTCACGAGAAGACAGAAGGTGGAGACCCTAGTAATGACTGGAAATTTAAAAGGGAAAAAGAGAAGAGAGGAAGACCAAGAGAAAACTATCTCATTGGAGTGACCAAGTGGAATGGAAGAAGATAAGTATCAGAAACAACAAGTACTACGTAAGATAGAGAAGCATGATCACCAACGCCATCCAGCACGGCATACAATAATAAAACTCATAATAATAAAAATAATAATAATAGTCGTAATAATAATAATAGCCATACTAATCATAATAATTATAATAATAATAATTGACATAGCAGCTCGCAATGAAGCTGAAGTACGTGAAAAAAAATCCGAAAACAGTTCAGAATATAGACAAATTGAAATCTTGTGACAGACAGGAAGTTTGACATGCCTAGTACAAGTGACCAATCAGCTGGTGCAGAAATAAATCTTAGGATGCAATAAGCTTAAACAACAGAATGGACCTGGCATCCATCAGCTCTAGGGTGGTCCTAGAACAGCAGTTGGTAAACTGGGTCTGACATCCATCAGCTCTAGAGTGGTCCTAGAACAGCAGATGCTAAACTAATCTTCACAATTCAGATGTAACACTTAGGTGCAGCCAGAAATCGCTGTAGATGTTAAGGAGAGAAATGGAAAGTTTCACTGATGATTCATTATGTTAAGTATAACATAACAGACACACAAAGAATGAAACAATCCAAAGTTAGGGCAATGGAGAGAAGAATTTATGTAGGGTTATTTGAGGATACAGCATTTTAAATAACATGTTAAAAACTTGAAACTTTAGATCCAGTTCCTCTGACAAACATATTTAGCCAATTAAGAATTGGACAACAAAGTTTTGGTTAAACCTAAAAGGTTTTCAGTTAAACGGGACAGAAATTGTTCGATATTGAACCTCAGGAAACGTGATTAATTATTGAAGTTTGTCTGGATGATGTCTCCTTGGATGATGTCTCCTTGGATAGTGTCTCCTTGGATGATGTCTCCATGTATGAACGCTTTACGTTGATTGACTGACTCAAGAGCTTGCTTAGATGATGTGTCGTTGGATGTTTGATATACCTTGATTAATCGACGTCAAGAAATGAGACAATTAAACATCCACCCTATGAAAGTTGCGGATTTATTTGACTTTGTATACTTGTTGTGCACCATGTCAAGTCTTACCAATGTTATTGTGCACCATGTCAAGTGTTACCAATGTTATTGTGCACCATGTAAAGTGTTACCAATGTTATTGTGCACCATGTCAAGTGTTACCAATGTTATTGTGAGCCATGTCAATACATCTCAAAACATCGACATAGATAATAACTTACAAACGCATATCGAAACATCGACATAGATAATAACTTACAAACGCATATCGAAACATCGACATAGATAATAACTTACAAACGCATATCGAAACATCGACATAGATAATAACGTACAAACGCATATCGGAACATCGACATAGATAATAACTTACAAATGCATATCGGAACATCGATGTAGATAATAACTTACAAACGCATATCGGAACATCGATGTAGATAATAACTTACAAATGCATATCGGAACATCGATGTAGATAATAATCTACAAATGAACCTCTGAACATCGACGTAGATAATAATCTACAAATGAACCTCTGAACATCGACGTAGATAATAACTTACAAATGCATCTCGGAACATCGACGTAGATAATAATCTACACATGCATATCGGAACATTGACGTAGATAATAATCTACACATGCATATCGGAACATTGACGTAGATAATAATCTACACATGCATATCGGAACATCGACGTAGATAATAATCTACACATGCATATCGGAACATTGACGTAGATAATAATCTACACATGCATATCGGAACATCGACGTAGATAATGATCTACACATGCATATCGGAACATCGACGTAGATAATAATCTACACATGCATATCGGAACATCGACGTAGATAATAATCTACACATGCATATCGGAACATCGACATAGGCAATAACGCGTCCGAAGTTGGGGATGAGGAGTTTACATTTCAAATATAGTTAAGTGAAACATAACAGATGAAAATTACGAAAACTAAACCACAAGAACTAAACTATGAAAACTAAACTATGAAAACTAAACCGTGTAAATAAAATCCTGTGCTTGTAAAAAGACATCTAGTGGAAGTTGGGTTGTCTTTATTTCTTATGGAAGGGCAAAATGAGAAATCAGACTCTGTTACGTCATGTAAATGTTGTATATAAAAACAGGCAGCCATGTTATACCATGATTCAACATTTTCACGACGTCTTCTGCACATGACAACAGTCCCTATGTCTACGTACATCGAAACATGAGATATTCGCTCTGTAAATGTCCGTTATGTGAGTCACTCGTCATACGAGGAATTGTAGAATCGTCATAAGAAAATGATAACTGCCAGTGTTTTACTTCAGCTGAGTAGAAATTCCGTAACTAAAACCTTGTACTCTCCCCTACACACCAAAACTTTCTGATACATATAATTATAGGAAAACAGAAATGAAGGAGACACGTGCTACTGGCAACCAACCGAACACACATTCGATTAAAGGATATCTCGAAACTACCAAACCAAGTTTTTGTTAGAGTTTACAAATCCTAACATCGAACGTCCAAACAGCAGTTTCCGGAAGTCAATACGAGCTATACCACGTCACGTGTCTCGCAGACCTGTAGAGATCACGTGGCGCTTCGTGGGCACTGCTACAGGTGTCGAACAGGAAATGCCATAAATAGATTGACAATAGCCTATTTATGTGACATTTGGTGATACAGGAAGATAAACCTTATTCTGGAAAATCTCTAAAGTTGTGCTACTTAAGATACGCACGGTCATCTCAAAGAAAAGAATACCACCAAAATGTAGTAGCATTACCATCGGTGACACAAATCTGAAACAAGTTGATAGATTCAAGTACTTAGGAACGATTATAACAACTGATGGGAAATGTCACAACGAAATAAAAAGCAGACGTGGCCAGGCCAAGTCAGCATTCTCGATAATGAGAAACATCTTGTGCAACAGATCCGTATCAATGGAAACAAGATTCCGAGTACTTAAATGTTACGTCCAGCCAATTTTGTTTTATGAATGTGAAGCTTGGTCCATGAATAAGAGAGCACAACGAGAAATGGAGCCCATGGACATGTGATTTATAAGAAGGATGTTGAAGGTACCATGGACAGCCAAGAAAACCAACGAAGAAGCCTTAAGAGAGGCTGGAGTTAAAAACCAAATTACAGCAAAGATCAGAGGTAGACAAGTGAGATTTGTAGGACATTTTCTGAGAAGAGGAAAATTGGAACACACTGTGGCAACTGGAAAAACTGAGGGAAGAAGAGACAGAGGAAGGCAGAGAGAGAAGTTACTGGATGGGCTGTCAGTGTGGCTAGGAAGAAAGTCACCGGTGGTTCTCATAATCAAGTCTAAAGGCAGGGAATTGTGGAGAGAAGTGATCGCCTACGCCACACGGCACGGCACTTGATTAGCTTCTACCCATTTGCCCTGTCAAATTACCGTGTGAACAAACCTCATAACCTCAGATTACAGGACAGTTTTATTTACCAGCTAGAACCACATCACCGGACAGTTTTCAAGCAGGACCTGATGAGTAGGGTGGATGATCTACGTAACCAAGACCTGGTAAGTAGGTGGATTATCTACGCAACCAAGACCTGGTAAGTAGGTGGATTATTTATACAAGCAAGACCTGGTAAGTAGGTGGATTATCTGTGCAAGCAAGACCTGGTAAGTAGGTGGATTATCTATACAAGCAAGACCTGATAAGTAGGTGGATTATCTGTGCAAGCAAGACCTGGTAAGTAGGTAGATTATCTATACAAGCAAGACCTGGTAAGTAGGGTGGATGAAATGTGCAAGCAAGACCTGGTAAGTAGGTGGATTATCTATACAAGCAAGACCTGGTGAGTAGGTGGATTATCTGTGCAAGCAAGACCTGGTGAGTAGGTGGATTATCTGTGCAAGCAAGACCTGGTAAGTAGGGTGGATGATCTGTGCAAGCAAGACCTGGTAAGTAGGTGGATTATCTGTGCAAGCAAGACCTGATAAGTAGGGTGGATGATCTATGCAAGCAAGACCTGGTGAGTAGGGTGGATGACCTGTGCACTCAAGCTCCAAAGTCTTCAAGACCTCGAACATCTTGTGAGTCTTGTGAGCAGGCCGTTTTTCTGTCAGTTCATCCTTTATTTGGAACAACAAGTTAGAGTAGTGTTCTGCCTGAACTGTCTGGCCATTGGAAGATAGTCTTCAAAAAAATCTTCCTTAGTCCGGAAAAAGGTGGCCATGACCTTTTTTGCTGACTTTTGGTTTTGAATTTCTTCGACCGTGGAGTACACGAGTGCCTTCACCACAAGAACTTATTAGATCTCAGGGTCATAATGTTTCATCAGTGAGGAGTCGTTCCAAAAACTTATCACTCAAAATGCTGCAAAATCAACTTGGAGGCGTCCACTCGATTTCGTGTCTCTTCAGCATCCAAAAATCTCGGCATCCACCTTGTCGACTGTTTCTGCACACATAAAAAGCCACAAAATTATAAAAGTTCCCTGCATTTCTCTAGTGTCTCGGCCATTGTTTCAAAGAGTTCCCTGCATTTCTCTAGTGTCTCGGCCATTATTTTAGCCGAAATTCTCCATCTGTCAAAAGCAAGTCAAGAACATGATCAATAATTTATGGAGATGACACTGTTGATAACCTTCCAGATCTGGTTGCATCTTCGGTCTCGAAATCTCCATGTTGAAAGTTAGCACACCACATCTTCATAGTCGAGTATGATGGACATTTGTCACTCAAAGTTTACAGAATACACTCATGTATGATGGACACTTGTCATTCAATGTTTACAGAATACACTCATGTATGATGGACACTTGTCACTCAATGTTTACAGAATGTACTCATGTATGATGGACACTTGTCATTCAATGTTTACAGAATACACTCATGTATGATGGACACTTGTCACTCAATGTTTACAGAATGTACTCATGCATGATGGACACTTGTCACTCAAAGTTTACAGAATACACTCAAGTATGATGGACACTTGTTACTCAAAGTTTACAGAATACACTCATGTATGATGGACACTTGTCACTCAATGTTTACAGAATACACTCATGGATTTTCTTTAGAGTTTTCTTCTGCAAGAACAGGAACTTCATGACGGCCCGAAGTTTCATACATGAAAATCCTACACCTTCCGTTGACACAAACCTGCCGTAGGTCTGAAAAACAATTATCGTTATGTAGATTCTGTAGATTCGCACTTTGCATTATAAAATAACACTTATCCCAGCCACAGTAACAAAATTAGGCTCGATTTTGGGACGTGGGTCACAGCAACCTCTCGTATAGCAATAATCTGAAACATTCTTTAAGAACGAAAAGGTGTTCGTTGCACCTGTAAGGATTTCCACGTTTTACGTCATCAAACAGAAGTTGAGATCAGCCAGCTTCATATATTAGTCACTACTTGTCTAGTTTTCTGCTGTTTGACCAGAAGAATTGAACAGTTGACTAGAAGAATTGAACAGATGACCAGAAGAATTGAACAGTTGACTAGAAGAATTGAACAGATGACCAGAATAATTGAACAGTTGACTAGAATAATTGAACAGTTGACGAGAATAACTGAACAGTTGACTAGAATAACTGAACAGTTGAAGAGAATAATTGAACAGTTGACTAGAAGATTGAACAGTTTACCAGAAGAATTGAATAGTTGACTAGAAGATTGAACAGTTCGCAAGAAGAAGTGAACAGTTGACTAGAAGAAGTGAACAGTTGACGAGAATAACTGAACAGTTGACTAGAATAACTGAACAGTTGACGAGAATAATTGAACAGTTGACTAGAAAATTGAACAGTTTACCAGAAGAATTGAATAGTTGACTAGAAGATTGAACAGTTCGCAAGAAGAATTGAACAGTTGACTAGAAGAAGTGAACAGTTGACGAGAATAACTGAACAGTTGACTAGAATAACTGAACAGTTGACGAGAATAATTGAACAGTTGACTAGAAGATTGAACAGTTTACCAGAAGATTTGAATAGTTGACTAGAAGATTGAACAGTTCGCAAGAAGAATTGAACAGTTGACTAGAAGAAGTGAACAGTTGACTAATAGTTTAACAAGCAATAAAAGCTGCCAAGAACTACCCAGACTTCTGAACAGGCATTCCACGGAAGCTGAGTTTTATTTCCTTTTTATGGAAGAGTAGAAATAAAACTTCAGACAAAATCAGTTTTTGTAGAAATCAGAAAATTGAGTGAAAGTGCAGCCAGGTCAATGTTGATAAGTTCGAAATACAAGCAGCGGTTGGCTGAGACATGAAATAAAGAGACTACGACAAATGGTACCAGCTGGCAAACAATTGACATCGTGCCCCAAATGGCCCCAACTTGCTGTGTGGGATAACTAAGGCCAAAAAAAAAAAAAGACTCCCAAATGGCACAGATAATAAAAGTGAGAAAACAATATAACGACAGGATGGATGAAGGAAGGTTCAGAATGAACAGAGATCACTATAAGGACAAGACTGCCTGCTTAGAATGCCTGGACAAGGAATCTATTAAAGTCCCCTGGCTGAAAATCGGACCACATACTGCCAGCGCCGAGAATGGGGAAGTGCAGCCGCTGATAAGAGCTAAAGCAAGAAAGCTGGTCATTAACAGCGGAAATAGAGGACTTCCGGTTAAGATGGCGACCGGCGTACTACGCGCTGTGAACTAGTGAAACAATTTAATTCGCACACGGGTTATAATCTAGTGAAAGGGATGGCGACTGCAGTAAAACTGGTTAATATAAATAAGGTAGATAGAGGTGTATAGTGCAGTTTTACAAAGTGAGGGAGGAAGTGAGCAAGATGAGAAAAAACGAATATAAAGTATAAGAATGTATAAATGAAAAACATACAACATCCGATATTTCGGCGTGAGCCTTATTCGAGAATACATACAGAACGAAATACAAACACATAGAACTTATCTGAAGTCTTGCTCCGAGTGAGAAGCTGAAATGTGTGTGGAAGAAGGAGAAAAAAAAACACGGTGCCTACAGACAAAATATTCCCGGTATAGCCAATCGTAGCGAAGAAGCGGAGAGAGAGGAGGAGAAAAAGTGGGAGAAAGGGGTTGGGGGAAGGCAATAGAAACATGATAGCCGCTAGAGGTGTCGGGGGGGGGGGGGGAAGAGGAGAGAAAAGGGGACGCGGAGAGATAATGAATGAAGAACTTAAACACCTACAGGGAGAAAATGTAGAACTGGTGAATAGATAAGACCAATATGTTGGCAGAGAAGGAAATAGGGTGGTGGTAGGGAGGGGTAGCATAGAGAAAGAAAGTAGAGTATAAAAAAGGCCAGTGGAAAAATAAAGAAGTTACAGAAAGCTGAAGACATTGTTAATTCCAGCTGGGTGGAGACAGTCAGTCTGGAAAATAAGGCGCTGTTCTAGGACCCTCCGAGATCGTACATCTGCGGAACAAGAGCGGATCGCACTAACCGAAATGTCCTGTTTGCCCCTGTGGTTACCAAGGCAAAAATGTTTAGCCACAGGTGTCCAGGCCCTTTTAGAAATATCATTGAGATGCTGGCGAAATCGATCTCCTAACCGTAAGCCAGTTTCCCCTATGTACTTCAAACCGCAACGTTATCAGTACAGGAGGGTTTCACCTGCACTTCACGAAATGTCATTTATGTTATCATGTGCAAACGTTGCAACTCAACAGTCCAGTACTCACAGTGGCAGGTCAGAGTCAGCAAACTCAACAGTCCAGTACTCACAGTGGCAGGTCAGAGTCAGCAAACTCAACAGTCCAGTACTCACAGTGGCAGGTCAGAGTCAGCAAACTCAACAGTCCAGTACTCACAGTGGCAGGTCAGAGTCAGCAAACTCAACAGTCCAGTACTCACAGTGGCAGGTCAGAGTCAGCAAACTCAACAGTCCAGTACTCACAGTGGCAGGTCAGAGTCAGCAAACTCAACAGTCCAGTACTCACAGTGGCAGGTCAGAGTCAGCAAACTCAACAGTCCAGTACTCACAGTGGCAGGTCAGAGTCAGCAAACTCAACAGTCCAGTACTCACAGTGGCAGGTCAGAGCCAGCAAACTCAACAGTCCAGTACTCACAGTGGCAGGTCAGAGTCAGCAAACTCAACAGTCCAGTACTCACAGTGGCAGGTCAGGGCCAGCAAACTCAACAGTCCAGTACTTCACAGTGGTAGGTCCGAGCCAGCAAACTCAACAGTCCAGTACTTCACAGTGGTAGGTCAGAGCCAGCAAACTAAACAGTCAAGTACTCACAGTGGTTCACTGGAATGCAGAGGGAGTGCGTGACAAAAAAATAGAAGTGGAAGATTTTCTAAAAACAAACGGCATAGACGTCCTCTGCATTCAAGAAACACATCTAAGAGAGACGCTCAGGTTTTCCATACGAGGCTACGAGTGCTTTCGACATGACACACCGAACAGACCAAAAGGTGGAATAATGACTCTAGTCAAAACATCCATCCCAGATGTAGAAACAAGCAGATCCACAGAAGGTGAGCTAGAATACCTAACAGTGAAACTCCTCCTAACCAGTGGAGACATACAAATTACCAGCTGCCACAGCCCTACAGCTTCACAAAATAAAAGTTGAAACCACAAAACACCTTGTTGTTGGGGACTTCAACAGCCACCCTCCAAGCTGGGGCTATGAGACGCTGAACCACAGAGGAGAAGAACTGGAAGACTGGGTGACAGACAACAAACTAACCCTCATTAACCGACCAAAAGACAAACCAACTTTCTATTCCAGGGCATGGAAAAAAAATCAAGCACACCTGACCTCGCTGCAGCAACATACGGCATACATCGACTTACAGTCAGAACAGTCAACACATAACTAGGGGGAAGTAACAGACGACATACATCGACCTACAGTCAGAACAATCAACATACAACTAGGGGGAAGTAACAGACAATATACATCGACTTACAGTCAGAACAATCAACATACAACTAGGGGGAAGTAACAGACAATATACATCGACTTACAGTCAGAACAATCAACATACAACTAGGGGGAAGTAACAGACAATATACATCGACTTACAGTCAGAACAATCAACATACAACTAGGGGGAAGTAACAGACAATATACATCGACTTACAGTCAGAACAATCAACATACAACTAGGGGGAAGTAACAGACGGCATACATCGACTTACAGTCAGAACAGTATACACACAACTAGGGGGAAGTAACAGACGATATACATCGACTTACAGTCAGAACAATCAACATACAACTAGGGGGAAGTAACAGACGATATACATCGACTTACAGTCAGAACAATCAACATACAACTAGGGGGAAGTAACAGACGGCATACATCGACTTACAGTCAGAACAGTCAACACACAACTAAGGGGAAGCGACCATGTGCCAATCACACTCAAAATCTGCGGAGAAGAGTGCCCAAAACAACCCAAAATGGCAGCCGCCTGGAACTTCGAAAAAAGCAGACTAGGACCAACACAGAGAGCAAACACACGAGCAGTGCCTGCAGATCACTGACCAACAACATAAACCACAATGTGACAGTCCTAACAAACATAATCCTGGAAGCTGCCAAGAAGTACATACCTAGAGACAGAAGAAACAACTACAAACCCTACTAGAGCAGAGAACTGAAGAAGCTGCACAATGACCTATCTGAGGATAGAGAAAAAATGGAGTGCAGCCCAACCAGTGAGAATATCAAAACACACAGTAACACTAAAGAAGCCTTCAGCAACAGGAAGATGGCTGAATGTCAAAGAGCATGGAATGAAAAAAACTAGCTCATTGATCCTGAACAAAGATACTAACAAACTGTGGAACCTGATCAGATCCATAAACAAAGACAAATCACCAAGCCAACCCAACACAGTCATAGAATAAGCTGGGAAATATCATGATGGAAAGTGGCAGCAAACATCCTGGCAGATCACTACAGAGATGAGAGCATCACAACAATCCCCAAAAGACACACACGGGATGTAAAAGCAGAATTCAAAGAAAGGATTAAACAGCAAAATCCAGACCCGTGCATGATGGCAACATTCACCATGGTGACGGCTACACAGTGTAGCTGTGGCCCTACAATGGGTACCATCCACTGTGGAATAGCTGGCAATGAAACACCTGACAGCCTGTCCAAAGCTGGCAGCAATCGAGATCAAACCAATCATCCAGTAAACTACCAAGAGGCGAAAATCATAATCCGTAACCAGTGCAGATCTGAATGGAAAAAGAAACTGAAATGCAACAATGAATCAAATCCACCAACTACAAAGACATCAGCAAACCATCCTCTTTCGCCTAAGGTCAGGCCACTGCAAACTACTGAGCCACCTGCATCGACTCAAAATATCTCACACAGACAAATGTCCATGTGGCAGTGGAGTCCAGACTCCAGAACATATCCTACAAGAGTGCCTAAAGCATGCAGACCTGAGGCGTGAGACATGGCCAGAGGACACAAGCTTGGGTCAAAAGCTTTGGGGCTCCAATCAGGATCTGGAGAGGGCTACGGGCTTTGCCATGTTGACATGGATCAGGATCTGAAGTGACCAACAACTCGAGCGAAGAAGAAGAAGAAGAAGAAGAATATGAAAGATGAAGAAGAAGAAGAAGCGGAAACAGAACGAAGTAATAAACAGGTAGAAATTTAATCTGATTGGCTGGACTCCAAATTTAAAGTTTAATCTGACTGACAGGAAAATCTCAGATACGTTTGGCTACTGGCATAAACTCATGCAGGATTCAACACGCTTAGATATTGTTAGTGCAGAGAAATATGGCAGAAAAGAAAACTTGACACGAAAATTTTTGTAAAGTATTAAATAAACAGCATATTAACAGATTCCCTTTTCGCCAGTTGCCTGCAGTTTGTATATGACATAGAGAGTCCTTGATTCGTTCACACCGAACGTGCAAGTCCAGTTCCCATCATTTTCTATGCTTTTTAAACTGAAAAGAGCAGAAAATGTTTATTATAAATATGTATAGTTGTCTGCCATCTTCATCAAAATGTAGTAAACAGGAAAGTAAATTAGACTTTGTAGTATTCTCTTTACAGCATGCATTCCATAAGAGAACAATATTGGATTTAAGATCTATAAACATGCTATAGCACTGCGTGATTGTATGGTCTACATCTCAGTCTATAAACACGTTGTAGTAATGTGTGATTGTATGGTCTACATCTCAGTCAGGACACACGTCAGATTAATATCTCTGCCATAAAAGGATACAGATTTTTTGTATCTATTGTTAATGTGTGTCCCCTTTGCTAAGTTCAAACTCTGCTCTGTTTATCGCTATTTTAACTTACTTCCATGGAAAACAAAGAGACTTTATTTTATATTTCACCAGAGAAATTCTACATCCAGAAACGAGATTCCGTACGCTCACGATGCCCTTCATCTTGTGCTTTACTCATTTATCCAGTTACAGTGATGATGATGATGATGATGATGATGATAGTCTTCTTGACGAAAGAAGAATGTTTCTCTGTCTTTCCTCGTATCTCTCAGCATAGACAAAGAAGATGGGTCGATACCCCAGCCCCTCCAACAAAACTTCGCAGTAAATTTCTCACACAGTGACAAATAAGGGAAGGATCAGACATGAGTATTTGCTCCAAATATAGAAGCTTGATCGCCTACAACTACCGGTATAATAACTGTAGTTATTGACAGAACCGTATAATAACTTTAGTTATGAGCAATGTCGTATAATAAATTTAGTTATTGGCAGCACCGTATAATAACAGGATAGTTTATTGATATTACGATTACTACAGAAACGTGTATATCCCTCCCTTGTTTTGTGTTTGTTATATTTACTACCGGTATGATAACTTTAAAAACAGATTCCCTGTCTTCCTTGGCTAGCACAATAGGTCTTGAAATTAACCAAGACAAAACAAAAATAATGAAAATTCTCATTAATAAAGAAGAAAAAATATAAGTAGAAGTAACAGTTGTTGATGAAGGAAACCAATTTGCATACCATGGCAGCTACATAGACCAGGATGGTGGCACCATGAAAGAAGTTAAAATTATAATTGCAAAAGCAGCGTTGTCCTTCAGAAATCTTGAGAACATATGGAATTCAAAAGTTATAAGCACAAAAACCAAGTTAGGACTATTCAATTCAAATGTGATATCCACCCTCATTCATGCATGCGAAAGCTGGAAATCAACTAAAGAAATAGACAAGAAATTAGACTCTTTTGAAAACAAATGCCTAAGGAAAGTACTCGGCATAATGTGGAACGAATTCAAGAACAATACAGAGATAAGACAGATGAGTGAACAACAACCGGTCTCATGGTGATCAGAAAAAGAAGATGGACATATGTAGGCCATGTGATGAGAAGAAACAATCAGAGAATACCAAAACAAGCTATCAAGTGGAACACAACAGGCCTTCGTTCGCATTGTCTGTCTATACCTGCAGTCCTGTCTCTTGGATAAATTTCACTGTTTTTTGTAATTCATGTATGGAACCGTAGAGCTTATCTTCTTTAGTGGTTTCACTGGGCCAGTAATTATTTCTCAGTGTTTCATAGCTGGTGCAGTTCTGGAGGATATGTTCCACAGTTTGGGGCACCTGGGCACATGTACATAGATTAGTAGTACCAACCTTAAACTTTGTATACATATGACTTCGGAGTCGGATGTGTCCTGTTCGGAGACGGAAGATGGTGACTTGTTCCTTTCTGTTTAGCATGTGATAGTCATCATGTGGTGGTGTTTGTGGCTTCCTGTAGGTTTTTATCATGCTTTTCTTCTGATTATAGGTGACTGGTATGTCTGGTTGCTCCATTTCAGTGCCCTCTTTGGCCAGATGGTCAGCTTTCTCATTGCCTGGTATCCCACAGTGGGAGGGAATCCATTGCAAAGTGACTCCATGTTGTAAGCCAATTTTTGACAAGGCATCCTTAAGGTCTGGTAGTTTATTGCACTGAAGAGCTTCCAGTACTGATCTTGCATCTGTGAGAATTACTACAGGACATGTATCAATTCTGGAGTCTGATAGTTTTTCAACTGCAGCAATAATTGCCCTAACTTCTGCATCAAAGTTGTTGCAGTATTTTCCAGTGGGTATGGAAATCTTGTCAGTGGTGTTGTTTGGATATTCAATATGTGCTCCTGCCCCTCCATTCTTTATGGCATTGTGTGCAGATCCGTCTGTATACACACATATCCAGGTGTCACATGGATATTTGTCATCTAGCACACTAAGTGTGGCTGTTGATCTTACAAGGCTGCTTTGCATCTCACCATTCTGCACACCTTTCACTTCAGTCTGAATAGTTATTTGTGTATAATCTGCTTCTTTCCATGGTGTATGCTCTGGTACAGATGATAATGGAGCGACTACAGTTGGAAGGTCAGGTATCAGCTTATGCATACGCTTGGCCTGGTGAATGAAGCTGCTTCTTTTAAGCCGACTTAATTCCAAGTTATTGAACCTCTCCTTCAGGGGATGGCTTACAGAGCTAAGGAATTTCTCTCCCATGGTCATGACCTTTGTGTCTCTACGTTCCTTTAGCGCTTGAACACCAACTATTTTCTGCATTTCTACTATTGGTGTGGACCTCATGGCACCTGTGATAATCCGTAGTGACTGATTTTGAACCTTGTCTAGATTATGCAGCGTAGTGTTTGATGCTGTGCACCAAGATGTTGAGCCATATTCTAAATGTGGTAGAATACTTTGCTGATATACATTCTTGAGGGTTCTTTCACTAGCTCCCCATGTGGTTCCACTTAATTTTCTTAATATGGCTAGTTTTCTTCTGGCTTTTGCTTCTGCACTGTTGATGTGTTGCTTCCAAGTCAGTTTTGAGTCAAGAGTCACTCCTAAGTAAGTGGGTTGGTTGTCCATCCTTAAGGATATTTCATTTACAAGGATCTTACCTGCTTTCTGTTTAGATGAGACAGTGAACAGAGTGGTACTTGATTTCTCTGTGTTGATACTTACACACCATTTGTTTGTCCATGATGTCAAGATGTCTGCTGCTCTTTGGAGTCTCTGTGTAGCAACTGTCGCATATTCATCTGTACACCACATGACTAGATCATCTACATACAGTGCCGCTTTGATTCCATAGGGAAGTTCCTTGACCAGGTCATTAATGAATACAAGGAATAGTGTAGGCGAAAGGACTCCTCCTTGTGGTACACCGTGTCGCAGAAGTACTTTCTGGCTTTTGTGTCCATCCATTACTACTCTAGCTCTTCTATTGTGTAAATAGGACTTTACCAGTTGTATAGTCTTCCATTCACATTGCAGTTTCTTAGTTTCCACAGCAGACCTTTTTTCCATACTTTATCAAAGGCTTTCTTTAGGTCTATCCACGCTGCTAGTACAAAGTTTTTCTCTTGGAATGCATCCTCAATCTCTTGAGAGAGATAGGTCACTTGATCTTCCGTACTGTAGTACTGCCTAAATCCTGCTTGTTGTGGAACGAGAAGGTTTTCACTTTCTAGGTACCATTTTAGCCTCAGGTCAATGATGCGTTCCATCGTTTTGCAGAGGCAGCTAGTGAGACTGATTGGCCTGTAGCTGGAGGCAGTATCACTGTTTTTCCCGGGCTTTAGCAGTGGTACCATGCTTGCTTCCTTCCAGATTTGAGGTAACTTACCTGTGCTCCAGCACATATTGAAAATATCCAATAGCTTTCCCATTGCTGCCATTCCCAGGTTCTTGATCATTTCATTGGATACTCCATCTGGTCCTGGTGATTTCCTTGGTTTCAGTTTACTGACTGCTAGGTCTAACTCGCTGCGTGTGATTGGTGCATCCATGACCTCCACTTTTCTGACTTGTTCCTCTTCTTTCTGTGGGTCAATGCGCACTGCACGCTCTTTCTCTGGATGGATATCAATGTTGCAGTCCTGTGCAAACATGCGAGCAAAGTGATCTGTTACCTGCTTACCTGTAAGAGTTTTCCCATCCTCTATTAGTATAATCTTTGTACTTCTTCCAGTACTCTCATCATTTAACTGTTTGATTAGTTTCCACAGTTTCCTTCCATCCTTTTCAAAGTTTAGGGACTCTGTTTTCTCTCTCCAACTTTCCCGTCTGGCTTGCAGCTTGGCTCTCTGAAATTTGGCCTTAGAATGTTGGTAATTATTGTGGTGTTCTTGGCATGGTTTATTTTCTGCTTGCTTTCGAGCTGCTTCCACGTCATCATGGAGTTTTCCCAGCTCACTAGACCAGTATGGTTTATAGTCCCTGCGAGCTCCTCTGGGAATGGTTTCATGAGAGGCCTGAAGGATACAAGCATTGAATTCCTTCACTATCCTTACCTTCTATTGACAACTGTCCCACCAAGATACCTGTACGATGTCTGTACACTGTCCAGTTTGCTTTTTTATAGTTCCATCTGGGGAGAGGGCTACTGGTGTTAAGGAGTTCATTTTCTATTGTCAGGAAGACTGGTCGATGGTCGCTACCTCCAAGTTGTTTTCCAACTTCACGTGTAATGTTCCACTTCAGATCTGGAGAGTGGAATGCCAGATCTGGTGTTGAGGTTGTACGCCAAGCCCTTGAGTAAAATGGGGGATCCATTGGCTGGTTGATCAAGAGAAGTCCATTATCATCCTGCCAGCTCTCAACTTCCTCTCCTCTCTTGTCTATGTGGTCATAGCCCCAGCTCTGGGAATAGCTGTTAAAATCACCACAGACCATCAGTCTCTCTTTGTGTGGGATTGTTTCTAAAGCAAGTGGGCGGTCATTAGGACAGTAATAGTTAAGGAGATGGAAATCTGTATTACTACTTTTTAGATGGATCATCTTGTATTTGGCTCCTTCCATGAACACTCCCACCTGACATGCGTTGATGTTATTCTTAACAAGTGTGAGTACTCCTCCTTTTCTTCTGTCCTGTCGGTCTGATCTAAAACACTGGTAGCCTCTGATTTTAAAGGCGGCATCTTTGGTTAGGTGTGTCTCCTGTATGCAGCATATACTTACCTGCTCTGCAAAAAGTATGTTCTCTAGTTCAACCTTTTTGCTATAGCCATCTCTATCACTGCTGACACCCTCAGCATTCCATTGCATTATTTTAAGTTCTTGCTTTTTGGCTGTTTTCTTCCGTTGTATTTTTTGGCCAGTAGCTCTACTCTCATGTCTCCTGACTCCACAAGACGAACTGAGAGGACCTCCAGTAGCATTGGGTGGACCCTTTCGAGGCAGGGGGCCTGGCACTGCACCTGCCTGGTTAGTCTTCACAGGGCGAGCACCATGTTTGAATACTGCAGATAGAGACATTTAATTAGCGATAATGCGTGGTACCCTGATTTTTTGCGATGCGCCTTTTGGCTGGGTAACTCCGACTTCAGCACCTTTCCTTGCTAGGGCAGACTGTGGTCTTGCTCGGACTGCCATGAAGACAGTGTGGCTGGCCTGGCCAAAACTTTGTTTTCCAGCCTCTGGTGGCTGTATGTAAGTCCCTTCTCCATGTCAGATGGTTTGGAGACAGTTCCACAAAGAAATTCTGACTTTGAGATGAGGAATCTGATGAGTGCTTCAACGATATCCATTCCCCGCCACCTATAGTCTACTGGCTCTGTTTTGTTTACATCATTCTGATAGCCATTGTTGTAAAGACCCATAGGCTTGTCACGTCCTGGATTCATTGGTTTCACACCAGACTTCCCTCATCCCCGCCAGAGATCTCCATGTCCCCATCTGTCCACCAACCTGACATTACATTTTACAAAAGTAACAATTACAATTAGTGTTGATTGCTACAAGTTTCTGGGCTACAGAAGTAGGTCAGAATTTTTAAGCAAACAGATCTATGTTCCCTGTCTCACAAACACTATGTTAAGATAAGTGTGCTCTTAACACAGTTGTTCCCAGGGGGAAACATCCCTTGATGAAGTTGAAAGACTCGCCGAGAACAGGAAATCATGGCAAACAACTATGCGAGCCCTGTATGACGTTTAAAGGCACGGGGAGGATGTAAGATGATAACTTTAGTTATTGGCAGCACCGTATAATAACTTTAGTTATTGGCAACATTGTATAATAACAGGATAGTTTATTTATATTACGATTACTACAGAAACGTGTATTTCCCTACCTTGTTTTGTGTTTGTTATATTTCTTTTGTGGGGATGGGTGAGAAAGCGCGTTGAATATAATCATGACCTTTAACCTTCATCTGGATATCTAATCCTAGACTAATCTAATCCACTTTTCACCAAGATTCTCTCTAGAGTATCACAGGGCAAGATGTCTCTGTGTAACAACAGAGAGACGTCACAGTTGTCAGATCTACTTATTAAGCATCTCTCGTGGTGGTCATTGTAACAGACTGTTGTGCTCCTCCAGCCTGGTAGGTAAGATGCTAATTGACGTGGCCCACATATCGCTGGGGCGTGTTCTAGAACCAGGCCTAGCCTTAGGTCCTCTGCAGGAAATTATTCTTCATTTGCCAGTCAAGGTCATTATGGATTCTAAAAAGATAAATCTGGCATTTCCGGTGAGATTTGAAGAAGAAGAAGAAGTTTTATAAGTGTGTAATCATAGATCTAAGAGAAGATTAGTTACGTCTAGGCTTGATGTTATGACACGTGACTCGAGTAGGCTGTCCGGCGGCCAGAACAGAATGTGTACCAGCTGACGTCATTCATGTGTATCGTCAGTGCTTGTACTACAGAACCACTTAGGTAATGTGTGTGTAAGATAGAGTGTGTGAGAGGGTATATATGTGTTTGTGTGTGTGTATGTTTGATAGTTGAGGAAAAGGGAAGTGAGACAGGGAATTAACTGATGTGTGAGAGTATGAAAACTTGTATTTCATTGTTTCTTATATCTTATATCCTTCCCGTGCCCTTACATAGGGCTCGCAAAGTAGTTCGCCAATTTTTCCTGTCTTTGGCGAGTCTTTCAACCTCATCAAAGGATTTTATGCCTGTTAATTTGGCCTCTCTTTACAATGTCCTCTTCAGAGTTTCACGCGGTCTGCCTCTTTTTCTTTGGCCTGTTGTGTTCCACTTGATAGCTTGTTTTGGGATTCTCTGCTCATTTCTTCTCATCAAGTGGCCAACATATGTCCATCTCCTTTTCCTGATCACCCATGAGACTGGTTGTTGTTCAGTCATCTGTCTTATCTCTGCATTGTTCTTGAATTCATTCCACTTGATGCCGAGTATTTATTTCAATGTTTACATAAGTTTATTTGTGATAGTTTTTTTTCACATTGTTTGCTGTATGTATACAACACACGTTCTTAACTAGTGATAAATATTGACTAGAGACGGAAAGCTGAGAGATGAGGTATCAGCTGGGTCTACCTCTCCGTCCCTGTAAAGTAAGACCGGCTCTTTCTGAGGGCAACAATTGCTGGGGAAATTCAACGTGAACTGAGATGACCATTTCCAATAGGAAGACTAAACTGGGGGAACTTTGTGTCTGACCTGTGGTCCATGTTGTTCTGCATGTAAAAGCACTGAGATAAAACACTGACACGAGCAGTAGAAATACCGTCGACATATTGTCTGATGTAAGTGGTAGAAATACCGTCCACATATTGTCTGATGTAAGTGGTAGAAATACCGTCGACATATTGTCTGATGTAAGTGGTAGAAATACCGTCGACATATTTTCTGATGTAAGTGGTAGAAATACCGTCGACATATTGTCTGATGTAAGTGGTAGAAATGACGTTAACATATTGTCTGACATGAACGGTAGAAATGAATTATATATGATGTTAACATATTGTCTGACATGAACGGTAGAAATGATGTATGATGTTAACATATTGGCTGACATGAACAGTAGAAATGATGTATGATGTTAACATATTATCTGACATGAACAGTAGAAATGATGTATGATGTTAACATATTATCTGACATGAACAGTAGAAATGATGTATGATGTTAACATATTGTCTGACACGAAAGGTAGAAATGATGTATGATGTTAACATATTGTCTGACACGAAAGGTAGAAATGATGTATGATGTTAACATATTGTCTGACACGAAAGGTAGAAATGATGTATGATGTTGATTGTCTGACATGAAAGGTAGAAATGATGTTTGATGTTGATTGTCTGACATGAAAGGTAGAAATGATGTTTGATGTTGATTGTCTGACATGAAAGGTAGAAATGATGTTTGATGTTGATTGTCTGACATGAAAGGTAGAAATGATGTATGATGTTGATTGTCTGACAGGAAAGGTAGAAATGATGTTTGATGTTGATTGTCTGACAGGAAAGGTAGAAATGATGTTTGATGTTGATTGTCTGACACGAACAATAGACAAAAGAGACTCGGCTCCTGACTGTATGAGGGAGTAAATCAGTAACAGAAACAAACATGTTCGTACATGTACTAAGACTGTATGCAAATGAAAAATCACGCGTACAGAAAACACTTATTTGGCTACTCAAAGTTCATCAAACCACCTCTTAACGAATGTACTTGATATTTCAAAGTGCAGACACGTCTTTGTCCCAGGCTACTCCACTTATGGCAGCACTCCACAGATGGCGCTTGAAGCTGTCAGCAAGTTTCTTTCATTGTTGGTAGAGCTTATCTGGCAATGCAGTATGTTGTCTTTATTAAGTTCAGGGAAGAACATGTCCAGTTTTATCACTACTTCAGGAACATTTATTTATACCACGTTTGATTCTATGTGTGCTTGTTTATATGTATATGTGGCTGTTTATATGTGTATATGAGAATTTCATCGGAAACATTTAACTGAAGGTCTAAGGTTCTCGTTTTCTCACACGGCTTTATCATACAAGTTTATGGTTGTCATCCAGTTAAAGGTTTGTCTGACCTACGTGTGGCATCTGTCTTATCAAAGGTTTGTCTGAACTACGCGTGGCGATTGTCTTATCAAAGGTTTGTCTGAACTACGTGTGGCAACTGTCTTATCAAAGGTTTGTCTGAACTACGCGTGGCGATTGTCTTATCAAAGGTGTGTCTGAACTACGCGTGGCGATTGTCTTATCAAAGGTGTGTCTGAACTACGAGTGGCAACTGTCTTATCAAAGGTCTGCCTCACCACTGCATGTCAGTTATCTAGCCCAAGACTTGTCTGACCAACTTTGGTAGACATTTAGACCGAGATTTGTCTGACCATTATATGTGAAATATCTAGTCTAATGTTTTTCTGAGAAATATATAGTACACAAGTAATCAAATGTTTGTCTGACCATTGTATGGCAGACAATTAGTCAGATGTTTGTCTGACCACTGTATGGCAGACATTTAGTCAAATGTTTGTCTGACCATTGTATGGCAGACATTTAGTCAAATGTTTGCTTGACCAGTGTATCTCATTTTTGCTACCAAAGTTTTTTGATGACTAGTGTATGTCATTCCTCTTGTGACTACGTGACACGTTTCTTTCTGAAAGTTTAATGACATTCTCAGCGTTGAAAGTTTGTCTGATCAGTGTAGGGCAGTTACCTGTTGTCAGACAAGCTAATGTTAACATTCGTGTTAAATGTTTATATAACTAACTAATGTCAGCGATTTTCTAGTCCTGTTTTTATCATGAGGTGTGTCTAGTATAAGCACAGACTGCGACGAATTTGTTATCTCTCCATGCGCGCCAAAAAAAAAAAAACCCCAAAATCAACGAGTCTGTTATTTCACAAGGGAAAAAAAAAGATGTACTTATCTATATCATTACAAGGTGTGTCATGTTTGAATGCCTGAACGCTGTAATCCTGTTGTGGAAATACCCAGGTTGAAATGATATTTATCATCCCGCAGCGACACAGCGGACTCAACAATAAGAATGAAAGTGATATCTTTTCACAAAGTATACAATTTCGTGTCAACCCTTTCCTTGCACCACTCGGTATGTTCTCGTCCATTTCAGAATCAAGACAACATCAGCTGAGTGAGACCAAGTTAACTGGCCATTTAAATGTAACAGCCTACTAGCGCTGTAATAGTAAAATTTGACAATGAAAAGTAATTTCCATGTGATGTATTCATGCGCAGGGAACGCACATCATCTCCAAGAGAGGGTATTTCGGTTGGTGTATCAGAGAACAGAAGATTAAGTAAAGAGGCATAACAACGTTTGTAAAAATGAAATACTAGTTTTTATGTTGCATATTTTTTTAAAATTTCTATTTATTCTGCCTGTACCACTTGACTCATTTGTTTCCGTGAAAGAAAATATCAGGAAAACTTCTGTTTTGTGTTTAAGCTAAACGTATGAAGGAACATTTTTGTGTGTGTGTTTAAGTTAAGCATAGTAAGACAATCCTGAAACTGACAAAAAAAAAAACATATGAAATGAAAGCAGAAGAGATTTGAATCTTTTGACGATTTATAAATTTTATGATTGTTTTATCAGCACATGACAGGATGTTTGATGATTGTACGAATTCTGAATTTTTGAATGTTTTTATGAATTACATAATCATTATCTATCTTTTTTCCTTTCTATTTATTTGTTCAGTGTTTCGATTTGATAAAGTGACAGCTGACATGCCACAAAATGTAGATAAAGTGACAGCTGACATGCTACAAAATGTAGATAAAGTGACAGCTGACATGTTACAAAATGTAGATAAAGTGACAGCTGACATGTTACAAAATGTAGATAAAGTGACAGTTAACAAGCTACAAAATGTAGTTCTTTAGAAACTTCTTCTATGTCGGTGTTCATCTTGTAAAGGAGACCAGCTGTGTAGAGTCGCCATTGTGTTCCTTGTAAGAATACTACTTCACTTGGAGACCCAACAGATACCACGTCTGTTGGGTCTATTTTTAGGACCAGATTTTCTATTCATTTAGCCAGACCACTGCATCTTTCTAGGGGCACCGCCTGGCGGGGGAGGGGGAATAGAATCTATTCATTTAGCCAGACCAATGCATCTTTTTAGGGGCACCGCCCGGCGGTGGGGGAGGTTGGGGGGGGGGAGTAGAGTCTAAGTCTGGTGTCTCAGTGCTATATCATCAAGCTTGAGTACTGCCTTCTCTTTCCTGCTAGAAACTGAACATGCCCTTATAGATATAATACATAACTATATCTTACTCATTACTGAAATCGTCTCTACAGTAAACCCCGCGGGCAAGAATGACACGAACCTTTTCCACAGCGAGACAGGTAAAAACTTAAATGTAACCAAGCAGGTATACAAGAAAGCAAAGGGACGCCAGGTAGTGTAGATTCGTTCATGGTGTTAGGCTGCAAAATGACACGGCGATGACACAGAAAATTAATTACCTCATTTAGTTACAGAAGCAACATACGGGACCGACGGCACAACGGGATTATTATTAACTTGTATGCGAAAACATAAAATAGAATGCGAAAACAAAATTACAAAAAGAAGATTTTTAAGGGAAATCATCTTTCCCATCGCAACATATGCCTGTGAGACCTGGACACTTAACAAAACAGCTGAGAAACACATAAATGCCTTTGAATGTAAATCTCAGACCTTCCTTCAGGTTATCTCCCCATCTTTACCTTGGTCTGTTCCTTCTTGTCCCTTTTATCTCTTGTATGTATGAAAGTTTGGTCTGATGATTATATTCAATTGTTTCCACATGACCCGACAAGCCATCGCAGTTTGTTAGATTTCATAGTACATGTGATTAATGTGTCCTTGTACAAACTTTAATTTCTTTGTTGATTCTCGATATCCACACTAAATTACTGTAAAAAGTAAAGTAAAGATAGTCCCATAGCATTTCAAATGCCGTAGGGGGTGAAGCGTTAGAGACCTCATTATGCTGGGTCATCAGCCTATGAGGTAGGGTGACCAGTTCCTTTCCTCGCTGCCTTTACTTCCCAGATTTTCTCTGGTACCCATTTTACGAGGCTGGGTCGACCTCAGGGCCGTATTGGTCGGAAAAAAAAATCCCGCTCAGCTGGGGATTCGAACCCTCGACCATTTGGTTGCTAGACGAGTCTAAATTACTGCATTATCTGATAAAACCAAGAATTCTTTTCTCAGAACACTGTAGTTGCCTTTCATCTTTATTTGTATTTTTTTCACTGAAAGTGTATTTGACAAATAAATGTTTACGAAGAATCAGAAAAATGTTTTGGCCAAACACCATAAGAAATAACATCTTATTAGCAGAAATGCAGATGAAACCACTGACAATAATTATTGAGGAAAGACGCTGGCGATGGTTGGGACATGTGCTCCGAATGACTGACAACTCACTACCAAAAATAGCACTAAGATGGACACCACAGGGGAACAGAAGTAAGGGTAGACCAAAAGAGACGTGGAGAAGAACAACAGAAAGGATGTTGAGCAATAGAGGGCTCACTTAGGCAAGAGCAGAAAAAAAGGCGAAGGACAGGCATTTGTGGAAAACCCTTGCGGAAGCCCCATGTGCCCTGGGCACTTAAGGTTCAGAGAGAGAGAGAGAGAGAGAGAGAGAGAGAGAGAGAGAGAGAGAGAGAGAGAGAGAGAGAGAGAGATGATCTCACATTTCTCATCATACCTCATAAAATACACTTGTATTTGATCTCACATTTCCCATCATACGTCACAAAATACACTTGTATATGATCTCACATTTCCCACCATACTTCATAAAATACACTTGTATATGATCTCACATTTCCCACCATACCTCATAAAATACACTTGTATATGATTTCACATTTCCCACCATACTTCATAAAATACACTTGTATATGATCTCACATTTCCCACCATACCTCATAAAATACACTTGTATATGATCTCACATTTCCCACCATACCTCATAAAATACACTTGTATATGATCTCACATTTCCCATCATACGTCACAAAATACACTTGTATATGATTTCACATTTCCCATCATACCTCACAAAATACACTTGTATATGATCTCACATTTCCCATCATACGTCACAAAATACACTTGTATATGATTTCACATTTCCCATCATACCTCATAAAATACACTTGTATATGATCTCACATTTCCCATCATACCTCACAAAATACACTTGTATATGATTTCACATTTCCCATCATACCTCACAAAATACACTTGTATATGATCTCACATTTCCCATCATACCTCACAAAATACACTTGTATATGATCTCACATTTCCCATCATACGTCACAAAATACACTTGTATATGATTTCACATTTCTCATCATACCTCATAAAATACACTTGTATATGATCTCACATTTCCCATCATACCTCACAAAATACACTTGTATATGATTTCACATTTCCCATCATACCTCACAAAATACACTTGTATATGATCTCACATTTCCCATCATACCTCATAAAATACACTTGTATATGATTTCACATTTCCCATCGTACCTCATAAAATACACTTGTATATGAACTTTTTCACGTGTTCTCGCGTGTTTCTGCTTATATTTATATTTACAACTGTGTTTGTTTTTCTTTGCTGATTGTCGTGACCTTTGTTTTTCTTTCCTAATTGTCGTGACCTTTGTTTTTCTAATAATTATTTTCAGTCCAGATATTAAGCCTTTAGGTTTTGTTTTTTGTTGCTGTTGTTCGGCCAAAGTTATCACTGCACTAAGGCATGTCAAACTGAGGGCCCCCCTGAGGGCCATATGGGTCACTTTTGTTGTCATGAGGGCCACACACGACAACTAATTGAGGTCACTTAATAAAAATTAGTGCATAATATTTTTATTACTTAAACTTAGAAACATACAATGTGCATACAAATGGTTTGGCGACTAGCCACATGCATGAATACAAAGTAATGAAGTAGTTTAACAAAAGAAAAAAAAAACGAAATTTTAAATAGCAGCATATACTTGTATGAAACACCAACAAATACATTGTACAAAAATTACAACAGTTCCAAATGAACATTTATCTACGACTATTTTTTGTGTTTTGTCCTGAGACTTGACAGCTTTATTTAACGAAAATTTTTGCTATGTCTGGCTGAAATGTCTGTGCAGCTCCGACTTTGATCAGAGATGACAAGTATTAATCAGTCAGCCTTGTTCTCTGAGAAGTTTTTGTTGATTTCGTGAAGAAAAATAACTGTTCACACACATAGGTACAACAGAACATTGCCATAATCCTTGTGGCAAACTTTCCGAAATTTTTAAACTTGTCAGGAAGGTATGAAAAGAAACCAGGTATCCCCACTTCAAGATACTTTGCCCTGAGTGGAGAATCCGACTGCATTTCTAATAGTTCCATCTGCAGGCTTTCTTCTGCCTTGGCAACATCAAAGATGAAGGGTGCTGAGAATAATGCAAAGTGGTGCTAAAAAGATGAGAAATCAACGAAATCTTTCCTGAAATTCTTTTGACGATTCCAGGTGAATGTCATACTTAGCAAAGCTAAGTACAGACTCAGTACTGGCAGTGTTTGTCAGCTCCTTGCACTTAGGAAAATTAACTAAGTTTTCATTTGACAACCGTGACTTCCATAAGCTTAGTTTTGTAATGTACCACTTGATGTCATCATACAACTGAGTGATGAGTTTGTTTTTGCTTGTAATTTCAAATTAAGATCAGTTAATTGTGCAGTAATGTCCACAGCAAAAGCCAGATCCTGAAGCCAACTTTCATCTTTTATTTCATCTGTGTTTTGACCTTTCATCTCCAAAAAGATAATTATTTCTTGTCTCAACAAATAAAATCTTTTCAGCACTTTGTGACATGACAACCAGCAGACTTGTGTGTAGAAGGAACATGGGTAAACTGATTATCCATATCTTCCAAGAACTGGCTGAATTGACGGTGGTTGAGAGCATGGCCTCTGATATAGTTCACTGTCTTTGTGACCAAACTAAGCACGTGATCCAATTTTAAAATGTTTGAACACAAATTTTGCTCAATAATGCAGTGAAAATGTGCAAATGATGAATCTGGATGCGAGTTTTCTATTTTTGTTCGTAACATGGCAGCAACAGCATTACGTCTGCCAACCATATTCTCAGCTCCGCCGGTAGATAAGCATGCAAGTTTATTCAGATCCAAACCATAGTCATGCAGAACCTGCTCAACTTTCTCAAAAATGTCCTGGCTTGTTGTAGTGTCATGTATGGGGATCAATTCCACAAGCCCTGATGAAAACAGCAAGATGTGCTAGTCCAGTGATGTCAACGGTCTCATCAGCAGCAGTAGAAAAATGTTCAAATCTTGACGATGTGGCCTTCAACTGTTGTTTCAAATCACTTGACATTTCATCAATCCGTTCAGCAACAGTGCTCCTGGTTAATGAAATATCTTTGAATAAGTTTGCTTTCTCCGGACACACAATGTTGAGCCGTTTTTACAAGGCAATTCTTTACGAGATCTCCTTCACTGTAAGATTTCCCACTCACGGCGATCATTCGGCCGAGTTCAAAGCTTGCGGTAACGGAAGCCACATCCCCTTTCTCAGTTTTTGTAAAACAGGTCTGTTCCTGCCTCAAGTTAGCCTTCAATTCCTTGAATTTTGAGACACGCACTGGGCCTTCTTATTTATCGTAAGATCGATGGTTCGTTTCATATTGTCTTTTCAAGTTGTACTCTTTTGGGGTGGCAGTGCTGTTGTTGCAAATTAAACAATTAATCTTTCCATTCACAGTGTGCAAAAATATTGTCATTCCCACTTTTCTTGAAACACTCGCCCTTCTTCGTTCACTTTCCTTTTTCTCTTAGCTGGAGGAGCACTGGCCATTTGAAATACTTGTGTGATGTGGAATCTGCAAAATTTAAAAAAAATTAAATTAAAAAGAAAATAACCGGTTAAAAAACTGAAGCGAAATTTAGGCCAGCTTATGTATCCTTTGTGCAGGCCGCAGGATTGCAAAGGGCCGCATGTTTGGCATGCCTGCCTTAGGAAATTTCATGTTTCCAAGACTCGACGGTGTTTAAAAGCTGTGATATTTCGTCCAATTAGAATATTTCTAATGTCTGACATCTCTAACCTTATCTTGATACACATTTTTTCTAATATTATTTTGACAAATGCTCATCTCTCTCTCTCTCTCTCTCTCTCTCTCTCTCCTCTCTCTCACTCTCTGCAGTGATGCGACCAAGATGTTGAGGTACAGAATGTTTTTTTTCAGTCCCTGATTGAAGCTACAAAGCAGATTTGTGCCATACTTCTTTATCAGACTCCACTACCCTGGGGACTACGGCGATCCCTGATCCGTTAGCCAGGCTAGGCCTGTTACTGGGGTTACCAGCATAGAGGTGTGGCAGGGTCTTTGTCAGCTACGGTTCTCCATCCCTGACGTCAGCGTGGAACAATTTTTTATAAATAGGAAACTACGAGGTTTTGGTACGGTAAAGTAAGAGAACAAATATTGTAGGATTAAACCTCGAAAAAATCGTAGACAAAGCACTTTAGTGAGACGTGAGAGAAAGAAAAATCACAAGAGAATTGCCTGGGATTCGAACACGGACTCCGGTAGGACGAGCAGCCGGCCCAGTAGGGGTGCTAGTTGGCTAAGTCGATAGTACGCTGTTCTCTCGTGGCTAGACGGCTGCTCGTCCTACCGGAGTCCGTGTTCGAATCCCAGATAATTCTCTTGTGATTTTTCTTTCTCTCACGTCTCACTAAAGTGCTTTGTCTACGATTTTTTCGAGGTTTAATCCTACAATATTTGTTCTCTTACTTTGACGTCAGCTATGGTTCACTGACTGCCAACTCGAGCATTGTCTTTGCCCCTATGTTATCTTGATTTTTAAAAAAATGTGTTTTTTTTTCTAATAATATGTCTGATACTTTCACCACTAAAAACTGAGGCACACTAAAAACACAGCAAAAGCTTTGACACATTTCACCGTCTCACGCTCTGGGACCCCCAAAACCACGTACGTCGGTCAAGTAGGGGAAAGAACTGCTCTAGGATTACATCTCTCGACCACGCCCAGATTTACGACACGTAACAAACGCTCTACATTTACCTTAATCGCAAATTTGACCTCATTTAAGGGGTGTGGTGAGATTTTGTTTGCTGTCGGGACCCTATGACATGGAGGTCATACAAACCAAACAATCGATCGATTCACAGTTTGACGCGGTTAATCAGAAAAGCAGATTACCTCAAACCAGTGACGGTTTAACTGACAGCAGATCCCGTAGTTACAGGTCAGGGAGACATCGGGCCTCGAACGTGGGACCTCCAAAACCAACTTTGCAAGTTGGAGGGGGGAATTAGGAGAGCCATTAATTTGTCTCTCTTCCCACTTGGACCATAATATCTATGCCAACTTGGACTGCTCTGACAGCATATCCCGTCTCTGAAACTATAAAAGCATTGAGGCTGGGGCGGAATATTCAGAGCGCAGTTGGTGTTTACAGTTCTAGTTCTCAGTGAAAGAACGACCAAAATACATTGTTAGTGAGATACTGTACATATCTGTGCGTTAAGAAGAAAGACATACTACTCTGTCACCTTTAGTTTTACTGCTGTATGTTGTACATATCTTCTAAGAGTGCCTAACTCTAGAGTGACGTTGTCAAAGAGTGTTTCCCCATTATTATTATTATTATTATTGTGGTCCTTGGTGTTTCCGATTACTTCAGATTCTTTCCCTTTTTTCCATGCCACTTGGTCAGTCCACTGAGATATTTTTCTCTTTCTGTTTTCCTTGAATTTTCCAGCCATTACTAGGCTCGCCATCTTCTTCAGTGTAACATGTCCCAGAAATCTTGGTGGTCTTGTTCTTATCATTATAACTAGCTTTCCTTGTTCTAAAACTTCTTTGAGGACCTCTTCTTTTGTCAGTATGTCTAGGGTATTTGCTACATCTTTCGCCAAAACCACATTTCTTTTGAGAAGAAAAACAGTTCTAGAAAGATCATAATGACAAACGCATGATGAAAAGGTCTCTAACATACAGTGTAGCATAGCCTTGTAAGTAACGGATATTGTTGTTATTATTATTATTAATGAATACGGTTATGAAAATATAGAGTAAAGAAAACAGTAAGATCGAATAGCGACAGAGAAAAGTAAGTCGAAAAAAGGAAGAGAAAGGTGTAAAACTTCCACAACACGAGAACAAGACGCGAACAAAAGTAAACAGTGGAAACAGTGAATAGAAAAAAACGAGACACAGTGACGCTGACATATAGGAAAGACAAAAGAAGAGCGCCAGAAAGTAGGATGGTCCAGTGATAACAAAGCAGGACTGGACGTTGATACGAGTAAACAAAATAAAAAAGACAAATAGAAAAGGCAGACACAATGAAAAGCGAGGACACAATAAAACCTCCGACAGGAAATAGTAAGATAATGACTTAGGTAAATAACAATTATATAGACGGAGTTGACACTTGACACGCGTTAGATGCGATTGCACACAGTTTTTAAATAAAGAAGTGACCAACTCAGCCAGTTGACCAATTAAATATTTAGAGGCGTGGCCTATTTGACAATTGACTCACGACAGATAAGTAACGGGTCAGCATGAATGACGGACAATCAGAACGCGCATGGGAATCAGTGGACATCTGAAGGATGGAGCCAAAACACTTGTTGGTTAATCCACCAAGATGGACATGAGGATAAAAAGGTGAACGGAGAAGTACGAGGGAACAGGAAGAAAGAAGAGGAACCAAGTAGAGGGGGAACGAGGAAGAGGAAGAAGAAGAGACAGAGGAGGGAGCCGAAGACGGAGGAACAAGGTCGGTCAGTGAACTGAGTCCGAGCCAGACAAGAGAAGAGAGAAGAACAGACAATCAGAGAAGAACAGCAGAAGGAGAACACAAGCCAGAGAAGACACGAGAGAGAAAGAAGACGTAGGTAACGACAGTTGGAATAGATGGACAATTAGAGCAATAGATACTCAGGAAAAGCAGTTTTGAAGAAGTAGTTTTAGGACAGATTGAATCTGTGTTTCAAGTGATTCAAGTGATATGAATATTTATGTCTTTTGAAACTTCGAGTACAGTGATTTAGTCCTGTAACTGATTGACCACGGTTTTCAGATGGAATATAGTACAGAGTTTAGAATTCTCCTCTTATCAAATGTGTAGAACATTGTGAAATAGGAGAACATTGAGAAATGCTGCATGTAGAGTATGATAGTTTGATACTGATGTGCTTCAACGACGAAACTAACGAAGATTATGTCATACTGCATCTTAGTACAAGTGATGTTGTGAATTCTAAGTCGAAGATCTTATTTGCCAGAATTAAATGAATTCTGAAGAGAACATTTCATCGGACTTCCTCTGATTATAGAAGTGGCAGTGTTTGTGAAACCTAATCAAGAACAATACAGAAATCTGGATGTGTGTGAAGATATCCTCAGAAGTATTCACCAATATCATCGATAAAGATGACAAGATTACAAAGCATATTAATAAGAAGAATTACAAGACAGAAGAACACTACCTCAATTGTCAATGTTATAACAGCGCATTTTGTTGGAATCTACATACATCTATGATCCTTTCATTCCTTTGTCTTTCAGAATTGGCAACCTTGTGCGGGGCTACACAACGACCAGGAAACCTAAGACGCAGGTGACAATAGTTATTCACACGCCGGCCTAACAAATTGCCGTGGATGTTTTCCGTTGTATCTAGTTACGTGTGTGTGTGTGTGTGTGTGTGTGTAATGAAAATATAATGAGGAACGTTAGAGAAGATGTAGACAAAGAATATAACGATGCCATAACAATTGGAGGTTATGAAATACCAGAGATTAGATATGCTGATGACACAGTATTACTGTCCGCAACACAAAAAGGAATGGAAAAACTAATTATGTCAGTCCGTAAAAACGGCGAAGAACAGAACCTCTATCTTAATGCAAAGAAAACTAAATTGATGACAACTGAAAAAACAAACAAAGCGGCTGAAATATATATCAATGAGGAAAAATTGGAAGAAGTGGAGAGTTTTGAATATCTTGGATCACTGCTAACTAATAATGGAGATACAATGAGGGAAATTAAAAGGAGGACATCTATCGCTCTTCAGAAAGTAAAACAAACAAAGAATCTGTGGAGAGGAGCAAACAGAACTACAAAAATAAGATTTTTAAGGGCATGCTTCTTTCCCATCGCAACATATGCCTGTGAGACCTGGACACTTAACAAAACAGCTGAGAAACACATAAATGCCTTTGAATGTAAAAGCTACAGAAGAGTTCTTCAAATATCATGGACACAAAAAAAGAACAAATATATCTATACTTCATTCATTCATTCATTCCTTTGCATGTCCCTTGCGGAACTTTGCCTCCCAAACAGCACTCCTGTAGGCCTCTCGGTTGTGAGCAAGATGGCCTGCTGCTGCTGCATCCATTTCCAGATCATCAACGATGTCTTGCAGCCATCTTCGTTTCGGTCTTCCTCTTTTTCTTTTTCCCATTATGTATCCTTCCAATACGGTCTTCTCTAAATTATCATGACGTTTAATGTGGCCAAAATATTTAAGTTTTCTCTCTTTAATCCTCTTTACTAGCCAGCCTTCTTCAATATTAAGCTCTTGTAGTATAGATATATTTGTTCTTTTTTGTGTCCACGATATTTGGAGAACTCTTCTATAGCATTTACATTCAAAGGCATTTATGTGCTTCTCAGCTGTTTTGTTAAGTGTCCAGGTCTCACAGGCATATGTTGCGATGGGAAAGATGCATGCCCTTAAAAATCTTATTTTTGTGGTTCTGTCTGCTCCTCTCCACAGATTCTTTATTTGTTTTACTTTCTGAAGAGCAATAGATGTCCTCCTTTTAATTTCCCGCATTGTATCTCCATTATTAGTTAGTAGTGATCCAAGATATTCAAAACTCTCCACTTCTTCCAGTTTTTCCTCACTGATACATATTTCAGTTGCCTTGTTTGTTTTGTCAGTTGTCATCACTTTAGTTTTCTTTGCATTAAGATAGAGGTTCTGCTCTTCGCTGTTCTTGCGGACTGACATAATTAGTTTTTCCATTCCTTCTTGTGTTGTGGACAGCAATACTGTGTCATCAGCATATCTAATCTCTGGTATTTCATAACCTCCAACTGTTATGGCATCGTAATATTCTTTGTCTACATCTTCTCTAACACTCCTCATTATATTTTCAGTATACAAGTTAAATAAGTAGGGTGACAATATGCACCCCTGACGGACCCCTTGTTTTATGTCAAACCAAGTTGTTGTTTCACCATTTATTCTTACTGCTGCTTGTTGGTCTAAATACAGCAGTGATGTTAATTGTATCAAATGTGTTGGAAATCCCATTTTTTCCATTATTTCCCAAAGTTTCTGGTGTTGTACACAATCAAATGCCTTTGAGTAGTCTATAAAGGATAAATATAGATTCACATTAAACTCCCTGCATTTCTCTATTATTAATCTTAGATTGAATATATGATCTCTTGATCCTCTTCCTTGCCTGAAGCCAGCTTGGACCATATTGACTTCTTCTTCTATTTTCTTTCGAAGTCTACCCATTATGATTTTTAACAGAATTTTACTGGCATGACTAATCAGGGCAACAGTTCTGTAGTTGGTGCATAATTTCAGGTTACTCTTTTTTGGCAGTGGTATGAATACAGTTCTTTTCCATTCTTTTGGCCAAATACCTGAATGCCATATCTTTTTACATAGTGCATGATAGATTGTTGCACACTCCTTTCCTCCTGCTTTAATAAATTCAGCGGTTATCTCATCACGTCCTGGTGATTTACCATTTTTCAGACTCTTTATTGCCCATAAAACTTCTTCCATTGTCGGCTCGGGTTCTTTCTCCTCCAATAATAATTCACACTGTTGATTTCTGCTTCCACAGTCGGTTGTTTCATACATTCTTTTGCAATATTCCTTCCATCTTTCCAGAATTTCCTCTGTCTCTGTCAGGGTATTCCCCATCTCATCACAAATTACATTTAGCTTAGGTGTGACATTTCTCGACAATGTCTATACTACAAGAGCTTAATATTGAAGAAGGCTGGCTAGTAAAGAGGATTAAAGAGAGAAAACTTAAATATTTTGGACATATTAAACGTCATGATAATTTAGAGAAGACCGTCTTGGAAGGGTACATAACGGGAAAAAGAAAAAGAGGAAGACCAAAACGAAGATGGCTGCAAGACATCGTTGACGATCTGCAAATGTATGCATCAGCAGCAGGCCATCTTGCTCACAACGGAGAGGCCTACAGGAGTGCTGTTAGGGAGGCAAAGTTCCCCAAGGGACATGCAAATGAATGAATGAATGGTTATACAAGAACTGAAGGGAGACAATCATGTACAAGTACATCTTGTTATACAATAATTGAAAGGAGACAATCATATACAACTGTTATACAAGAACTGAAGGGAGAAAATCGTGTATAAGTACAGTTGGTTATACAAGAATTGAAGGGAGACAACTAATTAAAATACCTATAACTTCAGGCAGCTGGGAAGGCAGAGTGCCATGGATTAGACATGACAGTCTGGCTTTGAGAGGACGTATACATTTGTTTGTTTCTAACATCTCTGTATACAAATATGACTGGTACAAAAATTGCTCTAAAACAAAAAATGAACAAAGTAACGGGGGGGGGGGGGGGGGGGGGGGGAGGGAAAGGAGTTGAAGAAATTGACAAAGTAACACACTGCTGGCAAGATTCTTCAGCTGCCGCACGTGGGGTGAAACTCCTCTCAGCCAGTGAAGAAAATGCGAAAATGTGATTATGGTTGCCGTGCGGCGCCACTGTGAAAAAGGTGATGGAAAGGATAAAGTGAAGTTTAATCGATATGTCCAGTAGTCTCACGGCGAGAGCTACTCAAACCACAGCACCTCTGCTCTAGAGGCCAGCCATGTCCTATGTACACCCATGCTGGGGCAATACGCCTAAACCGGCTTAACTCAGGGGTGAAACTCACTAGTGGGGAGTATTTGTCCTCCTCAACAAAAGCTCCATCCTAGTCACCACTAGGAAGGGTAGCGGCCACGACCACAAAATGCTGAAGTCAGAGATACTGGACCAGGGCAGTCTAGATAGGCAACCACCTCTCACCCGATGGGGTTATATTATATCCAAATCACGTTGAGGTTTTCTGCTGATAAAGTCCAACTCTAGGCTGGATGTGCAACCACCTCTCACCCGGCAAGGATATATTCATATCTAAATCATGTCGAGGTTTTCTGGCGAGAAAGTCTAACTCTAGACTAAACTGGTGTAATGAAAACCACAGTGTCACGCAATGCCGCTTCTGTGGCCCACCGAGAATATAGGCCCAAGCCCCACGATATTCTGAGTCTCCACCCTAAATGAGACTTGTGAGAACCACAGGAGTAAATTCTGTAGGATCATGGGACGATCTTGGTGGTAGAAGCGAACAAAGAAGAAGAAGAAGAGACAAAGTAACAGCAAAGTGTCTGAATATTGCATTTATTTATTTATCCAACAATAATTCTAACAGCACATCAAATTGCACATCATTTGTATTTAACTGAGTTATTTTTTTTACGTAACTGCTTTATAAGTGAAGTTTTTTTGTCACAGTTTAGAAGATTCCCATTCAAATTATAGCCGGTCTGTATTCCCAAGTATTTATGAAAACAGCTGCTTGTTAACATAAGTTCCACTTTGTATATAAAATATTAGTTGTAACATTCAGGCACAGCTCATCCAATAATACATGGCCATTTTAGATTCTTCTTTGTACATATTACATCCTTCTCAAGCCATTAAACGTCACACAGAGCTTTCATGCTAGTTCACCAAATTTTCCTGTTTTCTGTGATCTTTTCAGCCTCATCAAGCTAATTTGGCCTCTCTTAACAATGTCCTCTTTAAAGTTTCACCTGGTCGACCTCTTTTTCTTTGACCTGCATAGTATTTTAGATTACAAGAATTATAATCATCATCATGTGTTATAGGCATGCAATTCTGATACCTGTGTGTATAATACAATGTGTGTCTGACACCTGTGTGTATAATGCAATGTGTGTCTGACACCTGTATGTATAATGCAATGTGTGTCTGACACCTGTGTGTGTAATGCAATGTGTGCCTAATAGTTGTGTGTAATACAGTGTGTGTCTGATACCTGTGTGTGTAATATGATGTTTGTCAGATAGCTGTGTATGTAATACAATGTTTGTCTGATAGCTGTATGTGTAATGCAATGTGTCTGATACCTGTGTGTGTAATGCAATGTGTCTGATACCTGTGTGTGTAATGCAATGTGTCTAATACCTGTATGTGTAATGCAATGTGTCTGATACCTGTGTGTGTAACACAATGTGTGTCTGATAGCTGTGTGTCTGATAACTGTGTGTATAATACAATGTTTGTTTGATACCTGTGTGTATAATACAATGTTTGTTTGATAGCTGTGTGTATAATACAATGTTTGTTTGATACCTGTGTGTATAATACAATGTTTGTTTGATATCTGTGTGTATAATACAATGTCTGTTTGATAGCTGTGTGTGTAATACAATGTTTGTCTGATAGCTGTGTGTGTAATACAATGTTTGTCTGACAGATGTGTGTGTAATACAATGTTTGTCTGATAGCTGTGTGTGTGATATAATGTTTGTCTGATAGATGTGTGTGTAATACAATGTTTGTCTGGTAGATTGTAATATAATGTTTGTCTGATAGCTGTGTGTGTAATATAATGTTTGTCTGATAGCTGTGTGTGTAATACAATGTTTGTCTGATAGATGTGTGTGTAATACAATGTTTGTCTGATAGCTGTGTGTGTAATACAATGTTTGTCTGATAGATGTGTGTGTAATACAATGTTTGTCTGATAGATGTGTGTGTAATACAATGTTTGTCTGATAGCTGTGTGTGTAATACAATGTTTGTCTGATAGCTGTGTGTGTAATACAATGTTTGTCTGATAGCTGTGTGTGTAATATAATGTTTGTCTGATAGCTGTGTGTGTAATACAATTTTTGTCTGATAGATGTGTGTGTAATATAATGTTAGTCTGATAGCTGTGTGTGTAATACAATGTTTGTCTGATAGCTGTGTGTGTAATATAATGTTTGTCTGATAGCTGTGTGTGTAATACAATGTTTATCTGATAGATGTGTGTGTAATATAATGTTTGTCTGATAGCTGTGTGTGTAATATAATGTTTGTCTGATAGCTGTGTGTGTAATACAATGTTTGTCTGATAGATGTGTGTGTAATACAATGTTTGTCTGATAGCTGTGTGTGTAATACAATGTTTGTCTGATAGCTGTGTGTGTAATATAATGTTTGTCTGATAGCTCTGTGTGTAATATAATGTTTGTCTGATAGCTGTGTGTGTAATATAATGTTTGTCTGATAGATGTGTGTGTAATACAATGTTTGTCTGATAGATGTGTGTGTAATACAATGTTTGTCTGATAGCTGTGTGTGTAATACAATGTTTGTTTGATAGCTGTGTGTGTAATACAATGTTTGTCTGATAGATGTGTGTAATACAATGTTTGTCTGATAGCTGTGTGTGTAATACAATGCTTGTCTGATAGCTGTGTGTGTAATACAATGTTTGTCTGATAGCTGTGTGTGTAATACAATGTTTGTCTGATAGATGTGTGTGTGTGTGATACAATGTTTGTCTGATAGATGTGTGTGTGTAATACAATGTTTGTCTGATAGATGTGTGTGTAATACAATGTTTGTCTGATAGCTGTGTGTGTAATACAATGTTTGTCTGATAGATGTGTGTGTAATACAATGTTTGTCTGATAACTGTGTGTGTAATACAATGTCTGTCTGATAGCTGTGTGTGTAATACAATGTTTGTCTGATAGCTGTGTGTGTAATATAATGTTTGTCTGATAACTGTGTGTGTAATACAATGTCTGTCTGATAGATGTGTGTGTAATACAATGTTTGTCTGATAGCTGTGTGTGTAATATAATGTTTGTCTGATAGATGTGTGTGTAATACAATGTTTGTCTGATAGATGTGTGTGTAATACAATGTTTGTCTGATAGCTGTGTGTGTAATACAATGTTTGTCTGATAGCTGTGTGTGTAATACAATGTTTGTCTGATAGATGTGTGTGTAATACAATGTTTGTCTGATAGATTGTAATATAATGTTTGTCTGATAGCTGTGTGTGTAATATAATGTTTGTCTGATAGATGTGTGTGTAATACAATGTTTGTCTGATAGCTGTGTGTGTAATACAATGTTTGTCTGATAGCTGTGTGTGTAATACAATGTTTGTCTGATAGCTGTGTGTGTAATACAATGTTTGTCTGATAGCTGTGTGTGTAATACAATGTTTGTCTGATAGCTGTGTGTGTAATACAATGTTTGTCTGATAGCTGTGTGGTAATACAATGTTTGTCTGATAGCTGTGTGTGTAATACAATGTTTGTCTGATAGATGTGTGTGTAATACAATGTTGTCTGATAGCTGTGTGTGTAATACAATGTTTGTCTGATAGCTGTGTGTGTAATACAATGTTTGTCTGATAGATGTGTGTGTAATACAATGTTTGTCTGATAGCTGTGTGTGTAATACAATGTTTGTCAGATAGCTGTGTGTGTAATACAATGTTTGTCTGATAGCTGTGTGTGTAATACAATGTTTGTCTGATAGATGTGTGTGTAATACAATGTTTGTCTGATAGCTGTGTGTGTAATACAATGTTTGTCTGATAGCTGTGTGTGTGTAATACAATGTTTGTCTGATAGATGTGTGTGTAATACAATGTTTGTCTGATAGCTGTGTGTGTAATACAATGTTTGTCTGATAGCTGTGTGTGTAATACAATGTTTGTATGATAGCTGTGTGTGTAATACAATGTTTGTGTGATAGCTGTGTGTGTAATACAATGTTTGTGTGATAGCTGTGTGTGTAATACAATGTTTGTGTGATAGCTGTGTGTGTAATACAATGTTTGTCTGATAGATGTGTGTGTAATACAATGTTTGTCTGATAGATTTGTGTGTAATACAATGTTTGTCTGATAGCTGTGTGTGTAATACAATGTTTGTCTGACAATGTACTAAAACTAGTCAGGAGTTTAAAGGGCCGAAACACTTGTCTGAGGGGGGGTACTTCCTCTGATGATCTGAAGGAGTTGTGTTGTTGTTCCGCTCTCTACGGTAGAGAGTTTCCTGCACATAACAAGACAATGTACTAAAACTAAAACAGACACTGAAATGACACTTTTAACATAAAGTTCCATTTTAAGTTTCACTGTGGACACTTTACAATCACAGACTGATACTGGAGCAGTTTTTCTTCACGCTATCCTCCAGCAAATTGTTCTATTCACATGAAATTCTCTGCCACAGAGGTTCTTAACTTGAGCTTCATGGATTCCTTCAGGGAGTCTGTGGATTTCTTACAGGAGAAAGAGGTTTCATAAATTTTTGGTGAGAGAAATGTGCTGACATGCTGAGAGGATACACAAGGTGGGAGAGGTGATGATGGTAATGTTATACTGAGAGATGATGTGCTGCTGTGAATCACATGACTGTTGTTGTCGTTGTCATGCCGATGAGGGGCGGCTTCGGCTGTGGGTCTTGCAGATAGACAGGATGGACAACAGGATAAAACTTGTGACTTCTACTAGAAGCTGGGGGGGGGGGGGGGGGGGGTTAACCCATTAAGTCACGTCCATTGCTAACCTTAACCTTTCTGTTCCTACCCATGTCATAAACCAAAATAAATTCACTCTCCATGCGATCCACTACCACCACAAAAATAATAAATAACACAAAAATGTAGAATAAAATGAATGGATTGCCACCAGGGGCAACAGGACTTATTGTGATTTTACAGAGACCTGCACCTAATTTAGCCAGAACTCTTGAAGAAAACACACTAACTGTCCCTATTTCTGTACCATTTCTAAATGACAGTTCCTGACAGTTCCTAAAGTATCAGTTTAATATTCGCCTCATAAACTTGGTTATCTCCCTCAATAACATGAGTTATCTCCTCTCTAAAAGCAGCTTTCTCTGTGTGTGTAATATAATGTTTGTCTGATAGATGTGTGTGTAATACATGTTTGTCTGATAGATTGTAACATAATGTTTGTCTGATAGCTGTGTGTGTAATATAATGTTTGCCTGATAGCTGTGTGTGTAATACAATGTTTGTCTGATAGCTGTGTGTAATACAATGTTTGTCTGATAGATGTGTGTAATACAATGTTTGTCTGATAGATTTGTGTGTAATACAATGTTTGTCTGATAGCTGTGTGTGTAATACAATGTTTGTCTGATAGCTGTGTGTGTAATACAATGTTTGTCTGATAGATGTGTGTGTAATACAATGTTTGTCTGATAGATGTGTGTGTAATACAATGTTTGTCTGATAGCTGTGTGTGTAATACAATGTTTGTCTGATAGCTGTGTGTGTAATACAATGTTTGTCTGATAGATGTGTGTGTAATACAATGTTTGTCTGATAGATTGTAATATAATGTTTGTCTGATAGCTGTGTGTGTAATATAATGTTTGTCTGATAGATGTGTGTGTAATACAATGTTTGTCTGATAGCTGTGTGTGTAATACAATGTTTGTCTGATAGCTGTGTGTGTAATACAATGTTTGTCTGATAGCTGTGTGTGTAATACAATGTTTGTCTGATAGCTGTGTGTGTGTAATACAATGTTTGTCTGATAGCTGTGTGTGTAATACAATGTTTGTCTGATAGCTGTGTGTGTAATACAATGTTTGTCTGATAGCTGTGTGTGTAATACAATGTTTGTCTGATAGATGTGTGTGTAATACAATGTTTGTCTGATAGCTGTGTGTGTAATACAATGTTTGTCTGATAGCTGTGTGTGTAATACAATGTTTGTCTGATAGATGTGTGTGTAATACAATGTTTGTCTGATAGCTGTGTGTAATACAATGTTTGTCAGATAGCTGTGTGTGTAATACAATGTTTGTCTGATAGCTGGTGTGTAATACAATGTTTGTCTGATAGATGTGTGTGTAATACAATGTTTGTCTGATAGCTGTGTGTGTAATACATGTTTGTCTGATAGCTGGTGTGTAATACAATGTTTGTCTGATAGATGTGTGTGTAATACAATGTTTGTCTGATAGCTGTGTGTGTAATACAATGTTTGTCTGATAGCTGTGTGTGTAATACAATGTTTGTATGATAGCTGTGTGTGTAATACATGTTTGTCTGATAGCTGTGTGTGTAATACAATGTTTGTGTGATAGCTGTGTGTGTAATACAATGTTTGTGTGATAGCTGTGTGTGTAATACAATGTTTGTCTGATAGATGTGTGTGTAATACAATGTTTGTCTGATAGATTTGTGTGTAATACAATGTTTGTCTGATAGCTGTGTGTGTAATACAATGTTTGTCTGACAATGTACTAAAACTAGTCAGGAGTTTAAAGGGCCGAAACACTTGTCTGAGGGGGGGTACTTCCTCTGATGATCTGAAGGAGTTGTGTTGTTGTTCCGCTCTCTACGGTAGAGAGTTTCCTGCACATAACAAGACAATGTACTAAAACTAAAACAGACACTGAAATGACACTTTTAACATAAAGTTCCATTTTAAGTTTCACTGTGGACACTTTACAATCACAGACTGATACTGGAGCAGTTTTTCTTCACGCTATCCTCCAGCAAATTGTTCTATTCACATGAAATTCTCTGCCACAGAGGTTCTTAACTTGAGCTTCATGGATTCCTTCAGGGAGTCTGTGGATTTCTTACAGGAGAAAGAGGTTTCATAAATTTTTGGTGAGAGAAATGTGCTGACATGCTGAGAGGATACACAAGGTGGGAGAGGTGATGATGGTAATGTTATACTGAGAGATGATGTGCTGCTGTGAATCACATGACTGTTGTTGTCGTTGTCATGCCGATGAGGGGCGGCTTCGGCTGTGGGTCTTGCAGATAGACAGGATGGACAACAGGATAAAACTTGTGACTTCTACTAGAAGCTGGGGGGGGGGGGGGGGGGGGTTAACCCATTAAGTCACGTCCATTGCTAACCTTAACCTTTCTGTTCCTACCCATGTCATAAACCAAAATAAATTCACTCTCCATGCGATCCACTACCACCACAAAAATAATAAATAACACAAAAATGTAGAATAAAATGAATGGATTGCCACCAGGGGCAACAGGACTTATTGTGATTTTACAGAGACCTGCACCTAATTTAGCCAGAACTCTTGAAGAAAACACACTAACTGTCCCTATTTCTGTACCATTTCTAAATGACAGTTCCTGACAGTTCCTAAAGTATCAGTTTAATATTCGCCTCATAAACTTGGTTATCTCCCTCAATAACATGAGTTATCTCCTCTCTAAAAGCAGCTTTCTCTTCCTAACAGAGCATAATTTCCTCATAAAACTAAACACTGTCTCCTCCTGAAGCCACACATTATTTCCTTCTGAAGCCACACATTATTTTCTCATGAAGCCATACATTATTTCCTCCTGGAGCCACACATTATTTTCTCCTGAAGCCTCACATTATTTTCTCCTGAAGCCATACATTATTTCCTCCTGAAGCCATAGATTATTTTCTCCGAAGCCTCACATTATTTTCTCCTGAAGCCATACATTATTTTCTCCTGAAGCCATACATTATTTCCTCCTGAAGCCATGAATTATTTCCTCCTGAAGCCATAGATTATTTTCTCTTGAAGTCATACAATCATGACACAGCCAATCTGCAAGCTATGTCTTCTAGTGGAGACTGGCTTAGCTAAGCTGGCTGCCGGGCTAATCCACGCTAATCTGGGCCAAGTAATTTGGCCCTGCACCCAGCTGAAATGCTTTTGGTTTGTCCACCATGGAAAAAAAAATGAATTCTTCTCTCCGATCAGGAATCATGTGATACCACATCTGGCGAGAGTTCGTATCGACCAATCACATATTTTCCCATCTCCAGCTTTCTCAGTCCGTCTTCGGCTTTCTCTTCATGTGAACAGGAATTTGGACATTTTCTCCTCTTGAAATAATTGAGACAGCCTCCAGACAGTCACAGAAAAAAACTTTTATTTTAAGTAAAGTCTAAAGAAACATTACTATCTCATTCAATAACAAAAATAGACAATGTGTAATTTATTAATTGTACTTACAAAATATTTGCATCTTCAGTAACTCTCAATACTTGCAATTATTACATCATAGGAGAGTGAACTTAAGTATACCATAGAATGAAATAATGTGATGCAGCTGGCCAATTGTTCTGTTATGGTTTAATAAAGAAGCATATACAGTATCATATCACATACTGCCCGTTTCTTAATTATTCTAAAACCAGTATCTGAGTATTTCAATCACATTTTTCTGGGATAGGATGTGTGGTGTTTATCAGACTCTATCAAAGATGTCCAAGGAATGAATTAGTTCAGACTCCTGGACCTAAAGATAAGTTTCTGCCGTGCCTGACCACATACTAAAATTTTAAATTAAAGTCCCAATTCCAGTTTCACAAATGCTCGGAGGGAAGGATCCTCAATCTTTTCTATCGCTGCACTGGCCCTCTGTCCTCCATCTTTATAATACTCTCGCAACTGCTCAGCATATGCTATCCACACACAGTTGGGACAACCACTCATACAACAAGTAACTGGGGGTTCAGGTGGTGGACCCTTGCCAGGGACAACTGACACAGTTTTTAAAGCAGTCTGTGGCAATAATTCTTCACCTGTTATTGCTGCCAATGCTGGCACTAAATGCTTCTCCTCATCTGGAAATAAAGTTCTGAGACCAGAACGGCGTTCATGATCCTCGGATAACTGCTCATGATCATTTCTTGCTCTTGACTCTGTTTCATAAATTTTCTCAGTCGTTACATCATTTGTCCCATCTTTCTGAGACCCACATTTTGATAAGAAAGGTCTCAGATTAGAATCTCCACACACTGAAGAGCTAATATTCTCTTCTTGTCTAGCTGTTGTACTGACTTCTGAATCTATCTGTGAAGTAGTGACTGCTCTTGTTATGGCTGAAAACGACACCCTACGCCAATGTCTCTGACAGCTTATCATCACCATCTTCATCATCATCATCATCATCCTATGCTATCTATCTGATGAAAATAAAATGCCTGCAACAGAACTATACTGTTCATAGATGTCATACAACTCCTGAACAAAATGACATTTGCCCATATGCTGATAGTTATCAGAACTCATCACTGGAGTTTAACAAAGGAGTGGGTAGATCTTCCATCTGTCAGCTGTCACCTGGAAAAGAAAAAAAGCGAAAACTCAACTTGGTTATGGCATACAAATTTAAAGCAATGCTATTACATCGGTGAAGGAAACCTGAATATACCAGACATTATCTCAATGTACACCCTATCTCTGTGACTAATATTGAATCTCCTATTTTCCATGACAAAAACAGTTACATTTATATATTGCTCAAAAAAAGAAATGCAGCAAATACGATGTTGCGATTTAAACTTAAGTTTGCTGATCAGACAAGGGCAAATTGCCTGAAAAGTTCATTTGGACATCAACTTCACGTGCTGACCTGAATTGTACTCAGCAGATGATTCATGAGCACAGAAAAGCAACACTAGTCAAAACAGCATTTTTGACAATAACTCACGACAGGCTCATGAGAATCCCATGAAACTTACTGAAAACAAAACTCATTGACCATGTTACTGAATACCTATAAAAGATTAACACTTCTTGAATCATTTCATTTGAAAATTCAATGCACAAGTATGGCTCATCTCACTACAGAACAACAACTCATCATCACTGGATATTTACAGACTGGACAGTCACAAAGTATAGTGGGCAGACAATTTAATGTGGTTAGAAGCACCATTAGTCGCCTTTGGAGACGATTTCAAGAAACTGGCTCAGTTGCAGACCAGCCTCGCAGTGGAAGACCCATAGTCACAACTCCTGCTGAAGACCGCTTCATATGGCTGCGTCACCTCAGGAACTGATTTGCAACTGCCTCAACAGTCCAGTCAATGACGGCAGCTCATCGAATTTCAGATCAAAGGGTCAGGAACCAACTGCACAACGCTGGTCTTTGGGCTAGAAGATTCTATAGAGCTCTTGTTCTTACAGACAGGCATCGCCAGAACTGACTGCAGTGGGTGAACCAGCATCATCAATGGACCATTGTGAATGATTGGAGAAGGGTTTGGTTTAGTGACGAATCATTCTTTCTGCTCCAGTGACAAGATAGACGGAGAAGAGTTTACCGTAGAGTCCATGAGCGCTACACCCAGAACTTCGTGGATGAGGCTCCTCCACAAGGTGGTGGAGGTGTACTGGTGTGGGGGATGATCAACTTCATGGGAAGAAGCGACCTGGTACAAACTGAAGGACGCCTGAATGCCTAGCGATACATCGATTAAATTCTTCGTCCTCACGTCCTTCCACTTCTGACTGCACCAGGGTCAATTTTTAAGCAGGATAATGCTCAACCTCATGTGGCACAACTCACCACCCAGTTCCTCACTGACAACAACGTCCAGACCATCCATGTCATCAGACATGAACCAAATAGAACACTTATGGGATGAACTCAACAAACAAGTCCGCCAGCGAGACATGGTGCCAACCAATCTCCAACAGTTGTCTCTTGCACTGTGGGAAGAGTGGGCAGCCATCCCACAACAACAGATCCAACGGCTAATCGGATCCATGTCAAGGAGATGTCGTTCTCTGATACAGGCCAGAGGAGGCCATACACCTGACCGAAATGGAGGCCTCAGTCACAAAGAATAAAAGTCCAAACCAAATTTAATGAACATCATTTCACTGTTAAGTCTTAAAGTTTCTTCATGCCAAAATTGAAACATTAATTCTGTAAAATTACATTTTGATACAAGTTTGAAATTTGGTGTCCATTACAATTATAGTAGTGTTGCTTTTCTTTTTTTTTTTAACAACACAGTTATATTCCAGAAATTTCTTAACCATCTGACCATGCAGGTGGAAAGACAGTACTAACTTAACTCTGTCAGATGGGGTAACAGGCTTTTTTCTGAATGCTTCTTTGTGGCTCGCTAGCTGGATATGGTGGAAGGCTTCGTGAAGGACATTTTCTGGGTAGTGGCGATGACGGAAAAATTCTAATAAATTGTTGGACTGATCTATAAATTCCTATCCTGACATATGCAGTGAAGATGGAGGAGTTGGGAGTATGGGATGGAGTTCTTACTGGCTTCAAGATGGGAGGAGGTGCAAAGTAAATAGGTGTGGCTGTCGTGGGCTTGTAAAATACAGAGGTTTTGTGCCAATAGATATTTTAATGTCTAAAAAGTTGACAGACTTGTCAAAAATTTCATACGTGAATTTTATGTTATTATTAAGTGAGTTGGCGAATTCAATAAATTTTTTTTCCTTTTCCTGTGGCATACAGAAATTCTTTCCTGTTATATGCCACTAATCCAACTTGACGCCAACACTCACAAAATTTTCTCTGATCCACCCCTATTAGCATGCAAGCGTGAGCCAAAACTTAAGGACATCCTAGTCCACAGTAACTTGAAGTGGAGCCTTACATATGTTGGCACCAGAAAATGTAACCGCCCCCACTATGCTGCCTGCCCCATAGTCTGGGAAACAAAAACAATCACCTTTCCCAAAACTATCTTTGCTCTTCATGAGGGATTCACATGCGAGTCCCATAATGTGATATATGTCATCGTATGCAAAAGATGCAGGATAATATATATTGGTGAGAATGGTCTCAGATTAGGGGACTGCATACAGAAACATCTGTACGATATTGCCCAGCATGCTTCAAAACCAGTCCAGAATCATTTCAATGGCCCCAACCACAGAGGCAAATCTGAGTTTCTGGTAACAACCACCAAACAATGTCACGCAGATGACACACACTGCCTAGCTCTTGAGAACTGCTACACTCAGGATTACTGGATGCTGGAACCACATGGTTTGAACTCATTATTCACCTACACCTAACATTCTCCTCTTCAACAATCATAATCTCTCTCCATTCCCTTCTCACTTGTTACACGTAGTTTAGAACCTCCTCACAGCATCACATTACAAACCCTTTACCCCAACTATAATCATCTAATTCACCTTCTCCTGGCTAGGTTAACATTATATCGCTCTCTCTCTCTCCCCTCCACGGTTTCCCCACCCACCTCCTTCAGTTACGACCCACCTAACACACATCCCAAGTCTCCATTTAAACATTCTCTACGTTTCGCCATGTCCATTTCTGAACAAGCGTTGGACAAGCCACATCTTCTTGCATGTTACAGCTAAGTACTCTATTCATTTTATTTCCTTTTTTTAACATAGCATTCATGTGAATCAATATTTTATCTCTTCTCTCTATTTCTTCGTTTTGTTTGTTTTTGTATGATTAAGGCTCACGCTGAAACGTCACAACTTTGTAGTAATAAAGATGTTCCTACTTTTTTCCTAGTTTATACGTCAATAGTTGACCGAAATGGAAAAATGGATAAATATCACATGACCAGCTGGTTTGTTGCTGTAAGTCAGATTTTAAAAAACATCTCTATGAATACTGACTACCTATTTTGACTGAACTCCGGTAATTTAGAGTGGCTGTACAAATGTAAACAAAAGTTAGCCTTATATCATTCCACCGACATTTTGGACAAGGTTACTTTCGTTTTCTACGAGTTTCCGGATATTTCCGGTCATTCATTCATTCATTATGCCCGAAATTTCCCGGACTGAACCCTGAACTGGATGTAAATGGAGAACTTCACCGCCATTGAGGCACACAGGAAACATGAAAATTGTCAACTCGACCCGTTTTGATCATGCCTTTCTACTCATCTTTGTATTACTTGTAAACTGCTGATCCCGGTACCCAATCACTTTACACTCTCTCCCCTCTCCAACACTGATCGTATTCTTCAAAAGAACGATCACATGCTCCCACAAAACTAATCATGCTCTTCAAGAGACTGACTATATATTACCCACAAAACTGACCATTCTCTCCAAGAGAGAAAATGATAATACCAATGTAATTTTTTTAAGTTACACATCCTGTGAAGTCAATAATTTCTAAATATATACATGGAGTTAATTGTACCTGAACATAACCTATTCCCATCGTACACTAGTCTTTGAACGCAGGCCCCCGCGAAGAATGAATCTCCTTTCAAATAGTATAATCTGATGTCACTAACCAAGAGATTGGGAGATAGTAGTGTGTTACAAATAAATCATAAAAAATTCCCAAGAACTTGGCAGGAATTGAACCCATGCTCCTTTCTTCAGTAGGCAGAGACTTTACCTTACTTATCTGACTACGCTCCCATATTATAGTTGTCCCTCAGTGTCCACAGGGGACACCAAATTCTGTAGATGCTCAGGTTCTTTATATAAAACGGCATAGTATTTGCATATAACCTACACACATCATCCCATCCCATATACTTTAAATCAGTGGGTCCCAACTTTTATACACCCAGGAACCATTTCTCCAACTACACAGTTGCAGACCACCACCTTATATGTAATATCACAATGTCATGAAACTAATTGCTTTTGTTCTGTAGATGACAATACCAAATCAGTGATGCAGCAGCCAAGGACCAATTATGGTTCATGGACCACATATTGGGAACCGTTGCTTTAAATAATCTCTAGACACATCTAATACAATGTAAATGCTTTATAGATGTATTGTTTAGGGAACAGTCTGTGAGAATCCATTTTCTTTTCATACACATGCCATGTATACAGTGTAATTATGTGTGCCTTGCCATACAGTCATTTTGTCCCTAACACTTTCACATGTGGGTTGCCCGGAGAGCAGCCATAAACGAGTTAAAGAACAGAATGCCCTGAAATTACACGAATTTGATGGAGAAGAAAAATGTCTCACATTAAAAGAAAATTGTCTTGGCTTTCAAAAACACTAGGTATCATTTAATTTGTGTTTTGTTCAAATAGAGCAAGCAGTAGTTAGTTTTTTCATGTGAATTTTGTGGGTTTGAAACATTTAAAAGGGATGCACAAGGAAGGAAGCAGAGAATAATTCCAAGAACAGGGATGACTGGAGAGCCTTTATCTGTGGCCTATGCTCTCAAGGGAGTGAAAGGTGATGATGATGTTCTTTAATAAATGCTAATAAAAGCAATGTCCTGCATTATATTTCAAAAGCAAGTACATCAATTATTTTGAAAATGACATAACAGAAAGAACTATGGTTCCTAAAAAATGTTTATTTCAGAAATTGCTGACAATAATCCCAAGAAGACAAGTTTTGTAGCAGAGCAAAAAAAAAAAAATGTCCACACAAACACAAACATACATACAAACAAAAACAATCATATAGCATAAAAATTTATTTAAAACTTGAAAAATGTTACATTTACAAAATTATATCTATGAAATACAATACAGAATGTTAATTTTTTTACTGTATTAGAACATAACTAGATACTGTTGCTAGAAGGTAAGTTGTAGAAAATGTAAAAAAGAAAAATATGCAATGAGTTTATTTGAAGAAAGTCTCTTAGACTGGTATGTTCATGCTCTGTGGTGTTTGTAAGCACAGTCTGATAAATCTGTGATAATCAAAGCAATACATCAATGCTTTGCTGTGTTTAATAAGCACAAATTTGATCATTTATGATAAAAAATGTAATTTAAAAAAATCTTACACTGATATACATTAAAGCTTTTGTGGTATCTATGATAAGTTAAAGAGTGCTGTGTTAAGATTCTCACAGTCTGATAAAATGGAACAAAAAATAATGTACTTGTTTTCAGATTTTCATCAAAGTCTGGTAAAATGAGAAAAGTACCCTAACATAAGATCTCTTGTACAATGTTGTGAGATGAGCAAAGAGCTTTAATGGAATGCATTTCTGTGTGGCGGGCTAAGTTTATCAACAGACATTTTAAAAGGAAAAACTGGTAGTAACCAAGATGTTTTGAAAACAGACTTGTTCTGTTAAAAAGAACACAGGTAGCGAAATAAGAACACATCAGATTTTTTTAACCTGATCAAATTTTAGAGAGTATGAGGAAAGACTGGAAATACTTTCTTCTAAATAAAGATTTGCTATAATACACTTTCACTTACTACAAAGTTCTGAAGTTTTCAAATATTCTTTTTTTCTGTTTTCTGTGATACTGAAGGAAATAGGCGAGACTTTTGTAGGTGGAAGCTGAAAGGTTGAAACAGCTCAGATCCAGTATAAAAAAATATGTAAAGCTTGAAAAAAAAAATTTTGTTGTTTGAAAAAAATGTATATCTTACACAAAGAAAACACTTCAGTGAATGGGAATGTATAACAATGATGCAGCAGTAAAATGTCTATTACTGGAAAATTTGTGAGAAAGATACTGACTTTTCAGACTATTAAGATTATTTTTCAATTCATGAAAAAATTCTGTGGCAAAAATAAAGGGTGACTGGACAGAGGATATTAATATTATATATTTCTCACATGCATTGGCATGGGAAATCATTCTGTAATTACAAATTCCAGATAAAAGTTTTATAACAGAACAAAATATTTTTTAACAAGAAAGAAATATACTTTTAAAAACTTTTTTAAAATGGGATACATAAGAATAGCTGAGTTCTCTGCAAATAAGAATAGCTGAGTTCTCTGCAAAATTTTGGAACACAAGGAATAGCGACACAAATTTTACTACCACAAAGTTTCTGGAGGCAGGCACAAAAAGCACATCATGAACTATATACTAGATACTGATAAAGGCTGTACTGCTGTAAGGAATGAGAGACAAATACGATGCCCGAGCTCCATGGCCATATGCCTGGCCTCAGGATGCAGACTTTTTCACCAGCTTTTTCACCAAAGTGATCTGGAATAAAAGTTTTACTCAAATTAATCCACTCTAAACATACAGTAACACTAATATCTCATAAAATTAATCACTTGTAATATCACATTATGACTAGTATAAAGGCACACTTAAAACAACTGATATATCAAGGATTTTGACACAAGCTAAACAGATCACAATAAACCACAATTTTCAGGCTTTGAACAGGACACTGCAGACTACAAGTCCATCTACAAGACCTCAGGGTATCAGAGCAGCCTGGATACCAGAACACATACATATGCCACCTCACAAGGCATTGCCAGATGACGAACATGGAAAATTCCACAGCCATGCCCATTGGTTTGATGTCATATTTTACAGTTGTTACATGCCTTGCAAACTTATTTTGGGACCTCCCTCACATCATTGTCTAATATCTGGAAGTCAAATATGCTCAGTAAAACCACGAAACTTAAAATTTTTAACTCCTGTGTGATCCCACTGGGTTGTGAGAGTTGGAAATCAACCAGTCTACTCAATCAAAGACTTATGCATTTGAGAACAAATGTCTCCATAGACTATTGAACATCAGATGGTCCAACTTTAAATCGAACGAGTCAATAAGACAGGAATCGAACCAAGTCTACATATCAAGATACATCAAAAGACGACGATGGGCCTATCTCGGCCACGTTCTCAGAATGAACGAATCCAGACTCCCTCGCCAAGCCCTCACATGGTCAGCGAAGGACAAAAGAAAGCAAGGCAGGCCAAGGGAGACTCTGCGTAGAACCATCACTAGAGAGAGTACAGTTTTGGGATTCAAAACCAAGACCTACAGCGGGCGGCAGCGAGCCGTCAGACATGGAAAGATATGATTTCTGCCCTATGAGCCAATGTTAGCCCAAAAGGAATGTCAATCAAATCATATTTACTTAGAGTTCTCAGAGTAGGGAAAAATAATCATCAGCAACCACAAAATAGCTCTGAAAAAATGCTGTCAGCTGAAACATCCATGATTACTGTCATCTATTTTTTTCCCCTTCAGATTAAAAGATGTTTTACTGGGTACCAACAACAGACTTTTTACTAACAAGTTCCCATTTACCTTAAAGCTGATAGGTCACCAGATTACTTTCTACATCAGTTTGTTTTTTTTAACAATAATTACCTGTTTACCTTCTGCTGACAACAGTAGACAACCCTTACCTTCTGCCAACAAGTCATCAGTTTGTCTTCTGCCAACAATAATCACTAGCTGCTTCTTTGACAACAGTCTTCACTTCACTACTGCTGACAATAATCACTAGTTACACTCTGATGGCAATTCATTCCACTTACCCTTTGCTTAGTTACACTATGATGGCAATTCATCTATCTTACCTTCTGCTTAGTTACACTATGAAGGCAATTCATTCCACTTACCTTCTGCTTAGTTACACTATGATGGCAATTCATCCCGCTTACCTTCCGCTTAGCTCCTGCCTTGGAAGATCTGACCAGTTTAGGCGTTGCCGTCTTAGCACCATTTCTGTGTTTAGTGACTGCTGATACAGTGAAAGTCCTGTTTGCTGCTTTCTTTCCTGAAATTGCTCCTGATGCTTTCTTAAGTGATTTTGATGGTTTCTGCTTAGATTTTGACTGCGGTGTTATTTCTCCAGCAGACTTTGAACTGTCTGATTTAGTCGTTTTCCTGTCACTCGCTTTGGATGCTCTTTTCTTTGGCTGATTATCAGCGCCATCTTCAACAGGGGTTTTCTCTGTAGTCTTCTTCTCCTCTGTAGTCTTCTTACCTTTAGCCTTTTCTCCTTGTTTGGTTTTTCCCTTCTGCGAATAAAGTGCCCTGTTGAGCAGGAAGTAACCTTTTAAGCCTTTTTCCTCTGCAGACTTGGGCCGTATAATTTCGTTGCTCTCTAAACCTTTAGTCAATGCTTGTCTTAGCCGGGCATTGGAGAAACCTTCCTTTGTGGACGGGTATGTTTCAACGATGTAGCGTTTAATTCCCTAAAGATTTGTTGAAAGAAAGAAACACATCAAGATTTTGCAACTTTAGTATGGACATAATATTTTATACACTTAATAGGAATTCTATAGTTTTCTTTGGGCTTTTTTTTAAGCGTTCTTTTCCAGTGGAAACAACAAAACATTTTTTTTTCAACAAATCAGAGTATTTCAGTGTTAAGCTTTTCATTTATTCTCTGTAAGGCAGGCTAAAGAAATCTAACTCACAGCATTTTTCTGTGGAATTAGAATTTTAACATTATACTTAAAAAAATCTAAACTTTTTTTTAGTTGGCCTAGAAAATTTGTAACATTAGGCCACAGAAATCTAACTTTTAGCACTTTTTAGTAGGACTAGGAGAGTTTAACATTAGGCCACAGAAATCTTAACTTTTAGCACTTTTTAGTAGGACTAGGAGAGTTTAACATTAGACCACAGAAATCTTAACTTTTAGTACTTTTTAGTAGGACTAGGAGAGTTTAACATTAGGCCAAACTTTTAGCACTTTTTAGTAGGACTAGGAGAGTTTAACATTAGGCCACAGAAATCTTAACTTTTAGTACTTTTTAGTAGGACTAGGAGAATTTAACATTAGGCCACAGAAATCTAACTTTTAGTACTTTTTAGTAGGACTAGGAGAATTTAACATTAGGCCAAAAATTCCAACTTTTAGCACTTTTTAGTGGGACTATAACTTTAACATATGAAATGAACAGACAAAATTTAAGTATATGTGGCTAAATTCGTGTAATCCTAAAGTGTGAATGAAAATACACACAAGATAAAAAAAAATTATCCTTTGTTTACAATGATGTGGACTGGAGAAGGGAGATGGAGAGACAGATGGAAAAGAAAAGTTGACAAATTTGAGCTATACATGAAAACTGTTACAATTTTGAAGGCTATGCTCTCCAGAAAATCATTGCATTCTCTGCACATAAATAATGCATTATTCCTGAAACTTAACTTTGTCACTGATGTAACAGATAACACTAAAATGATACACTCACCTGAGTTGTCTGACCCTTTCTGCTAGATTTATTTTTCAGGGCTTCTAAGACCATACTCAGCATCGGAGGGTTTTGAGTTTTGCTACCTCTTGGTTTTTTGGCAACCACAGGATGCTCTGAAGTTCTCGACTGACCTTTTTTGTCCACTAAGGTCAAGGTTTTTGAAATGGTTTCTTCTGAGGCCTGTGTGCTTGACACTATGCTGGATGAAGAGACTGGAGAACTCATTTTCTTTTAATTATATGTAACCTTGAACGCTCTGAGTGAGGAAATTTTTGCTCCTGCTGAAGATCTATAATTTATTATAGAACATTCAATGTAAATTTATTATTATAGAACATTCAATGTAAATTTATTATTATAGAACATTCAGTGTAAATTTATTATTATAGAACATTCAGTGTAAATTTATTAATATAGAACATTCAATGTAAATTTATTATTATAGAACATTCAATGTAAATTTATTATTATAGAACATTCAATGTAAATTTATTATTATAGAACATTCAATGTAAATGTCATACCATCTATAGGGCTACATATAAGTAGACTTGAAACAAAGCAAGATAACTGTACAAATGAGAAGTCTCAAACAATAAAACAAGATAAAAGCCATAACTGTACATATAAAGAAGTCTTAAACAACAAAACAGATGAAGTTATTACTGTACATCTAAGAATTCTTGATTAATGAAATAAGATGACAAAGTTATAACTGTACATATAAGAATCTTAATTAAATAAGAAATTTATAACTGTACATATAAAAATTCTTGAACAGTGATATAAGATGACAAAGTTATAACTATATAATGAGAAACTGAACAATGAAACAAGAATGACAAAGTTAATGCATTAAATAAACTGAAAAATCTAAATTAGAAACTCCATGTATCAGTTTGTACCTATCTTGATCCTTACTGAAGTGATCTAAGACAAATATTCTCTCTAATTTAGTGAAAGAAATCTTTTGTTTTGAGACTTCTGTCTCAGATTCTGTAGAAACAAGAACCTTAACTTCGTGGTTCCCCAACTTTTCTGGGGGATGATGACCCTTTGCTTTCCATGACACTACTTAGTGCCCCCAGAAAACTTTTCACAAGTTTGGTTACTCCTTTTCTCTGCTTATCACTCACCACATCCCTGGAACTGCTTCCTCCCCCTGAGGGGCTGTACTGCCAAGTTTGGGAATCACTGCACCGGTAAAGAAGTTATAATAGATTTGTTATAATATGATAGTATCTCCACAATGTGTTATAATGTGACAGTATCTCCAGCATATCCTCCACAGATTTGTTACAATATGATAATATCTCCAGCATATCCTCCACAGATTTGTTACAATATGATAATATCTCCACCATATCCTCCACAGATTTGTTATAATATGATAATGTCTCCAGCATATCCTCCACAGATTTGTTATATGATAATATCTCCAGCATATCATCCACATCTTCCAGGATGTTGCTTTGCTTTCATTTATGGCTACAATGCCAAGGCTTCTTGAAAGACTTCTCCACACGTTTCAGTCAAGACTCATGGCCAGCCTGTTAAGATCTGGTCTGGTGGAATGCTAGCAGGCCACTTTTCCAGTTCTGGCTTATAATTTGACGCGTCAGTTTTAGTTACGTTCGATGATGATGATTTGGTGTAAAGCTACAACCTTACATACAGTATGATACGAACCGGGGCCAGTCCAGATATAGTGATGGTGATTGGGTATTCATTGTCAGTCCCTTACAATATATGGAAATCCTTCAGCATCGTTTTCCGCGTGTTATTTTTAGTGAAAGATCAACAGTTACACCACCGTGTTATGGGTGATTATAAGAAATCATCAAATTTCCTTAAAGAAATTCGTGCAATTCTTTATACATTACTAAAAAGTCTCTAGAAACGACTGATATCTTCACTGAGTACGATCTGACGTTCAAAAGCAACGCTAGCACTGAGGCAGCAAAGGCAGGAAACAATGCCAAAGTTTATACTCTTCAGAAAAACCTTTAAAAAATGTTAAACTTGAAACCATAATCAGTTCGCTAAATACTAGTGGAAATGAATAACGGAAAATATGAACCAAAAATAAAAAGCTCATGGTTTGTCTATCAAAAGTGAATCACTCTGCAGAAAATTAGTATTCATCTAAGTATCTGAACAACTCTCTACAAACAAGTACAGCTAAACATTTAAAACAGTATCTCTAAACTTCACTAAACAATAATGTTATCTTACCTATTTCTCCCCACGACTTGCTACACTCACTTACAGCTGGAAATCAAACAAATGTCGCTAACCTTGACTTGCCTGGCCAGTCTTGTCAGAGCTCGTGTTTCTTTCGTATATCGTGAGCGACTCTCATCGTAACATTCACCCCACGGGGACAGTTGCTTGGGTTCGCTACCAATGGTTCTCACAATTTTCCATTATGTGGGCTTTCTCACTGAGTGTCGTTGAAAAATGCCAACAGTCTGCGCCAGCTTCGTGCTTTAAACACAAATCATTCGTGATACAAGCAACATTACATGTCGCAGAATTGTAGGATTATATAGCGATCAAGCGGACGTAAAGAATTGTAGGATTATATAGCTGTCAAAGCTGACATAAAGAACTGTAGGATTATATAGCGATCAAGCGGACGTAAAGAATTGTAGGATTATATAGCTGACAAAGCTGACATAAAGAATTGTAGGATTATATAGCGATCAAGCGGACGTAAAGAATTGTAGGATTATACAGCTGTCAAAGCTGACATAAAGAATTGTAGGATTATATAGCTGTCAAAGCTGACATAAAGAATTGTAGGATTATATAGCTGTCAAAGCTGACATAAAGAATTGTAGGATTATATAGCTGTCAAAGCTGACATAAAGAATTGTAGGATTATATAGCTGTCAAAGCTGACATAAAGAATTGTAGGATTATATAGCTGTCAAAGCTGACATAAAGAATTGTAGGATTATATAGCCGTCAAAGCGGACGTAAAGAATGAATAACTTTGTGTTAGTAAACTAATGCAAAAGGATACTCTACTATTTCTGGTGCTGGAGAACAACTAGGCTTGACACTGACCACATCACCCTCTCAGAAAGAAAGACAACTAGGCATGACATTGACCACATCACCCTCTCAGAAAGAAAGACAACTAGGCATGACATTGACCACATCACCCTCTCAGAAAGAAAGACAATTAGGCTTGACACTGACCACATCACCCTCTCATAAAGAAAGACAACTAGGCATGACATTGACCACATCACCCTCTCAGAAAGAAAGACAATTAGGCTTGACACTGACCACATCACCCTCTCAGAAAGAAAGACAACTAGGCTTGACACTGACCACATCACCCTCTCAGAAAGAAAGACAATTAGGCATAACACTGACCACATCACCCTCTCAGAAAGAAAGACAACTAGGCATAACATTGACCACATCACCCTCTCAGAAAGAAAGACAACTAGGCATAACACTGACCACATCACCCTCTCAGAAAGAAAGACAACTAGGCATAACACTGACCACATCACCCTCTCAGAAAGAAAGACACTTAGGCTTGACACTGACCACATCACCCTCTCAGAAAGAAAGACAACTAGGCATAACACTGACCACATCACCCTCTCAGAAAGAAAGACAACTAGGCATAACATTGACCACATCACCCTATAGCAAAGTGTTTCCCAGACTTTTCTGGATCATGCCATACCTCAACGATTTTGATACTACCACCCCTCCCTCGCAGCATACCTCTGAAAAAGTAAAAGTATAAAAGTGAAGTTTATATAAAGTAATGTAATATAGTAATAAAAAATACACACACATACACATCCAGACCTTTTTTCTCTGTACAGCGAGAATATTCTAAGAACAGTCATTACAGAACCAGGCATAAAAGTAGGAGGATATAATATTAACAACCTTCGTTATGCTGACGACACATTACTGATAGCTGAGAACCAACAAGACCTGCAAAATCTCTTGGATAAAGTAGCCAAAGAAAAGGCCTTACTTTGAACATCAAAAAGACGGAGACTATGGTTATTGTACTTGTGCGAACTCCCTGTAACTACAAGCTGTTGTTCTATGCAGCCGATGCTGTAGAGATATTGAGGCACAGCATCGTATCGGCGTGGGAGAGGGCTATCACGGCTATTTTTTCAGCCCCGGTGTACAGCTAAAAAGCAGAGGATGTACATTGCTTTTTTTTAGCAGACTCCACCACCATGGGAACTATGGCGATCCCTGCCCTGTTAGCCAGGCTATGCTTGTTACTGAGGGTACCACGGAGAGGTGGGACAGGGTCTTGTCAGCTATGGGTCTTAACCCTGACGCTGGTTTATCAGCTATGGGTCACTAACCCTGACGCTGGTTTATCAGCTATGGGTCGCTATCCCTGACGCTGGTTTATCAGCTATGGGTCCTAACCCTGAAGCTGGTTTATCAGCTATGGGTCGCTAACCCTGACGCTGGTTTATCAGCTATGGATCGCTAACCCTGACGCTGGTTTATCAGCTATGGGTCGCTAACCCTGACGCTGGTTTATCAGCTATGGGTCGCTAACCCTGACGCTGGTTTATCAGCTATGGGTCCTAACCCTGACGCTGGTTTATCAGCTATGGGTCACTAACCCTGACGCTGGTTTATCAGCTATGGGTCCTAACCCTGACGCTGGTTTATCAGCTATGGGTCGCTGATTACCTTATCGGGCGTCTTCACTCCAAGACTATGGTTATATCTAAGAAACAGAATCAACATGCAGTATAAAATTAAACGGAACTATTCTAAAGCAGGTGCAGAAATTCAAATACCTTGGAGCAGTAATAACTTCAGATGGGAAATGCAGAACAGAAATTAGGAACAGAATAGACCAAGCAAAGACTGCGTTTCAGAGAATGAGAAACATATTATGCAATACATCCTTATCAATGAATGTTAGAAAACGAGTCCTAAAATGCTATATTGAACCTATCTTGTTATATGGAAGTGAATCGTGGACAATAGGCAGATCTACACAAAAATTGGAAGCAGCAGAAATGTGGTTTATTAGAAGAATGTTGCGAATCCCCTGGACAGCAAAAATAACTAATGAAGAATGTATGAGAAGAGCTGGAGAGACAAAAAACCTTGTCAAAAAAATAATAAGAGAGAGACAATGTACTTTCATAGGACATGCAATGAGAAGAGGGCCTTTGAAAATGTTATAACAACAGGAAAAATACAGGGATGAAGAGCCAGGAGAAGACCAAGAGAAATGATACTGGATAGTCTGACGAGATGATGTGAGGGATTACCAACTGAGTTAATAGCTTGCATGAAGGATCTTGTACTATGGAGAAGCATAATAGCCAACCCCAGTCGGCACGCAACCTGATGATGATGATGATGATTTTAAAAAAAACACACACACACACGGGTGCCTGAGTGGCGAAGTGGTTAGTGCACTGGTCTCATGGCGAAGGTCGGGGGGTTCGAATCCGGGCGGAGGCTCCCCAGTCACCCAGCTGTAGAAATGGGTACCTGACTTCTTCTGGAGTTGGGGAAGGAAAGGCGGCCAGGCGTGATACTGACCATATCACCCTCTAGTGTGCTGACAGGTCAAGGAAAATATGGGCACTAACATATTCCTATGTGCCTGTAATGTATGACAGGATTACCTTTACCCTTGCCTACATACACACACACACACACACACACAAGGTGTGTCCAGTAAGTAATGAGACATTCCATAAAATTCGATTTGTTCAAGATATACTTATATATATTTAAAATTCCTCGAAGTAACAATCTTGAGAATCAATACACCATTGTCGGCAGTTTCGTGCCATGCGTCGTAGCTCGCCTGGAAGTCTTGAACAGGGATCTTCTTCAAAGCACTCGTCACGGCAGCTTGCACGTCATTAACAGTCCCAAAATGGTGACCTTTCAAGCTTGATTTGAGTCGGGGAAACAAAAAGAAGTCAGCAGTAGGAAAGTTGGCACAGCGTTGCCACGGTTTGTTTCGCCAGAAACTCTCTCACTAGCAGCGACGGATGGCTGGGTGCATTGTCGTGGTGAAGAACACAGATGTTGTCGATCTCTGGTTGGACGCGCGCGATTCTGTTCTTCAGCTGTTTAAGCACTTCTACATAAATGCTGCGTTGACCTTTTGTCCAGGTGGTACGAACTTCTTATGGACAACACCTTTAGAGTAAAAAAAAAAAGACAATGATTATTGTTTTCATCTTCGATTTGCACATTCGAGGTTTCTTTGGTCGAGGAGACTCGGTAGTGCCACTCAGAGCTCTGTCTTTTCGTCTCCAGATCGTACTCAGTGACCTACATTTCATTAACAGTTATCACCTTCTCCAAAACATAAAGTTCACTCCTCACACGGCTCAAAAGCTCATGAGAAATCGACACACGGTTTTTCTTCTCTTCTTCACTCAAAACCTTAGGAACCAATTTGGCACAAATTTTCCACATGTGCAAATCTTTCGTGACGATTTCATCCACAATGGATTTTGTAAGTCCCACTTGATCTGCTATCAATCTAAGACTCAGACGTTGGCCAGAGTCCAAAACCGCTTTCACTTTATCAACATTGTCGAAAGTGTGAGATGTAAATGTACGTTGTTCATCCTCGACGCTCTCTCTTCTTTCGTCGAACGTCTTGTGCCACTGAAACACTTGTGCTTTCGATAAAGCATCCTTCCTTTAGGCTTTCTGTATCATAGCAAGCGTCTCGGATTTTTCGCTTCGCGACACTCTTCTGCATTTTGACCGTTACGCGACGTTTACCCAGCTGTCCACTTCGCAAGCGATCCACACTCTGTAAAAGCTCAGAGCCAAATGACGAGATATCTACCCTTTACCTAACATCTACTAACCTTCAGGCCAGAAGAATCCACTTCCCCCTCCCCCTCCCGGCGCTGCTGATTGGCTGAATAAAATAAGACTCATTACTTACCGGGCACATCTTGTACACCATACCCTCTAGGTGCCTCCACAGCATGGGCACTAACACTATACCCTCTAGGTGCCTCCACAGCATGGGCACTAACACTATACCCTATAGGTGCCTCCACGGCATGGGCACTAACACTATACCCTATAGGTGCCTCCACAGCATGGGCACTAACACTATACCCTATAGGTGCCTCCACGGCATGGGCACTAACACTATACCCTATAGGTGCCTCCAGGGCATGGGCACTAACACTATACCCTATAGGTGTCTCCAGGACATGGGCACTAACACTATACCCTATAGGTGCCTCCACGGCATGGGCACTAACACTATACCCTATAGGTGCCTCCAGGGCATGGGCACTAACACCATACCCTATATGTGCCTCCACAGCATGGGCACTAACACCATACCCTCTAGGTGCCTCCACAGCATGGGCACTAACACCATACCCTCTAGGTGCCTCCACAGCATGGGCACTAACACCATACCCTATAGGTGCCTCCACAGCATGGGCACTAACACCATACCCTCTAGGTGCCTCCACAGCATGGGCACTAACACCATACCCTATAGGTGCCTCCACAGCATGGGCACTAACACCATACCCTCTAGGTGCCTCCACGGCACGGACACTAACACCATACCAACTAGGTGCCTCCATGACATGGGCACTAATAGTATATCCTCTAGGGTATGTGTAGGGCTTGATATCGCTACATGACCAGAGAGTTCTGCCTAAATCCAGTGGTACAATGATTTCAAACAATTTAAAGATCACATGATTCACAATCAAGGAAGCTACAAAGAGAACCACTGCTTCCTTATTCCAAATACAACAGGACCAACTACTCTGCTCTTTTCTCACTTGACATACTGGTGTTAAGTGATGACAAACCTGGGTTGTGAGGATTTCTTCATCTCCCTGAATATTCTTGTTCTCATATCCAGAAACTCTTCTTTTTTGCAGATATGGTGGTGATGTTGTGGTGATGACAGAAACTAGGGCAAACTATTTGGATGAGGAGTGGAATACAAGACCCACTAAGATTTTTAGGAAGGAATGGGAAGTGCTCAAACAACTGTGATAACAGAATGGGAAGTGTCCCAGCAGTTGTTAGAAATGAAAGTGCCCCAACAGTTGTTAGAAATGAAAGTGCCCCAACAGTTGTTAGAAATGAAAGTGCCCCAACAGTTGTTAGAAATGAAAGTGTCCCAACAGCTGTGAGAAATGAACAGAAAGTGTCTCAACAGTTGTGATAACAGAATCAAGTGTCCCAACAAATATGAGAAATGAATAGGTTCCCAACAATTATGAGAAAGAAATGGAAGGTATCCCAACATGTCTAGTGTGCCTCAGTGTACAACAATGACAGATAATGATGAAGATGAGGAAGAGATCACAAGATGACAGATTTCAAGCTGTGTGTACAATCTGAGTGTGAATGAAAACAAAAGTAGCTATGGGATGCTTCACAGATCTAACTACAGTAGGCATACATTTGTTTCTTATAAAACAAGCATATGAACTACTGACAAATGTTGACTGCACATGCAAGACAGATATCCAGACCTTAGAGCACAGCCTGCAGCTCTGCCCCCTCTACTAAAAAGGCCAACCCAAGCTCTGGGCACAGGGAGCTACATGGGAAGACATACTTTTGGGTGCAAAGCACGGCCTTTAAAAGACTGTACAATTTATCCTGACAATAAACACAGATGTCTGAGACTAGAACCTTGCAGCACAGAAGAGGAAGAAGAATATAGTTGTAAGTATAATTTCATAATCTGTTATATACAGCATAAAGCCATCAAGCATATCAGGAGTAGAAATCAAGTTTATTGATGTCAAGTATGAACTCATATAACATTATAGATGATAACATGCTCATTTTTCATCATAATTTTTCTCTGGTGACAAAGACTGTAGGTGCTAACTATCAACATTTCAATTTCTCTAGCTCAAACAGCCAGCAGAGATCAATAATTCAACTTTAAGCATCCCAAAACACCCAGACACTAACACTCATAATTCATATGAACACAAGTACCCACACACACACAAACACCAGTTACAATCAAACAGTGTCATTGGCTTCAGTACTGCTGATGAAGACAAAATGATAAAATCCATAAAAAGTTGTAATATTCATGATGATTTCAGTTAAAAAAACATAACACTGAATTTCCCTCCCTAAGCAAACATATCTTGTTCATCTCCATAAACAGCTGAAAATGTTCATGATGACCGAAGATTAATAAAATATAAAATGTTACTCTGATCTCCTACTCGAACTAAACTTTTCACATGAGATGATAAAGCATCTTAATCAAAGCAAATGATAAACTAATAGTTATATGACTCTTCTGAAGCAAAGCAACACAGTATCAATGTTGGCAGCTACCAATAAGTCAGCTTGCTAGAGTAAAAAGAGAAATTCAACACCTGTAAGTGAAGAAACAAACTCATTGTGAACTATGTTACACTCAAGCACACAAAGACACAGACTGCAGTTTCTATCAATAACTTTCTCTCCCTTCCTTCCTCCATCACTTTTTTTTTTTTTTTAGTTTTGGATACATTTTTGGCAGTGAGAGACAAATGTGGTTCAGATTTGTAACAGAAACTGATGAATCCGTGAGACAGCTCATGTTATCATACTCTGGTCTTCATATGAAATATTAAATCACCAACAGCAAAGTTGTTTAAGTGTGTGAGGAAAAAGGTTCATATAACAGACAGTAATAGCTTAGTACAGGAAACTCAGTCATATCAGAGCACTTGATTATTTCCTGAAGACCTTACATATAACTGCCTGCCAGGAAGTTTGGATCATTCTGCCACAAGCAGGGTTCTACCACACGTCACACAATAGATTTACACTGATCCATCCCCATGTACACAATGTTAAAACTGCATCAAAACAAAATAATAAGTAACTGGTGAGGTCAACGAATGAACTTGATCCTCGCTTGGTTACTATAAAATATTTCTTAGCCAACAAATCTTATTGCACTTTTTTATGCGATACACTTTCATGTTTACATCTGACAACCCACTGTACAGATCAGAGTAACTTTACGGATGTTCTACAGATGAACAACAAGGGCTCCATGATTGCCAGTTTCAAGGCTATGGTTGGTGCTTTGATCAACACAGATGTCAAAATAGGTACCTGGGTCCTCCAGGAGTTGAGAAAGTAAAAATATCAAGGCTTGATATATCATCATCCTTTAGTGTGCTGGCAAACTATGGGGGCACTTAGACCATATCTGTTGTATGCTTTTGTGGCACGAAACAGTTCAAGCTAAATATAGGTACTAACACCATGTCCCCTGTATGTATCAGTGGTACGAAACAGTTCAAGCTAAATACAGGTAATAACATCATGTCCCCTGTATGTATCAGTGGTACGAAACCATTCAAGTTAAATATAGGTACTAACATCATGTCTCCTGTATGTATCAGTGGTACGAAACCATTCAAGCTAAATATAGGTACTAACATCATGTCTCCTTTATGTATAAGTGGTACGAAATGGTCCAAGCTAAATACAGGTAATAACATCATGTCCCCTGTATGTATCAGTGGTACGAAACCATTCAAGCTAAATACAGGTACTAACATCATGTCTCCTGTATGTATCAGTGGTACGAAATGGTCCAAGCTAAATACAGGTATTAACATCATGTCCCCTGTATGTATCAATGGTACGAAATAGTCCAAGCTAAATATAGGTACTAACTTCATGTCTCCTGTATGTTTCAGTGGTACGAAACAAATTTATTTTCTTTTTTTTTTTTTTAAATGAATATAAATAGAAAAAAGTACAATTTCACAAATCTCAAACTAAAATTTAGCTCTCATTTTCAATAATGAATGCAAGCAACAGAGTGATGACATTCCAGACTACAGCAACATTTGTTAAGTCCACTAAACCTCACAATATAATACTTTTCTACAAACTATGAAAGTTAAAACATATTTAGTTCTGTCCCAGATGTTCTTACACATGGACACAGTAAACTAGTCTGTTACTAATTTGTACAATTTGTAAAGAAAGGCATGAAAGCATGTTTATGAAGTGAGACTGGTGATAGAAGATAGGTTAACAATGCCTGGTCTGGAGGTTCAAATCTGCCAGGCAATGAACATTTTAAAGCAATCTTTTTTGCTAATAAATGTTGACAACAGCCAGTTCATCATCCACCCCTATCAAAACTTGCTCAGAAGCCATGCCTGACAGCACATGGCAAAGTGGTTAGTGTAGTAACTAAATTCCCACAAATATATTCCTAAAATCATCTTACAGTGGTATCTTGGGTCTACACAGAACACCAACTAGAAAGCACAGATGTGTAAAGAGATGGATTCTTCATTTAAAATAGTGATCTTATTACAAAATCTGTGCGGGAGATGATTATGTGGGTTCGAGTAGCCAAATAAATAGCAGCTTGATTTCTGAGGTTGTAAGCAACCGGTTCTGTTTCAGCTGCCACTACTCTCTGTCAACCCCGATTGTAGAAAGAGGTACCTGGCACACAGACAAGAAAAAGGAAAATATCTCCTGCACAGAGAGGCATACTTCTGCACAAGTGTCGGTGAATGAAAGCAAAATAAGACATCACATAGAGAAAGGGAGTTCACTCACGTCCACAGTGACTGAACAAGGAGTAAAAAAAAACATTCTCTGCAAACTTTTGCTGAAGGTCAAGTATCACATAAATTTCAAGAGAATAAATTCATGCTCACAAAAACTTTCATGCTGCTGCAACATCCTGTGCAATAATGAATGAATTTTTGCTTTCTTTTTTAACACTGCCATGATGTGTTCACAATCATCACTGAATCAAAACAATTACTATTTAATACTGCGAAAGTCTTTAAAAAGTATCATTACAAAACAGGTGTACTAGCATACCTCAGTTGTCCTGCTAGAATACCTGTTGTCATGTTAGAATACCTTAGTGTCCCGCTAGAATACCTCAGCTGTCCTGCTAGAATACCTGTTGTCATGCTAGAATACCTGTTGTCATGCTAGAATACCTCAGTTGTCCTGCTAGAATACCTCAGCTGTCCTGCTAGAATACCTCAGCTGTCCTGCTAGAATACCTGTTGTCATGCTAGAATAGCTGTTGTCATGCTAGAATACCTGTTGTCATGCTAGAATACCTCAGTTGTCCTGCTAGAATACCTCAGTTGTCCTGCTAGAATACCTGTTGTCATGCTAGAATACCTGTTGTCATGCTAGAATTGTCATGCTAGAATACCTGTTGTCATGCTAGAATACCTGTTGTCATGCTAGAATACCTGTTGTCCTGCTAGAATACCTGTTGTCATGCTAGAATACCTCAGCTGTCCTGGTAGAATACCTCAGTTGTCATGCTAGAATACCTGTTGTCATGCTAGAATACCTCAGTTGTCCTGGTAGAATACCTCAGCTGTCCTGGTAGAATACCTCAGTTGTCATGCTAGAATACCTGTTGTCATGCTAGAATACCTCAGTTGTCCTGCTAGAATACCTCAGCTGTCCTGGTAGAATACCTCAGTTGTTATGCTAGAATACCTGTTGTCATGCTAGAATACCTCAGTTGTCCTGCTAGAATACCTGTTGTCATGCTAGAATACCTCAGTTGTCATGCTAGAATACCTGTTGTCATGCTAGAATACCTCAGTGTCCTACTAGAATACCTCAGTTGTCCTGCTAGAATACCTCAGTGTCCTACTAGAATACCTCAGTGTCCTACTAGAATACCTCAGTGTCCTACTAGAATACCTCAGTGTTCTTAAACACAGTTATCTATGACTGATCACATGAAAATCTGTAAAACCTTCACTGAGTGATGAGAATTTGAAAACTGAAAACCATAATAAAATGTAAGATCTACACATACTAACATTAAATGTAGATAGTAAATCAAAGACCTGCATGTAAGATCTACACATAAAAACATTAGACATACTCGCAGATACTAAATCAAAGACCTGCATGTAAGATCTATGGTGAAATCATGACAATATTTAAGATCCATGCTGAAACAATAGAAAAAAATGTAAGATCTAAAACAGACCATAACAGTTTGTAAGACCTATACTAAAACCATACTCCTATGAGAGATGTGTGACTTACATGGTGCTGCATCAGTGCACTTTACGCTATAGCTTTCAGATTAGAACATTTCTGAACATACATAAACAAATACATAAAATCAGTGAGAGACCACAGAACACAAGTAATCTATTGCATGCTTTGTGTGGGGTCTTTTATTCTGCTTAGATATTTTAACATGTGCTCATTATCTTGGTCTTTGTTTTAATTATGAACTTGTATCCTACCCTAGCAATAACAGACTATGACAACAGCTGAGCTGAGAACAGTTGTATGATAAAAGGAAGAATGCCAGAGCCCAGATCTTCACTTCTTTTTCTGAGAGAAAGTAGACCACTGTTCTGTCTGGTCTTCTCTGTGCATGTGGGAATCACTTTCATGCTGCTGGGGATAACTTAAATACTTTGATAAAACAGCACTGACATCATCTTGCTGTCTACTGGAAAACAACCAAAACAAACAAGATAGCTCTGTGAAAAAATGATAAACTAACAGTTTTAAAGAATGACAGACTGACAGCACTATGAAAGTATGATGGACTGACAGCATTATGAAAGTATGATGGTGTCTGACTGCACTATGATAGTATGATGGACAGCACTATGAAGATTTGATGGTCTGACACCACTATGAAAGTATGATGGACTGACAGCACTATGAAGGTTTGGTCTAAAAGCACTATGAAAGTATGATGGACAGCACTATGAAGGTTTGATGGTATGACAGCACTATGAAAGTATGATGGACTGACACACTATGAAGGTTTGATGGTCTGACAGCATTATGAAAGTATGATGGACAGCACTATGAAGGTTTGATGGTCTGACAGCACTATGAAAGTATGATGGTGTCTGACTGCACTATGATAGTATGATGGACAGCACTATGAAGATTTGATGGTCTGACACCACTATGAAGGTTTGATGGACTGACAGCACTATGAAGGTTTGATGGTCTGACAGCACTATGAAGGTTTGATGGACTGACAGCACTATGAAAGTATAATGGACTGACAGCACTATGAAGGTTTGATGGTCTGACAGCACTATGAAGGGATGATGGACCGACAGCACTATGAAAGTATGATGGTCTGACAGCACTATGAAGGTTTGATGGACTGACAGCACTATGAAGGTTTGATGGTCTGACAGCACTATGAAAGTATGATGAACTGACAGCACTATGAAAGTATGATGGACTGACAGCACTATGAAGGTTTGATGGTCTGACAGCACTATGAAAGTATAATGGACTGACAGCACTATGAAGGTTTGATGGTCTGACAGCACTATGAAAGTATAATGGACTGACAGCACTATGAAGGTTTGATGGTCTGACAGCACTATGAAGGTTTGATGGTCTGACAGCACTATGAAAGTATGATGGTCTGACAGCACTATGAAGGGATGAGAGTTTGACAACACTGTGAAGGTATGATAGGTAATATCTTTGTGCTTCAGGCAACTAAACTTTGTATCACACCCACCAACATATATGCTCAACCCATACACACATATATTTCATAACTCTCATACGTTACATCATCTTTCTCCATACTCTCATTCACTCTAGCTTTTTCTTTCAACCTGAATTCATTTCTCTCATTATTTATATGCTGGTATTAATACTGACCATGCTATTTTGTTGTAAATTTTAACCTGACAGATAAATATCTAACATGCTGCATCAGACTTCAAATATCTAGCCTACATACTGAGAAGAATTAGCCTACAGTATTTATAAGTTTTCACTTTTTTTTGGTGCAATAATACATATATATGTTCAATTACATAACTGCTGTAATAGCATACATTATGTTGCAATTTTTAACTGAAATTTGCAACTGATGTAATAAGTTATATATATATATATATATTCAGTTACACATTTGCTGTAATAACCTCTATATTTTGAAATATGTTACTGCCGTAATAGCCCACAAACATTATTAAACCTTGTTGCATCTGATAAAGATAGCAATGATCATAAATGTGTTTCTTCTTTTCTTCTCAACAAAACTACAATAAGATGACATAAAAAAATCAGTGAAAAGTCAAATCCTTTGACAAAATCACCAAATATAAAAATCTGTACAAACCAGTCCCAAGACTAGCACCTACTCATAAACTTATATTCTCTCCACAACACACATGTAGAAGTTTTCTTCTCTACAATCTGAACTTTACTCAAAGTCATTTTGATATATAGAACAAATTAATTTGACCTACTTTTGGGACTTGCTTTGTAATCTAACATACAGATAACAAGTTTAAAAAAAAAAAACCAAAAAAACTTGACATCATCTTGGCAACAATCACAACCCACCCATGATTTCTACCCAATCTTTTATGTACAACCAATAGCATGTACACATTCACACCGGATGGCCAATTCTGTAGTAGCATGCCAGTCTAATTACACTTCACAGTAATGAACTGGTATTGACATATTTACACACTCATGGTAAAGTTACTGGGACAACAGAGGAGAAGTAAAATTCACCAATGACTACATCAAGAAATGAAACTTCTCATTTCTTACATGTCTGTTTTATTCTTTCCCCAGTTTTATGTAACAAAAGAAAAAACAAATGTTAAAACAAAAGTGTCACAACATTTCTTGCTGCTGCTGAGTAATCCACTCCTTGTGCCTAGTGAACGATGGAAATGATCAGACACGGGCAATTTTATTAACTTCTGTGACTTTTTCTTTTTTTTTTTCCCCATATCCCAGGGTTAACATGAAATGAGGCTGATGTGAGGGCTAGTGGATATAAATGTCTTAGACTTCTGAACAGGCTCCACCACAAAGGGAGCATCGCTATTTGTTAATATTTGTGAAGATCTATATTATCCTTGTAAAAAAAAAACTGATATTATTCAGTTGGTGTTTCTTATTTTTTTTTTTTTAAATCACATATTTCTATGATGGTACTTCTAGCTTCGAATGATCAAATTTGTAGCCCAAGTTCTTCATAAAATCTGCACACACAAGTTAAAGAATTTTTTGACTTCTGATAAAAATATTAGTCCATAATACTAGTCATCATCATTATCAATAAGCTACATCAGAGGACGTTCTATAACTGTAACACCAGCGTATGAACGGCCGGTCATCATGCTGGACTGCAGCAAAGTCCACCTGTTTGTAGCAGGGTCATAAACTTCCACAGATCCAAGATTTGATGAGCCATCATCTCCACCAACCACATACAGTTTATTAGCATTCGCTACAACTCCTGCAACAAAGACAGCACAAATAACTGTTACAGTGAATGGACAATGCTTTTCAACAAAAAACAAAAAAACTCTGGAACAACCAGTAATATCAAACTAATACCTGTCAGACAGAATCAGTAAAGTGGAAAGGTTGGGTGGAAGATGTCATCTGTGAGATGTGTCCTCTTGAGAATACAGACCCTGGACAGCAACTATACTCAACAGAAGATGCAGAGAACATATTCCTGCTGTATGGAATTTATAAATTGAGAAAATATAAATGTATCACCTTAATCTGCAGTCTCTGCACTTCATGTAGAGGTCACATGACATCATCATTATGTGTCACGTGAACACGCGGAGCAGAAACAAATGGCGGGTTCTGAAGTTTCGTTTTGTCAACGTGCTGTTACTGAGTTCCTCGTTAAAGAGGAAATCCTTGCTGCTGAAATTCACCAAAGAATTTATACTTGCTTATACAGATGTGTGTATGGGTGCTAGCAGTGTTAAGAGGTGGGTGAAACATTTCAAAGATGGAAACGCAAGCATCCAAGTTTTGCCTCATAGCGGTCACCCTTGAACTGCCTCCACTGAACACAATGTAGAAAGTTTGTGCCCAATGGGTCCCACATTTGTTGACTGATGATCACAAAACTGTGAGAAAAACCATCACTCAAGACCTTCTTCAGAGATATCAAAATGAAGGCAGTGAATTTTCAACGAGTATTGTGACAGGTGATGAAAGCTGTTCCATCATTATGTGCCTGAAACAAAACAGCAAAGTATGGAATGGCACCACTTCAATTCTCCAACCAAGGAGAAAGCAAAGACAGTGCATTCTGCTGGGAAGGTTATGGGAACCATTTTTTGGGACGCAGGGGAGTGCATACTGGTTGAATTTCTTGAACATAATGAAAGCATAAATGCTGCTCGTTATGTGGAAACACTTAAGAAACAATAAATGCCTGGAAAGAAAATCATCCTGCAACACGTTAACCCTCGGCCTCACTCTGGTCGCCAGACAACTGAGTAAATTCAGAAAACAGGTTGGGAAATTCTTCCACACCCTGCCTATAGCCCTGACCTGGCACCCAGTGATTACCATCTTTTTGGTTTTGTGAAAGAACAAATGCAAGGCTATCACTATGACACAGCAGAGAACATCCTATACCTTTCGTCTGCTGGGATGGAATTCTACTGGGAGCAATGGGAAAAAAGTGTGCAGAGAAATGGAGATTATGTTGAAAAGTGAAGAAAAGGATGCAGATTAAGGGGATACATTTTATATTTTCTCTATCTATGAATTCTGATTTTAAAAAATTTTGCTCACAACTTTCGGTATGACCCTTGTACCAGGCCATGCAGGTGTTGGGGGAAATGAAAGAGCAGATCAACTGGTCAGTTCAGCTACCATAGAGGAAGTGTAGACAATGGATCTATCAGACATTGTAAGTGCTATAAGAGAAGCTGGCTGAACAAAGGACTTCACTGACAACTGTGAACTTGCATTACTGTCAAGAATGAAAGAGCTGGGTGTAAAACATGGGGTGGCTAAACATGAAGAGCTTTGGATGGATCCATAGTTCACTAGGCACAAGCCGCGGATTACTCAACACAGAATGAATGTGATTACTTACTGTATGCTGAATGAGATACTGAAGAGGAAACTGGAGCATCTACAGACACATCCAAAGTGCATGGATGATGGCTCTTTTAACTAACTAATCAGTTAAATCAAATTAAGATTTGTCAGACACAATTAGTAATATCAACCTAAAGCTTTTCTGTGCTGGGAGTAGCACAGATGTTATAGCACTGCCTTCTCAGGCCACAGAGACAGGGATTACTCCAGGCTCCCAGTTTGCTCTAATCAACTTGACCAGAAATGGCCACCTATCACTTGTGTTAGGGAAATAAAAAAATTAAAGCTGATACCTGGCAAGAGACAATACTGTCGTGAGATTTACTGTTCTTCCAACAGATGAGAGCATTAAAGCAGAGGCGAAGATAATGTAAAAACCACGAGGAGACAAGCAGATCAGACAACTTGTGACTGCACAGCTTAGGTCCCATACCCACATAAAAACTCTCAAGCTCTGGGAGATAGATGATAGCTGTGTTACTGCAGGCTAATTTTTGCTCTCACCTGCATTCCTCCTGCTCATGTGCATGTCAGCCACAGCTACCCACATGTTTGTCTCAGGATTATAGGCTTCTACGCTCTTCCTGACCAGCGGCCCGTCATGGCCACCAACAGCATACAATAACCCATCAACCACGCCCACACCTGGACAATAAATGTATACAATGAGCCTCATCATAGAGCACATTATACAAGAACAATATACCTTCAGCATAAAGTCAACAAATGTATAAAGTTATGACATATATGACTATAACATAACTGTATAAAACTGACATATATGACTATAACATAACTGTATAAAACTATGACATATATGACCATAACACAACTATATAAAATTATGACATATATGACTATAAAATAACTATATAATTATGATATATATGACTATAACATAACTATATAAAACTATGACATATATGATTATAACATAACTGTATAAAACTATGAAATATATGACTGTATAATTTTCTGCTTCAGTTACATCTATTGTTTGTTATGGCAACATAAGACTGTTAGCTTAATTTTCTGCTTCAGTTACATCTATTGTTTGTTATGGCAACATAAGACTGTTTGCTTAATTTTCTATGACATCTATGACTTCTATGGCTTCTGGGTTTCTTTCTGTCAGGTAGTGTAGGTCTTTTTTTAGTTAATTTATCTGCATAAAAGAAGTCAGAGATGGAAGGGTCTGGAGGAAGCAGGTGTTTCTGTACATCTTTCAGCGCAGTGTAGTCTAAAAGACGGTGCTGAATGGCTTGTTTTCTTTTTGGTTGTTGTAGTGGTCTGTACAACAGGCCGAAGAAAAAGAGGTCAACCACATGAAACTCTAGGACACTGTTAAGAGAGGCCAGTTCAGCGGGCATAACATCCCTTGATGAGATTGAAAAACTTCTTGGTGAACTACCATGCGGGCCCTATGTGACGTTTAGCGGCACAGGAAGGATGTAAGATGTATGAAGTGGTCACCCTGTGTAAGTGACAGAGCCTGGAGATTGTGTACTGGTCTCTGGAATGCCTTTTCCAGTCATGAGTCTATCCCTTCTACTGCTGTCTGTAGTTACTTGGGCTATGTTTCATGGTCCTCACGTTGACCGACATTTGATACACTGCCTTCATTATTCACCAGACGCTTATTAAAAAGAAAGGTGATTCGAGAAAGACATGATATTAAGATAAGAAACGGCCAACACTGATTCAATAAAGACATGACATAAAGATAAACGGTTAACACTGATTTGATAAAGATATGACATAAAGATAAGAAACAGCTAACACTGATTCGAGAAAGACATGACATAAAGATAAGAAACAGCTAATTCTCAGCATAATGCCATAACTTACCTGCACCACTTCTTCGACATGACATCTCAGAAACTGTAACCCAGATATCACACAGGGGATTATAACACTCAACTGAGCTCAAACACTGTCGAGACGCACCATCGTACCCGCCTACTGCATACAAGAAACCTATGAGGGAAAGTATAACAGATTCAGCCATAACAAAAATCAATAAATTAATTATCATAAACAAAAAATATATTGTTCAGTCTCTTCATCCCAATTTTCCATTTTTTCCTGCAATAAAACAATGTCTCTAGTGTAAGCCACTTGTGTTTAGGTTCAACTCTCCCATCATTCTCCTGCAACTCCTAATTCTCTTACTTGCCACCATTTTCAAGATCCTCCAACCCACTTCCTCTGACCTGACATTTTAAAAAAGAGGTAAGTTAGCCCTGTCAAGCCAAAGAGGCAGTCACGGGTTTTGGTGTTGGCCTGTCAGCACACTGTCAGCATCATACCTGGTCATCTTTACTTCTCCAGTATCAAGAGGCATCGGGCACCCACTTCTACGGATGGGCAACCGGTGTGTCTCTGGTTGGACTTCAACCACTGACCTCACTATGAGAGACTGGTGCACTAACCACTCCAGCACACACAGAGATAAAGAAGATATGGTAATAATTATCACAACAACAAAATCAAGTTTGAGATGGGTTTCACATGAGGCTAATAAGTGAAATGGTTATAAGTAACTTACATGTGATCACCATTTATACAGGATGCTTGAAGAGGAAGAGTTGCTGGCACTTACCACCGACAACACCCACTCCTACACTGCTTCTCCTTGTGCTCATGTTCGCCACAGTCTTCCACTGACCTGTCCTTACATCAAAGTACTCAGCAGAATCCAGTCCTGCCACAACATGAATAAGTTTAGCATGAGAACATTAAACACAAACAGTCATCTTTCTAATGTTCTACCCCCTGTAAACCTATATTCTGCCTACAGAAATTGTATTACTTCAGAGAGTCCAGATGCTTGCTCTCAAACCCAGGCTGGAAAATCAAAGCTGGTCAAGACTCTATATATTATCACGGGACTCTCTGGAAAGTCTGTCTTGTAGCAGTCTGAAGAATGAGACAAGGATCTATAGACAGAAGGGCACTGACTCACTTTCTTACATACAACCTTGAAAACTAGCAAAGCCATGGCAGCCTAGTAGTAACATCAGGACACAAAAATAAAGCATTTGGTCCTATAGAATTTGGAACAACATACGCCTCATATAACAAAGTCAGACCTTTAGAATTTTGAGCAACATATGACTCATATAAGAACACCTCAGTGTTTATGTCCGACAGGCCTGCATGCCCAATTCTTCACCTTTTGCTAATGAAGTTCAATCAATCAGTTTCTCTCACTAGCTCAGTCATCAGTTTAAATATAGCACAGAAAAGTTTCAAACCTGGACCTACTACAAGACTGTTGCAACCTTACCTACAGCTCCATCAAAACCACCCACTGCGTAGATATTTCCATTGAGTACAGCAACACCTAGCGTGCTTCGTCTAGCCTCCATGCTGGGACAGGAATTCCATGTGTCCTTCAGTGGGTCATATACATCTATACTCCGCACCCTCAGAGAGCCATTGAAACCACCAACAGCATACACCAGGCCATTCAATACCGCAACCCCTGCAGCAGTAGCAGGAGATCACAGATAATAAACAAAGTGAAGATGTGATCTCTCTCTCTCATGCACGCACGCGCACACATACACACACAAAAATATGCTCAGGCATGGAAACAAAGAAACCAATACACGTCACTTCTAAAAGCAAATGTAAAGAAAACTGATTTAAAAAACAATTACACATGAAAGTATCAAGTGTTATGTGCACTCTACACTTCCTTGTACTGCTAAAACACTGATGTGAAACAAGAAAATGAAAGAAAAAAATTTCTGCTATTAAAATATACAAAAGATTGAAATGTATTTCATGCACAGAAAAGAAAGACAAACTAGAGCAGCTAAAAATACAATAAAAACATTAGAGTGAGACATGGCATTTGAGCATATTAAAAAGCACAATACACTCAAAACAAAACCGGCAGTAAAACTAAAGAGCAAGAGAACAAAAACATTAGCAACTGGAGGGCAAGCGATGACATGAAAACAACACTGACAAGAGATGACATGAAAACAACATGGACAAGAGATGACATGAAAACAACACAGGCAAGAAATGACATGAAAACACGGACAAGAGATGACATGAAAACACCATGGACAAGAGATGACATGAAAACAACATGGACAAAAGATGACATGAAAACACCATGTAATATTACAAATAGAAAAGACTATACCACATCGACAACGTCTGGAGGGCATTTCTGCTAACTGGTACCACCTCTCCTCCTGAAAGTCATAACACTCTACGCTGCGGATAGCTTTGGGCGCCTGGCCACCTATCACTAGTAAAACCTGCGAGACAACAGAAAATCTGACTATATTGTGAACAAAATTATAAACTGCTTTCACAGTTCACATCTTCCTATTTGGTACCTCCAGGGGTGAAGATGGCTGTGCTACAGGGACTTGATCATGACCAAGTCCTGCCTTAACAGGGTCCTTGTTTAAATTTTGTTTCATTTGATAGGGTCTGGATCATGACATTCCCTAGCACATAAAAAGTAGCAGAACTGCTTCTTGCATCTGCTCAAAGAAAGTACAAGCAGGCCACACTTATCATGACATGACAAGATGTTGATTCAATACTGACTGTAAAGACCTTGAGTTTGTTTCTCTGTTAATCAACAATCAATAATCATCATATCCAGGTGTAATACTATCTTTTTTGTTTTATATCATGAATAATATAACTGAAATAAAACAAGTATCATAAAAAATAATTAATAGAAAAACAAACAAAAACACATTCATGGAAGAACAGACAGCTGAGAACAAATATACTGTCCAAAAAAAGAAACACATAGCTTATATAAACTTCATTTTTTATGTTATGACAAAAATCTTTTTCCTGGGTATCTCAAACCAAACCAAAAATTGTCATCAAGATATCAGGTCCATGATTTAACGTCAGTTTTGCTATTCTCGTGTACAGTCAGAATGCAGTAGCTGCCCTTGCTAATCACGCATTTTTTTTACCATAAATCACGTTGCGTTTATGGAAAAGTCGTGATTTTTGTGGCGAACACAACTCATTTCCCATGCAAATGAAACCCTATAAAAGGATGAGGTTACACTAACAAATTCAGTTAATTTTCAAGCAGACAATTATGGTGCATCTATCACAAAATTTACGAAATATTGCTAAAGTCAAAATCAGGTTGCCAGGCATTTAAACGTGCAGCAGAGTACCATCAGTCGACTTTGGCACTATTTCCAAGCCACTGGCTCAACTGAAGACCGGCACTGCAGTGGACGACCCGAGTGACAACAGCAGCTGATGATCGCTTTACTTTGGTTCATCACCTCAGAAACAGGTTTACAACAGCCTGCTCAAGTGCCCAGTCACTGCTTGCAGGATGTCGTGTACTTGATCAAACTGTCCAGAATAGACTGCATGAAGCTGGACTGGTGGCACGACGACCTCACCGAGGCCTGTCTTAACGAGACACCACTGCCAAAATCAACTTGTTTAAGCCAACCAGCATTGGCCCTGGACAAATGACAATCAATGGAGACATGTCTGGTTTAGTGACAAATCTTCCTTTTTGTTGCACCGCCATGATATGTGGAGAATGGTGTACCATAGGCCAAATGAACGTTTTGCCCAAAATTGCATTGATGAAGCTCTGCCGAATGGTGGTGGAGGTGTAATGGTATGGGGAATGATCAATTTCAACAGAAGGAGTCCATTGGTACAGACTGAAGGAGGCTTGAATGTGCAATGATACGTCAATGAAATTCTTCAACCCCATGTCTTTTCATTTTTGATTGTGCAAAGTTCTGTGTTTCAACAGGGCAATGCCAGACCCCATTCTGCATGGTTCACCACACAGTTCCTGACTGCCAACAACATTCTCACCCTTCCCTGGCCATCCCTGTCTCCAGACATGAATCCGATCGAGCACCTATGGGATGAGCTGCAAAAATGTGTTTGTCGTCGAAACGTTTCTCCAGCCAATCGTCATTATCTGTGGCAAGCACTCCAGGAAGAGTAGGCAGCCATCCCACAGGTGAACATCAGACATCTAATCGCATCTATTCCCAGGAGATGCCAGTCGCTGATTGATGCAAGCAGAGGCCACACACCATACTAAGTTGAGAACCCCTGGACTAACAAATTCTCGTCACACAGATGCAAGAAACTGTCAAGTGAGTGTTTAAACCCTTAGGTATTACTGTGCGCAATTTGAAAATTTTATTCATTCAATTTAAAAAGCTATAGAATATCAAAGTTATGGCTAAAATTGGGTCATCAGTAGTTATGCGTTTCTTTTTTGGGACATTATATATGGGATTACTCATTCACAATATCCAGTAAGAAGAATAGTAGACAGTAATCAAATGTAGCCACACCTTTGGTAATCCTACAGGATTTCTAGGCTGTGTCCTAGGAGTCTTGTACAGAGGCTTCTGATCTGACTTGAGCAGGTGATACTTCATGGCTTCTATCAGGTAATCTTTGCATCTGAGGACATTGTGTGAAATCAGCCAACTTTCCATATGACCAATCTTCGTACAATGTCAGTGAAAAATAAAGCACTATAATATTACATTTTTTTTTAAAATGTACACTGGCATGAAAGCCATATATACTTGTCACTGCAACTACAGCCTGTGTAGTTTGACACTACATAAAACGTTGCTAGTTCTAGAAATACAAACACAAAATATATTTTTAATGAAACAAAACCCTTTCAGTACCTGAAGCTCAACTGATAATGGTTTTCAATTATCACAAATCTTCTACAGTCTGTCTTCCATGTACAAATCAACAGTGACTTTTAAAATAAACTCTAACCTGGGATTAGGTCTGATCAGATAAAGCAAACAAGAGAAGATTAACATGGCCACGACAGTCAGTTTGGACAGATAAGAAAACCGCTGACTGGAGCTGTAATAAAGATCTTGTTGGTGTTGTAAAGATAAAATATATAGCTGCACGGCCTGGCGCACCAAAAAAGCACCATGACTTACAAATCTGGGAGACCACTGTGATCAGCTTTATATATGGATATGGAGCAGGACAATGACTGAGTGTTAGAATAAAAAATATTGTGAATTTATCTTCCTAGATAAAGTCTGTATTTTACAAAACAGGAATATGTTTGAATAAGTTTTTAAGATAAATCTGTATTTCACAAACCTGGAATTTGCTTTTACAAATCCCTAGATAAAATCTGTATTTCACAGACCCGGAATTTTTTTTAAAATAAGTCCCAGATAAAGCTTATATTTCACAAACCTGGAATTTGTTTTAACAAGTTTCAAGATAAAGCTTATATTTCACAAACCTGGAATTCGTTTTAACAAGTTTCAAGATAAAGCTTATATTTCACAAACCTGGAATTCGTTTTAACAAGCTTCAAGATAAAGCTTATATTTCACAAACCTGGAATTCGTTTTAACAAATATCAAGATAAAGCTTATATTTCACAAACCTGGAATTCGTTTTAACAAATATCAAGATAAAGCTTATATTTCACAAACCTGGAATTCGTTTTAACAAATATCAAGATAAAGCTTATATTTGACAAATGCAAAATTTGTTTGAACATCTCCCAGATAAAGTCTGTATTTTACAAACCTGGAATTTGTCTTGACAAGTGGTTCCTCTTCAACCTTCTGTACAATGTATTCTTGGTTCATCAGAGGTAGCCTGACATTTTCTAACAGCTGCTCTATACAGTCCTGTCTGGCAGTTAGGTTATGGTGTAGCCAGGACATCACCGCTTCATAAACCTGCCAACGTATGACAACAATTAAGGAAATCATACTACTATGAAAGAACTACAAGGCCCAAAAGGAGAAAATTGTGCAGGAAATCACCTCAGAATTAAACCGCCTCTCAGCATTAACAGAAAAAATGGCCCTGCAGTGGATACACTCCCACTGTGGTATAGCTGGAAATGAGAGAGCAGACACTCAAAATATGGCCATAAAATGAAACAATGCAGTCATCAAGTCACTTACAAAAAGGCTAAGACTGTATTTAAAAACCAATACAAACTGCTGTGGGCAAAAAGGTTGAATACAGACAGTACTTCTGATCCTGATCCATTCCATCAGCTACAGAGACACCAAGGCAGAAGCTGTGGGGCTGTTGCAAAGAGCAAGAACAGTGGACTTCATCCTGGCAACCAAGCTTCTAACTTAGCATGACCCAGCACTTGAACACAAAATATGATAACAATATCGCTCTTAGGCTTCATCGTAACAGCCAGCACTTGAACACAAAATAAGATGTCAATAACGCTCTTAGGCTTCATCATTAATAGCCAGCACTTGAACACAGAATAAGATATTAATATCACTCTTAGGCTTCATCGTAACAGCCAGCACTTGACCACAGAATAAGATATTAATATCGCTCTTAGGCTTCATCGTAATAGCCACCACTTGAACACAGAATAAGATATTAACATCGCTCTTAGGCTTCATCGTAATAGCCAGCACTTGAGCACAGAATAAGATATTAATATTGCTCTTAGGCTTCATCATAATAGCCAGCACTTGAACACAGAATAAGATATTAACATCGCTCTTAGGCTTCATCGTAACAGCCAGCACTTGAACACAGAATAAGATATTAACATCGCTCTTAGGCTTCATCATAATAGCCAGCACTTGAACACAGAATAAGATATTAACATCGCTCTTAGGCTTCATCATAACAGCCAGCACTTGAACACAGAATAAGATATTAACATCGCTCTTAGGCTTCATCATAATAGCCAGCACTTGAACACAGAGCAGGATATCAATATCGCTCTTAGGCTTCATCATAATAGCCAGCACTTGAACACAGAATAAGATATTAATATCGCTCTTAGGCTTCATCATAATAGCCAGCACTTGAACACAGAATAAGATATTAATATTGCTCTTAGGCTTCATCATAACAGCCAGCACTTGAACACAGAATAAGATATTAATATTGCTCTTAGGCTTCATCATAATAGCCAGCACTTGAACACAGAGCAGGATATCAATATTGCTCTTAGGCTTCATCATAATAGCCAGCACTTGAACACAGAGCAGGATATCAATATTGCTCTTAGGCTTCATCATAATAGCCAGCACTTGAACACAGAATAAGATATTAATATTGCTCTTAGGCTTCATCATAATAGCCAGCACTTGAACACAGAGCAGGATATCAATATTGCTCTTAGGCTTCATCGTAATAGCCAGCACTTGAACACAGAATAAGATATTAATATCGCTCTTAGGCTTCATCATAATAGGCAGCACTTTAACACAGAATAGGATATCAATATTGCTCTTAGGCTTCATCATAATAGCCAGCACTTGAACACAGAATAAGATATCAATATTGCTCTTAGGCTTCATCATAATAGGCAGCACTTTAACACAGAATAGGATATCAATATTGCTCTTAGGCTTCATCGTAATAGCCAGCACCGATTCTATTTATTAGTTTTACTCAGGAAAAGTGTTTAATTTCAATATTTTATAGGTTATTCATATAGTAAATGCAATTTGATGTAAGAATATTTTACTAAATGATCAATACACAATGGTGTGTTCTAAGTAATATATGAAAAATGTACTACCTGTTCCTCTGTGGTGACTGTAAGTCTATCACTTGAGATCAATTTACAGACTGCATCCACATTCATTGATAAAAATTCATCATAGTGGACCACCTCACTGTAAAAGACAATTTATGGTTTTAGTTCTTGCTATATATATATATATTGTTAACAAACACATCTTCAAGACACCTGGTATATTTACTGTCAACAAGTATATTTTGAAGCTAGCTCTTGCTATATGTACTGTTAACTTAGATTACTGAGCTAACACTGAAAACCACTAACCATGAGCTCCACAACATTAATGTTCATAAATCAGATCCTCGATTTATTCTTCTTTGTTCGCTCCTACCACCAAGATCGCCCCGTGATCCTACTGAATTTTCTCCTGTGGTCCTCAATAGGTCCCGTGTGGTCCCTGAAAGGACCACATGAGATCCCCGAGAGGATCACAGGAGGTTCAGAGTATCGCAGGGCTTGAGCCTGTATTCTTGGTGGGTCTCAGAAGCGAGATTGCATGACACCGTGGTTTTCGTTGCATCAGTTTAATCTAGAGTTGGACTTCCTCACCGGAAGACCTCTACATGTTTTGGATATCAGTATATCCCTGTTGGGTGAGAGGTGGTAGTCCATCCAGCCTAGAGTTGGACTTTCTCACCAGAAAACCTCTACGTGTTTTGAGATACCTGTGTATCACCGCCATGTGAGAGGTGGTTGCCCATCCAGTCCAGCGTTGGACTTTCTCACTGGAAAACCTCAGCGTGATTAGGATACACATACATCCCCGCCAGGCTAGAGGTGGATGCCTATCTAGACTGCACTGGTCCAGTGTCTCCGTATTCAGCATTTTGTGGTTGTGGCTGCTACCCTTCCTAGTTGTGACCAGGATGGAGCTTTTGTCCAGGAGGACGAATCCTCGCCACTAGCGTGATCCACCCTTGGGTTGAGCCGGTTTAGGCATATTATCCCAGTATGGGCGTGTTTAGGACAAGACCGACCTCTAGAGCAGAGGTATCATGACTTGAGTAGCCATCAAGTTTCACCCCTGGTTTAGACATATTTTACCAGTATGGGTGTAGAACGGATGTGGCCGGCCTCTAGAGCAGAAGTGAGCAGAATGATGACATATATCACATTTAAAATGTAACAGAAAATGTAACCGCCCCCGCTGCGTTACCTGCCCCGTAGTTTGGGAAACAAAAACAATCACCTTTCCCAAAACTATCCTCACTCTTCATGAGGGATTCACATGCGAGTCCCGAAATGTGATATATGTCATCGTTTGCAAAAGATGCAGGATAACATATATCGGTGAGACTGGCCTCAGATTAGGGGACCGCATGCAAAAACATCTGTACGACATCACCCAGCATGCTTCGAAACCAGTCCCTAATCATTTCAATGGCCCCAACCACAGAGGCAAATCTGATTTTCTGGTAACAGCCATTAAACAATGTCATGCAGATGACACAAGCCGCCTGTCACTTGAGAACCGCTGCATTCAAAATTATGGGACGCTGGAACCACATGGGTTAAACTCGCTGTTTAGTTACACGTAACATCATCTTCTTCAATCATTATAGTACCTCTCCACTAAATCCACCCCTTCTTACTTTTCAAACTTCCTCACAGCATCACTCTGCAACCCCGCTTACTTTTCAAACTTCCTTACAGCATCACTCTGCAACCCCGCTATTTTCTCTGCAACCCCTCTTCTCCAATCATCTGTTTCAATTTCTCATAGCTAGGTCGGTAATGCGTCACTCTCTCTCCCCTCCCCGGTTCCCCATCCACCACCCCCAGTTACAACCCACTGACCACATGTCACAGGTCCCTATTTAAACAGCCTCCACGTCCCACTAGATCCATTCCTGACACACACCGCCGGACAAGCCACACCTTGCAATTTACAGCTAAGTACTCTTTTAAAAAAAAAATTTTTTTTTTTTTTAGTATTCATGTGAATCTATACTTTATCTCCTCTATTTCTTTGTCCTGTATGTTTTTGTATGATTAAGGCTCACGCCGAAACGTCACAACTTTGTAATTGTTAAGTAATAAAGCTGCTCCTACTTTTTTCCTATTTTATACATTCTGGTATCACAGCTTTACTGCAGTGCTTCATGTATAGCTGTATACTTATACACTAATTATTATGTAACTCAGAATGAGTGCTTAAAATGTCATGAATCAGATAAATTATATGACCAAAATCTCTCACTGTAAACGTATAAATCACCATTGCTGCATGAAATAAGCTAAAAATACACACGTAAAATGTTGTTCTGTGTAAGTCTGGGCGTAGCTGTAAAGCTCCTGGCAAGCATGGAGGTCAGCAAAATCTCTTATGCCAAGGCTGTTTGATGGGTGCAGCTGAGCTTGTAGAAAATCGCAGCAAGCATCCCGAACTTCTGAGATCTGCAGAATGTTGGCTGCTGGCAGAAGAGTCTAGAAAAGTAGGAAAGTGCCAGAAAAAAAAAACAAAAGTTTTCAGGAGATGTGGCACTTACAATACATGATAACATAACATCAGTTACAATACATGATAACATCAGAGTTACAATACATCATAACATAACATTAGACTTACAATACATGATAACATAACATCAGAGTTACAATACATGGCAACATAACATCAGAGTTACACTACTTGACATCAGAGTTACAATACATGACAACAAAACATCAGAGTTACAATACATGACAACATAGCATCAGAGTTACAATACATGATAACATCTGAGTAACAATACATGATAACATCAGAATTACAATATGTGATAACACTGAACTTAAAATTCTGCATTCCTATTTGTTATTTACAAAATACAAAAATGAAAAATAAATGACCTAATAATCCTTTTAAAATAGAAAAAAAAAACAAAGAAACAAAAACTATTAGTTTAAAAAAAAATCCCAGACAGAACAGTCATTCTCCATGTGAAGTTTCATATATTTCACTAAAACATATTATTTTTTAAAGGCAAGCTTCATGTTAAGATTCTCATTATATTTCACTAAAACATACTATTTTAAAAGTCAAGCTTCATGTGAAGTTTCACATTATCTTTCACTTCTTCTTCTTCTTCATCATTCGCTTCTATCACCAAGATCGCCCCGTGCTGCTACTGAATTTACTCCTGTGATCCTCGAGATAGATCTCATTTAGGATGGAGGCTCAGAGCATCAGGGGGTTGGGGCCTATATTCCTGGTGGGTCATTGACGCAAGATTGTGTGACACTGGGGTTTTCACTGCACCAAAGAGCTTCGAGTCGGAATTTCCTCAACGGAACCTTGATGTGGTTTGGATATGAAATTCACCGGGTGCAAGAAGGTTGCCTAATCTAGGCTCCTTGGTCCAGTGTCTCCAACTTCAGCGTTTGGTGACTGTGGCTGCTACCCTTCCTGGTGGTGACCAGAACGTAGCTTTTGTTGATGAGGACGAATCCTCACCACGAGTAGGTTCCACCCCTGGCTTAAGCCAGTTTAGGCATATTTTCCCAGTTCAGGTGTACATAGGATGTGGCCTGCCACAGAGGTGTCGTGACATGGATAGCCATCGAGTTTCATCCCTGGGTTACGCCGGTTTAGGCATATTGCCCAAATGTGCACGTAGGAAGTGGCCAGCCTCTAGAGCAGAGGTGTCGTGATATGGGTAGCCCTCACCGTGAAACTACTGGCCGTACCAATTAAACTTCACTTAAGCCTTTCCATCGTCTTTCCAACTGTGGTGCTGCGCAGCAACCCTAATCGCATCTTTCTTCAAAACCAGGAGTTTCAACCCACGCACAGCAGCCGAAGAATCTCGCCATCTGGCAGCCAACAGCAGCCTGTGCTGCGCAGCTCTTCATGGTTGACCAACAGCAGCCTGCACTGTGCAGCATTATCCTTCACAAAATGTGTTTAAAAAAATAAAGCTTCATGTGAAATTCTACATTATCTTTCACAAAGACATATTATTATTTTAACATATTGTTATTTTAAAGTCAAGTTTCATGTGAAACTTGACTTTTCCATAACTTCATAAATAAAAATTCATTATTTTAAAAGTAATCTGATGTGATGGTAAGAGAAATGTTTCCTCTCTTCCTCCTCTGTGCATGCTTTGAGTAACAGTTAAAAAACTGTTAAAAAAAGTCTTTACTTCTATTCAGCCACTACATGTGCTCCCTTTACAAAGTTCATTTGCCAAAAGACTTATTCTGCAGAGACAGAAATAACAAGAACAGACAATTTTTACTTCATTATATATATATATATATAATATATATATATATATATATATATGTATATGTATATGTATATATGTATATGTATATGTATATATATGTATATATATAAAAACATGGACTAGTTTCATGATGTGAAATGACATCTGACTGCTTCATACTATAGGAATATAACCTAATGTTGATTGTATAACGCACATGAACTGGCATAATATTTTGTCTTACGAAACACATAAAATGACACTACAGGCTGTACATGACTCACATCAAATGACATAACATCTTACATCCTTCCCATGCTGCTAAACATATAAAGTAGGGCCTGCATGGTAGTTCGCCAAGATTTCCTGTCTTCGGCGAGTTTTTCAATCTGATCAAGGGATGTTATGCTCACTGAACTGGCCTCTCTTAACAATGTCTTCTTTAGAGTTTCACGTGGTTGTGAAATGACATAACATTGTGCTTCAAAAATTACAGGTAATGACACAAAAGACTGCAACGAACATTCCGCTTAATGTAGGAATGTAAATGTAGCTGCATGACTAAAATAGACTTCTCAACACCATACCTGAACATTATCTTCCGTTACGTGAATTTCTGAAGTATAAACAAAATCAATGAGAAGTGACAGTGCTGAAGGGTCGATTTCCTGGAGTGTAATTCGACTGGCTTTTGACTCTGACATCTCATTGGTGAACATGGCGTAGAAATACTGACTGCATGAAGCAAGCACAGACTTGTGACAGTGTAGTTCTCTGTCCCCCGCTACAAGACACACATCACAAAGAAGACCCATCCTGGACCAACAAGAAACATTGAGTATGATAATAAAAATTATATGAGAAGAACAAGACTCAAGATCCTGGACCAACAAGAAACATCAAGTATGAAAACAAAAATTACATGAGAAGAACAAGACTCAAGATCCTGGACCAACAAGAAACATCAAGTATGATAAAAAAAATTATATGAGAAGAACAAGACTCAAGATCCTGGACCAACAAGAAACATCAAGTTCTAATAATAAAAATTACATGACAAGAACAAGACTCAAGATCCTTAGGAAGCTATAAAATTTGGATTTGATGAAAGGAAAAGAACTCACACTGCTATATAATCATTATAAACTCTAATAAATTGATTTCAGGAGATACAAAGAAACTGATGATTCTAAATCATTTAATATTGTAAAATATAATATTATCAAAACAATCAAAAGCATTAAAACTAAAAGGCTAAAGATTTTAGACATATTCTGGAATCTATAACCTGCCATAATATTTGAGACAGCTACTCCTACTATACATCTGAGGCATATCAGTATTATTTCACTGAGTGTTATTAAGGCTGGTGGAAGCATACACAGCATGTTGCAGGACCTCAGAGTAAGATCGATATTATATATATATAACCTGATGCCAAATGATAAGCAAGAAAATTGAATCAAATCTCATTACCAATAAATTTTTTGTGGTATGATAAGTGGCTGGGACATGTTACAAGAGTGAAAGATGGGGCATCCCCAAATAAAACATGGGGAACTTCTGTTGGGAAGAAGGTCAGTGAATATGCCAAATTTTTACACAAGTAAAACTGGGAGAATTTTCTATCAGTTTAGAAGACTCTGTACATGGATACTGAATTACTTGAGGAGGAGATGAGGGCCAGAACTGATGACAGAAGAACAAGCGCGTTGTGTTGCTACTGTGGTCAATTATGCCAAAAACTTCCATAAACAGCTAACATCTACCAGCTTCACAACCACTTCCTAAAAAGAAAAGTGCCAGTTCAGTTCAACATAAAAATGACACTGATGTTATGGCCAAATGCTTCATATTTCATAGCATCCATTACTTTAGCTCCAACTGAAATCACAGCTCAAAAACCATACCTTCTCATTTCATTGAGCGACTCAAAGGCTTTGTGTGTGTGCTGAGGATGTTTGTAGACTGGTCGTTCTCTTCCACAAAATATCTTAGGCTTCACATCCAAACCTGACATTGTCACACTGCTAGAAGAATATGCTGTTGACGACGACGGCAAGAAGTCTAATGATGGTGAGGAACCTTCAGTTTTACCGCTCATTTCATCTTTTGAATACACTCCAAGCTAGAGTCAATATTTTCAGATGTGAAACTTTACCCATTCACTTCACTGATAATCTGGAAAAAAAAACCAGATATGATAAAATAATCAAGAACTGTTTCTGCTTCTGATGCTACCATATGTATGCAGTTTCTAAAATGTATTGCATGATCTGATAACTTTTATTTAATTCTCAAAAAAAAACCCGTATTTTGTATACTAAGAAACACATAAATATCCACTACTGTTAAATGTGAACACACTTGTATATAAACTATTCAGTACATAAATGTACTAAATGTATCTCTCTCCAGTTCCATCCACCATATCATATATTAAAAAAAGGGAATCCTGTCATACCTTAGAGGCACACAGGGATATGGTGTTAGTGCTCATATTTTCCTTGACCTGTCAGCACACTAGAGGGTGATATGGTCAGTATCACACCTGGCCGCCTTTCCTTCCCCAACCCCAGAAGAAGTCGGGTACCCATTTCTACAGCTGGGTGACTGGGGTGCCTCTGGCTGGATTCAAACTCCTGACCTTCGCCATGAGAGACCAGTGCACTAACCACTTCGCCACTCACCATATCATATATGCTGTATTCATATTTAGTCTTTTCTTTTTTCAATATTTTTGTTTAACCATGTTTGTCTTATATACCTGAAGATAGGTTCTGTCTGAGTCAAACAGTAAATTCTCTCCTAATTTTGTTTCTTTTATCACCAATAACTTTAATTCCAATTCTAAAACAACACATCTCTTTCTCTCCTCCCCCCCCCCCCCCCCGCCCCTCTCTGACAAGAAGTGCTAAAACAGGAGGATTTTTTTTACAAGAAGAAAGAAATAAAATATTTTAAAAAGACAATGACGGGAGTGGAATGCTGACAATATTTCTACACTACATATAGTTAGCCGTTTTGTTAGCCAGTCAATGTTGGTGGAATCTGTAATGAGTGATGGTGTTTGCCAGATGATGCTCGGCGGCTTCTGAATACAGCCAACATGTACCTGTTTCATGATCGTTTTCTAACACAAAGACAGTCCACAGTTACAACAATAACTTGGGCTTTAGTTGTTACAAAAATTTGCTACAGACATATACTGTTCTTGCTTTACCAACACACAGGTCACACTTCGTCTCTCATACATACAAAACTGAGGATACTAACCTCTGACAGCCATAACTATGTGTATATGTGTAAATCCTTCAACAGCATTAACTGTAAAAGCTAGCCTCGATACATTAACCATGTCAAACACAAATCTATAAGATGTTCCGTGCTTGCTTGGCTAGACAGACGGGATCTAATACTCATAACAAACTACTAGTCCTCGGACATAACAGGAACAGGAGTTCTATTCGCACAGCGCATGCGTCATTTTTGCTCAGATATCTACTGTACTTATTCGGAATCGGCGCAACGCGCCGTGTATGCCCCTACTTCCCGTAATAGACAGAACAGATTATGAGAATCTCAATGAACCAGTACATGAACAGGTAATCTGATAAGGTAAACAGACATTACCTGAGACATCTACACTGATTGACATGTTGTTTAACCAAATAAAACAGTTGCAGATGTAAAATCTAAGGAACAAAGTATGTCTGTTTTAGATGTAAGTATACATATTGTTTTTGTTCATATTTTGTATAAATAGTACCGTTTGCTAAGCGTTATGAAAATTTAAAACATTTTTATAAGCATGTCTATGCATGTCAGGTTATCATATAAACCTATGTGCACTACAGTTTGGTTATTTGGAATGACAGACTACAGAACAGAAATGAAATATCGATCTTTGAAAGGAAAAATGTGGCTCTGAAATCTTTAGTTAAGCCAAAAGATGTTTGTGTAATATATAGATCGTGTTAGTTTATGGAATGAGTCAGCTGTTGTAGACAACTAACTCTGACTAGCGAAGTGATTTTTAATGATGGAAAGAAAATGAGAACAAAAGATAAGGGAAACATTAATTATGTAGATACATCACTAATGTGATCAACGTGAAAAACTTAAGTGAGAAATATAAATAATGTGAGAAGTATAAATGATGTGATGAACAAATGCGTTAGAAAAGTAAGCGCTATGAGTATTGGGGAGGGAAGGCAGAGTTTAAATAACGCTTTACGAATAAGATATGGATAATAGCTTACAATGGAAACATTCACCGTGCGGTCACGCTGGTACTGTAATCAGAGACTGGGGTCATTACATTAGGGACGCTCATTTAATTAAGTGCTCTGCTCCTTGTTACAACATCAATCAAAGCGCGTGCATACTGATTGTTCCTGTCACACACTGGTTGTTGGCGATGCTGACTGTCTGGCACTTCCCTTTTCTTCTTCCAGCTCTAACATTATTTTAATACAACAACTGTCTCTCAACCTGATCTACTCCTGCTTGCACGCCAAAGCAGTCTTCACAATGTTCTCCTTATCCGTTCTCAAAGTGCCCTGCACCGCTACCTTTCCCGTCAGCTTGTCCTCCTTTTCATTATCTGTGATCCCCACAGAACCTAGGAAGTAGATCCATGTCAAGCTGACAACTTGTGAACTTTAGAGAAGCTGGACTCACCCTCTAGAGACGAAATGCCTCTCAATTTTTCTAAGCATATTTGGGAGTGTTACAAAGACCCCCCCCCCCACACACACACAGTTCATCCTGCTCTACCAGCCAGAAAGCTGTTTCATGATATCGCTTCAGCTTCCGTTCTCATGATGGAGATGGTGGCTGCTAAGGTTCCTGTTCTGTTCCAAGCAGGTACGACGTTGCGATAGGCGACAAAATCCTATCCTCTATAGACCCCGAGACACGGAGCAGTCAGTGAAGACGGCAGGGTCCTATGGTTTGGAGGGAAGCTGAATCAGTTCCTGAACCTGAAATTCTGTTTTGCCCTGGCTCCATTCACGGCACTCGCAGCCAAACTGAAATGTATAAACTAGGGAAAAAAAGAAGGAACAGCTTTATTACGAGTACACAGTTGTGACGTTTCGGCGTGAGCCTTAATCATACAAAAACACACAGGACAAATATATATATATATAGAGAGAGAGAGAGAGAGGGGAGATAACGTATACATTCACATGAATGCTGTGTTTAAAAAAAAATAAAATGAATAGAACACTTAGCTGTAACTTGTAAGAAGCTGTGGCTTGCCCGACGCTGTGAGTAAGAAATGGGCATGGTGGAGTGTAGAGAATATTTAAATAGAGACTTGGGATGTGTGATAGGTGGGTCGTAACTGAATGTGGTTTGTGGGGAAACCGTGGGGGGGGGGGGGGTGATACATTGGTAATCTAGCGGGGAGAAGTCGAAATATATGATTATAGTTAGAGTAGAGGTGTTGTAATGTGATGCTATGAGGAGGTTCTGAACTATGTGTAACAAGTGAGAAGGGAGTGGAACTTTGGGGGGGGGGGGATTGTGGAAGAGGAGAATGTTAGGTTTAGCTGAATAAAGAGTTCAAACCATGTGGTTCCAGCGTCCCATATTCCTGAATGTAGCGGTTCTCAAGCGCTCGGCTGCCTTCACACATTTCTACTTCTCCCGGCTAGATTATCATTATATCACTCTCTCTCCCCTCCATGGTTTCCCCACCCACCACACTCAGTTACGACCCACCTATCAAACATACCAAGTCTCCATTTAAATACTCTCTACACTCCACCATGCGCATTTCTGACACACTGCGTCAGATAAGCCACATCTTCTTACAAGTTACAGCTAAGTGTTCTATTCAGTTTTTTTTTAAACACAGCATTCATGTGAATTTATACGTTATATCTTCTTTCTCTATTTCTTTGTCCGTTGTGTTTTTGTATGATTAAGGCTCACGCCGAAATGTCACAATTGTGTACTCGTTAAGTAATAAAGCTGTTCCTACTTTTTTTTCCCAGTTTATACATTTTAGTATCAAATTGTTACTGCAGTGGCTCCGTATATATATACTCAAACACTGATTACTGTGTGCAGCCAAAACCTAATGACGATGTCGGTACTGTAAGAGGAAAAGAAAATGAGCATGAGACAGTAGTAGAGTACAATGATCTGAACTTCTGTGTATGCGACTTCAGTCAACAGAAAGGACAAGGAATTGGTAATGACACAAGAATTGAACATTTTGCGTGCAATTTAAGGGTGGAAGGCGGTTTTTTTTGGGGGGGGGGGGGCGTGGGGTGGGGTGAGAATGTACGAAGACTTTTATTTTCAAAGACTGAAGAACTGGAAACTCGGTCCCACCTTCAGCTCTTCAGAGTGCAACATTCATTTTGTCGCAGATAACCAGCATTAGTTTAATACATTAACATCTAACAAACCCCCCGTGTGGTACCCGGGATCTGCAAAGAATAGGACCACTGTACCCTACCATGCATGATCGTAAAAGGCGACTAAGGAGGGTTCAGCATAGGGCCAGCAACCCTATCAGGTAAAAAAAAACTATCAGACTGCTACAGAAACGGAAGCAATGGAAAAAAACAAATGCAGGTAGAAGGAGAAATGCGTATCAGGAAACTGAGCCCATGAAGGTTGTGGATGAAAGCCAGCCACTGGAAGTCCCCAGCCCGACTGCAGACCTCCTGGAACCTAAACACAAGATGCAAATAGGCAGCTGGAATGTACGAACACTAAACCAGACTGGAAAACTAGCACAAACCATCAAGGAAATGCACAGATACAAACTAGACATACTAGGAATACAAGAAGCAAGATGGACAGGACAAGGCAGAAGGAAATTAACAACACAGCACACAGAAGATACAATAATATGATCAGGTAAAGAAGATCTTCAAGAAGGAGGAGTAGCATTGATTATAACAAAAGAAACATCAAGAGCATTGCTGAAATGGACCCCAATAAATGAGAGATTATTATATGCACGGTTCAACTCAAGATTCACGAAGCTGTCTATTATAGTTTGTTATGCACCAACAGAAGCAGCTGAAGAGGAATTAAAAGAAGATTTTACAACAGCCTCCAAGCAACAGTAGAAACAATACCCAAGCATGATATGTTACTCATCTTGGGCGATTTCAATGCAAAAGTAGGTGAAGGAAATGAAGATAGAAGAAGAATCATGGGAAGAGAAGGAATCGGAGAAATAAATGAAAATGGAGAAAGACTGTGCAGTTTCTGTGAAGAAAACATGATGACCATCGGAGGGACAATTTTCCAACACAAAAACATCCATAAGGTGACTTGGAGGTCACCAGATAAAAACACAGAAAACCAAATCGATCACATACTAATAAACAACAAGTGGAAACGGTCACTACAAGATGTGCGAGCAAGGAAAGGAGCAGATGTAGGAAGTGATCACAACCTTCTGGTAGCAAAAATAAAACTAAAATTAAGGAAAGCCAAAATCGGAGAACACAGAAAGATACATTTTGATACAAGAAAACTGATAGACCAGCAAACAAGAATGAATTCTCAATAGTACTTAAGAACCGCTTCAGTGTCCTACAAGACGAAGCAGAAATGTCCATATTAGAGTTCAATAAAACACTACAGGAAACAGCAAAAGAGGTGCTGGGATATCGGGAAAGGAGAAAAGAGGAATGGATAAGCGAGACCACATGGGAAAAGATAGAGCAAAGAAAAGAAATCAAGAAAAAAATTACTGAACACCAAATCACAACGGCTTAAAGAACGAGTTTTAAGTAATTATGCACAAAAAGACAAAGAAGTGAAGGAATCATGCCGTCAAGATAAACGTCAATATTATGACAACTTAGCAGAAACAGCAGAGAAAGCAGCATATACAAATGACATGAAAACCATATATAAAATCACAAAGCAGATGACAGGTAACTTCAACACAAGATGTGAAAGTGCAGTAAGAACACAAAATGGACAACTGGTCAGTGGAGAAAGAGAAAAAATTGAAAGATGGAGGGAACACTTTAACACCCTACTAAACAGAACACAAACAGCACAAACAATAGACATACCTGAAGCAAAAACGGAACTAAACATCAATACAGGACCAATAACAATAAATGAAGTAAAGGAGGCGATAAAGAAGCTAAAATCAGACAGGGCACCAGGTGAAGATGAAGTGACTGCTGAGATGTTGAAAGCAGAAGAAACAGAAACACCAAAACAACTTTGCCGGATATTACAATAAATTTGGGATCTAGAAAAAACCCCAGAGGAGTGGAAAACTGGGCTTATATTAAAACTACCAAAGAAAGGTGACCTCAGAGATTGCGGGAACTGGAGAGGCATTACCCTACTACCACTCACCAGTAAAGTATTTTGCAGAATAATCATCAACAGAATTGTACCAACACTTGAGGAAAAACTTCGGAAAGAGCAGGCAGGATTTAGGAAAGGAAGATCATGCATAGACCACATATTTGTACTTAGACAAATATTAGAACAGGCAAATGAGTGGCATAGCACAACATATGCATTATTCATAGATTTTGAGAAAGCCTTTGACAGTGTCAACAGAGATGCACTGTGGAAAATCCTAAGATGGCATGGCCTCCCCCATAAAATAGTTAATGTAATCAAAGCCCTATACGAGGGTTTTCAGTGCAAAGTTATCTGTGGAGAACATACCTCCAGCAGCTTTAGGGTACAAACAGGAGTGAAACAGGGATGTGTACTATCACCAACATTATTTATCTTGGCAGTAGACTGGTTAATGAAGGAGGCAAAATCAGACAAACGCAGAGGATTACAATGGACCCTTGACACAGTGCTGGAGGACCTTGACTTTGCAGACGACATTTGTCTATTATCAAGCAGTCACAAAGATATGCAAGATAAAATAAACAAGCTAACTCAGAATGCAAACAACATAGGACTACAGATCAACGTAGGAAAGACAAAGTTAATGAAGCAAAATGTGAACAACAGAAATGTACTCAGAGTAGATAACAAGTTAGTGGAGGAGGTCAACGAATTTGTATACCTTGGCAGCAGAGTAGTAGAAAATGGAGACAGCACAGAGGACATCAACAGCAGACTTACTAGAGCAAACCAGGCTTTTGCAATGCTGCAGAATATATGGAAATAAAAAAAACTAAGCATAAGTATGAAAATCAGGATATTTAAGAGTAATGTTCTAAGTGTACTACTCTATGGAAGCGAATGCTGGAAAATCACCAAAACCATAGAAAACAAGTTGAATTCTTTCCAGACTAAATGTTTACGAGGAATTAGAAAAATATTTTTGCCAAACACCATAAGAAATAACATCTTATTAGCAGAAATGCAGATGAAATCACTGACAACAATTATTGAGGAAAGACGCTGGCGGTGGTTGGGACATGTGCTCCGAATGACTGACAACTCACTACCAAAAATAGCACTAAGATGGACACCACAGGGGAACAGAAGTAAGGGTAGACCAAAAGAGACATGGAGAAGAACAACAGAAAGGATGTTGAGCAATAGAGGGCTCACCTGGGCAAGAGCAGAAAAAAAGGCGAAGGACAAGCATTTGTGGAAAACCCTTGCGGAAGCCCCATGTGCCCTGGGCACTTAAGGTTCAGAGAGAGAGAGAGAGAGAGAGAGAGAGAGAGAGAGAGAGAGAGAGAGATCTAACAAGCGTAAGTAAAATTTATAATGACGAAACATTCACATTCTTTTCAACATATTCATCTATATAACCTGGCTACATAGATGAATATGTTGAAAAGAATGTTATTCATCTATATAACCTGGCTACAATATATCTATACTACAAGAGCTTAATATTGAAGAAGGCTGGCTAGTAAAGAGGATTAAAGAGAGAAAACTTAAATATTTTGGCCACATTAAACGTCATGATAATTTAGAGAAGACCGTATTGGAAGGATACATAATGGGAAAAAGAAAAAGAGGAAGACCGAAACGAAGATGGCTGCAAGACATCGTTGATGATCTGGAAATGGATGCAGCAGCAGCAGGCCATCTTGCTCACAACCGAGAGGCCTACAGGAGTGCTGTTTGGGAGGCAAAGTTCCGCAAGGGACATGCAAAGGAATGAATGAAAACCTGGCTACATACATGCGATGTGATTTTTTTTACCACATACTCACACATACGTTACTGTCAAGTTAATATATATTAATGGAAGTATTACGACAATTCACTAACATTCACTGATTGTTAAACATCTAAAAAAAACTCTTAGGAAAGGACATGGTTTAAGGCGGCGAACTATCGTATTCAAAAATTATTATTATTATTATACATTTATATAATTTATTTAGTGTTGAGGATCCTAATTACAGCTGGATAGTTTAAATGGACAAGAAAAGAGTTCCAACCGAACGACCAACATATTTAGTTCTGTCTCTCTCTAAACCTTAAGTGCCCCTGTCCCAGGTACCACACGGGGGGGGGGGGGGGAGTTAGTTCTGTAAACACGTAGAAATATTTTGAATAAGAAAAATCCTGCAGAAAAAAAAGTTCTGCACGTCGAAAAAGGCACCCCTAGTTCAATGCTTTTGAAAGTTTTTCTATATATTTAAAATACCCCTTGAGATACATTCAAATATTAAAAATGTGAAGTATAGTTATTTTGTTTCAACAATGTCACAGTCAATTTGTATCAAGGTGTCAGCCTGTCTGTCACACATAAGTGATTTATTGAATTCTGAATCGCCCGAGAAAGTCTGAAAGAACAAAATATCTTCGGTGAGCAAATAGAAACTTGACGCAAAACAGGATAGACGGAAAGGAATACACGGACAGTACCAGAAGGCGGAGGCAACTTATGAACTTATGTTTTAATAAATCTCATGTAAATGAGAACTTGAAGCTCTTTAGGGCTAATGTTGAGACGAAAATTATGTTACATGGCCTTGGTTATAGTTTATTATTAAAAAAATGAATGATTCTCTATTATAACTAGATTTTTCCAGAAACAGATGTACATAAACTTTTGGCTTTTCAAAACAAATGTTTTTGCACAGTCATCCTATCAGGCAACAAGCGGACAAAATGTAGCAGTAAGATATATGAACCGAGTAACTGGCTTTACAATCTAGTTATAATAGGGAATCATTCATTTAAAAAAAATAATAATGCACCATTATTTCTTTCTAATACACAGTTGCAAAGACATCGCTCAGTTAGGCAAAGCCATGTAACATAATTTTCGTCTCAACATTAGGAACCGAATAGGCCAAGCATAGACTGCATTTCAGAAAATGAGAAACATATTAGCCAACACATTCTTATCAATGAATGTTAGAAAACGAGTCTTAAAATGTTATATTGAACCTATCTTGTTATATGGAAGTGAATCATGGACAATAGGCAGGTCTGCACAAAAATCACTGGAAGCAGCAGACATGTGGTTTATTAGAAGAATGTTGCGAATCCCCTGGACAGCAAAAATAACTAATGAAGAATGTATGAGAAGAGCTGGAGAAACAAAAAAAACTTTGCCAAAAAGATAAGAGAGAGACAATGTACTTTCATAGGACATGCAATGAGAAGATGGGGCATTGAAAATATTATAACAACAGGAAAAATAGAAGGAAGAAGATCAAGAGGAAGACCAAGAGAAATGATACTGGACAGTCTGACGGGATGGTGTGAGAGGAGATCACCAACTGAGCTGATGGCCTGCATGAAGGATCGTGTGCTCTGGAGAAGCATTATAGCCAACGTTAGTCGGCACGGCACCTGATGATGATAATGAACCGGTTTTAGCTAAAAAGAAAACTTCTTTTCTTCAGACCTATGTTAACTGGGCGAACTCAGTGCTAGCAGAGACCGGGGACCGCTTGCACGGTTTGAAGGCGGTTACAGATGGGAAAGTTCTCTGCCAAATTATTGATATTTTGGCTCCAAATGCTGATCTGCAAGCCAAAGTAGAGGTAAGTTTTTAATAACTTATCATTAGCTGTAAAAAGAAATCAAAAGGCATTATTATATGATGGTGTACCAGATCGCTCTGGTGTTTATTCTTTATATCCAGGATATAGAAACAACCGTTTGACTCACAGAATGAGTTGTCTTGAAATTGTTCACAACGCTTAAAAACGCTTTCTTGCATATTAAAAATTAAAGCGTGAAAGACATAAAATTTAGGCCAAACACTAATTTATGAAATATTATCTTGAAAAAAAGACGTACGGATGAATCAGAACTAGAATGTCAACTTAAATGTGGTATATAGTTTATTTTAGCAATATATAATATCCAAATTGATACACGTTGAATCAGTAAAATATCATCATCATTATCATCATCATGATGTGCCGTGCCGACTGGCGTTGGCTATTATGCTTCTCCAGAGTACACGATCCTTCATGCAGGCCATCAGCTCAGTTGGTGATCTCTCACACCATCCCGTCAGACTGTCCAGTATCATTTCTCTTGGTCTTCCTCTTGATCTTCTTCCTTCTATTTTTCCTGTTGTTATAATATTTTCAATGCCCCCTCTTCTCATTGCATGTCCTATGAAAGTACATTGTCTCACTCTTATCTTTTTGACAAGGTTTTTTGTCTCTCCAGCTCTTCTCATACATTCTTCATTAGTTATTTTTGCTGTCCAGGGGATTCGCAACATTCTTCTAATAAACCACATTTCTGTTGCTTCCAATGATTTTTGTGCAGACCTGCCTATTGTCCATGATTCACTTCCATATAACAAGATAGGTTCAATATAGCATTTTAGGACTCGTTTTCTAACATTCATTGATAAGGATGTGTTGGTTAATATATTTCTCATTCTCTGAAATGCAGTCTTTGCTTGGCCTATTCTGTTCCTAATTTCTGTTCTGCATTTCCCATCAGAAGTTATTACTGGAATTTCTGCACCTGCTTTAGAATAGTTCCGTTTAATTTTATACTGCATGTTGGTGGATTCTGTTTCTTAGTAAAATATAGAATCCAAAATAAGATAAAAGTTTTTACCATTAGTGCGAGATCCTGGCACACTTAGACACTTCCCATGTCAGTGAGTTTTGTCCTTTGAAAAGTTTGAATTTTGATCTTTTGGTGAGTTTTGCTACTAACCCATACTGGAAAAATGTTCTGCAAGGTCCCAAAGAACAGACCAGTGATTGAACCACAGTTAAATAAAACACATATGGGATTTAGAAAAAAAGAAGCTGCACAAATGCTATCTTTTCCTTAAAAGTAACATAAAAATCGGTTTGAACACAATCAGATACAGCGCATAGAATTCGAAAGAATCTTAGGGGTTATAAAGGATACCAACAGTGGAGAATGGAGAGCTAGAAAGAACACTGAACCGAACAGCTGATTTAAATCCCGATGGATTATTCATGTCTTGAAACTGAACAGACTACGATAGCTGGGCCATGTAGAGAAGAAATGGAAGAGAACAGACAAATGAAAATGATGTATGCATAAGAGATGAAGGAAACAAGACAAAAGGGTAGACCAAGACAGAGATGGAAAGACAACATAGATATAAAAGAAATTGGTGTCACAAACTGGAAAGAGAAGATTGGGAATAGAGAGGAATGGAACTGAACTTTATCTGCAGCAAATAAACTTGGAAAGCTGAAGAAGAAAAAGAAGATTGTCATGTTGGAAGTAGAGTGTAGATTGTGTAAGATTGTCATGTTATAAGTAGAGTATAGATTGTGTAAGATTGTCATGTTAGAAGTTTTAGACTAGAATTATGTATGTGTAACTATTACTGAGCAACCACACACTTATGGAGTAAATGCTCTCTGCACCGACAGGAAGATATTGTAGATGTTTATTTTCAGAATTTATTATAAAAAAAAATACTCAAAATTACATTGAATAATCAAGAGCTTGAAAACGTAAATAAATCTGAATATCTAGGTTCAGTCATCACCAACAATAGTGACTGCAGTGGAAAAGAATTGCATCACAGAAACTAGCACAAATGAAGAGTACGTGGCAAGGTACTAACAAGAAAACAAAGTTATGTTTACTAAGAGATTATATATTCACAGTGGCAACATACATATGTGAAACATAGACACTTAAGAAATCACTAGAAAAGAGAATAACAGCTTTTGAAATGAAATGTTACAGAAGGGCACTTAGAATACCATGTATAGAATGAAAATCAAATTAAGAGATACTAATGGGATTAGGTGTTGCATAAAACTGGCTTGTTAACACTATAAAAATTAGAAAGCTGAGATACTTGGTCACATCAAGAGAGTTTGATAGTAGAAGGCACAGTGCCGGCCAAAAGAGAAAAGGGATGACTTTGCCGCAGATGGACTCAGGACATCACGGAAAGTCTGAATGTGTCATTGCAAGATGCTGGTCAACTTGCGCAAGACCATATTGCACTCAGGGAGGCTGTGAGAGGGACAACGTTCTGGAAAGGACCTGGCACATGAATGAATGAATGAATGATTATCAAGTCTTATATATGGAATAGTGAAAAAAAACAGTTTAGTTCTGAACTGAAAATAAAGAGATAAATAAAAACTGATTTTTCACTTTAAATTTGATTTTTAAAATTTAAATTTAAAATAAACAGAACCTGGTTATAGTTCAACTGTACGTTAATTAATCATGCATGTTTTATGAGCTTGTGTTTCCCATATCAAACAGGCCCATATTTTACAGTAGGCTTTTTTCACTAATATTGTTGTCTTCGTCTCTCCTTGTTTGTTGATGTTTGATAAAGATAAAAGCTTAAATATCACAGTTTTACTATTATAGATAAAGCACAGTTCACCTATCTTTTACATTTATGATACTTTCCACACCTTCAATATTATTACCGTGTGTATTTACTCACTTTATGGACTTAATACACCATTAATTTTTATCATATGAAAATGAAGGCCACTGTTCATTGTTATTGTTCATATCTATCTTAGACACACACATTCATTGTTCTGCATTCATGAAATGCGCCTGAGCTGTTGATAGGTCCATCTTTTGTCCATACAGGCATCAGGTGACTGTAGGCCACTAACTTACATCAACACAGCCTTGGGACACATGAAAAGTCATGGTATCATCATCAAGTTCCATGCAGAAGGTAATCTGATAGTATGGGAGGAGGATGGTGTGATGTCTCTGTTTGTATATAAATACTGTGGGGCAGAATTCATATGTGTGCATATGTTTGAGCATGTGAAATTCATATTTCATTTAAGAAAGTTGGGTCTTGCCATACATGAGTGGCTGATACACTTGCTTCTCATGGCTGTGGTTGGTGGTTTGGAAGGTGCTTCATTCTTAACAAGTGTGAAAGTTCTTACCTGGCTGCTCCTGAAGCTGGGGAAGGAAAGCCAGCCAGGCATGTCTTCTTTTGTAGTATGCCATTTCAGCTTCATACCCTAAGATTTCTCTCTCTAACCAAGGAAAGTATGAGTGCTAACACAGTATCTCCTCTATGTCTGAGTAGTTTTGAACAAATCAAGGAAACTCTGGCCACTGGTATCAGATACCCTATATATGTCAGTGACACAAAACAAGTTTCCTGGAGTCTTATTAGTATGTGTGCATTTAGTATGATTTTTATATAGTAAAGAGGTATGCAGAAAACTAGGTCATACTTCTATTAACACCTGTTTTCATTAGTGTGACTTACATATGAGCTCCCATCCCTGCCCCTTTCCAAGTATGTATTAATGAAATCCCGCTCTTGTATGTTCTAGTGTAATTTCAGTTCATCCATTAAAGTAACAAATGTCATACTGTGAAACTTAGTATAATTTTGTATATTTATCTTCTTCATTCAGACATTGTCCACAATGAAATCAAGTCCATGTTGGATGTGCTTTGGCTTCTGATACTCAACTATGGTATTCATTTTATTGGTGAGTAAAGGATCATGTAATCTCAAAGTTCATACTCCAGATAAGTTTCTCTCTGTGCATGTAACAATTCCTAGTAATAATTTTATGTCATCTCAGATTTTGCTAAAAACCAGTTGTTTATGGAAGCTGGTAAACGTCACTTTGCCAAGACCTTCTCTTCTGCTGGATTCTACTATTTTATCAGCATGATTTTGCCAGATATTTTCATTCATTCATTGCATGTCCCTTGAACTTTGCCTCCCTAACAGCACTCCTGTAGGCCTCTCGGTTGTGAGCAAGATGGCCTGCTGCTGATGCATCCATTTGCAGATCATCAGCAATGTCTTGCAGCCATCTTCGCTTTGGTCTTCCTTTCTTTCTTTTTTCCAATTATGTCTTCTCTAGATTATCATGACGTTTAATGTGTCCAAAATATTTCAGTTTTCTCTCTTTTATCCTCTTTACTAGCCAGCCTTCTTCAATCTTAAGTTCTTGTAGTATGGATATATTTGTTCCTTTTTGTGTCCATGATATCTGAAGAACTTTTCTGTAGCATTTACATTCAAAAGCATTTATGTGTTTCTCAGCTGTTTTGTTAAGTATCCAGGTCTCACAGGAATATGTTGCAGTGGGAAAGATGCATGCCCTTAAAAATCTTATTTTTGTAGTTCTGTCTGTTCTTCTCCACAGATTCTTTAGTTGTTTTACTTTCTGAAGAGCAATAGATGTCCTCCTTTTAATTTCCCTCATTGTATCTCCATTATCAGTTAGTAGTGATCCAAGATATTCAAAACTCTCCACTTCTTCCAGTTTTTCCTCATTGATATATATTTCAGCTGCCTTGTTTGTTCTGTCAGTTGTCATCAATAGTTTCTTTGCATTAAGATAGAGGTTTTGCTCTTCGCTATTCTTACAGACTGACATAATTAGTTTTTCCATTCCTTTTTGTGTTGTGGACAGTAATACTGTGTCATCAGCATATCTAATCTTTGGTATTTCATAATCTCCAATTGTTATGACATTGTAATATTCTTTGTCTACATCTTCTCTAACATTCCTCATTATATTTTCAGTATACAAATTAAATAAGTAAAGCAACAATATGCACCCTTGACGGGCCCCTTGTTTTATGTCAAACCAAGTTGTTGTTTCACCATTTATTCTTACTGCTGCTTGTTGGTCTAGATACAGCAGTGATGTTAATTGTATCAAATGTGTTGGAAATCCCATTTTTTCCATTATTTCCCAAAGTTTCTGGTGTTGTACACAATCAAATGCCTTTGAGTAGTCTATAAAGGCTAAATACAGATTCACATTAAACTCTCTGCATTTCTCTATTATTAATCTTATATTGAATACATGATCCCTTGATCCTCTTTCTTGCCTGAAACCAGCTTGGACCATATTGAATTCTATTTTCTTACGAAGTCTACCCGTTATGATTTTTAACAGAATTTTACTGTCATGACTAATCAGGGCAATGGTTCTGTAGTTTGTGCATAATTTCAGGTTACCCTTTTTTGGCAGTGGTATGAATACAGTTCTTTTCCATTCTTTTGGCCAAATATCTGAATGCCATATCTTTTTACACAGTGCATGATAGATTGTTGCACATTCCTTTTCTCCTGCTTTAATAAGTTCAGCTGTTATCTCATCACATCCTGGTGATTTACCATTTTTCAGATTCTTTATTGTCCATAATTTCATTCATTCCTTTGCATGTCCCTTGCGGAACTTTGCCTCCCAAACAGAACTCCTGTAGGCCTCTCGGTTGTGAGCAAGATGGCCTGCTGCTGCTGCATCCATTTCCAGATCATCAACGATGTCTTGCAGCCATCTTCGTTTCGGTCTTCCTCTTTATTGTCCATAAAACTTCTTCTATTGTCGGTTCGGGTTCTTTCTCCTCCAATAATAATTCACACCATTGATTTCTGCTTTCATAGTTGGTTGTTTCATACATTCCTCTGCAATATTCCTTCTATCTTTCTAGAATTTCCTCTGTCTCTGTCAAAGTATTCCCCATCTTGTCACAAATTACATTTAGCTTAGGTGTGACATTTCTCGTCAATGTCTTCATTTCTTTAAATATTTCACTATTTCTTCCACACTTCTGATGTCCTTCTTTTCTTTCACAACAATCTTGTATGTATTGTTTTTTGTCTTTTCTTATGTTTCTTCTTCTTCTGTTAAAGATTTATATTCCTCTTTGTTGTTGTTTGTCACTTTCCATTGCATTTTCATTTCTCTACTTTGTTTTATCAGTTCTAGTGTGCCTGCTGTAATCCATCTATTCTTTTGTGTTTTCTTTACTGGAGCCATGTCTTTAGCTGTTGTTATTAAGATATCTCTGGCCAGCATAGCCACTTCATCTGGTGTCATCTCCTGTACAGCCATCAGGATTTCAAAACAATTCTTCACTTCTGTACCGTATTGTTCTGGTATTTTTGTAAGATCAAAGCGGAGTGGTCTTGATCCCCTAACTGTCTTTTTAATCTATATCTTCATGTCTGCTATTAATAACTCATGGTCTGTGTCACAATCAGCACCTGGTAAAGTTTTTGCTGATGTTATACTTGATCTCCACCTTCTTTGCACTAAAATGTAATCTGTTTGATTCTTGGTTTTCCCATCAGGTGACATCCATGTGTAAAGTCTTCATGGATGTTGTTTAAAAAGTGTGTTAGCAATCATTAGCTCATTTTCCATGCAAAACACCATTAGATTGTCATCTGCCTCATTTCTATGTCCTATGCTAAATTTCCCTACAACATGTCCTTCATCTTCTGCTCTTTCTGTACCAATCTTTGCATTAAAATCCCCCATTATTAATACAATATCATTTTTCTGTACCTGGTCTATCCTCATTTGCAGTGTGTTATAAAAGTCTTCTACTTCCTCTTCTTCTGCTTCTGATGTAGGTGCATATATCTGGATGATTGTTACATTTCTAGGAGTGCCCATAAGTCTGATAGTGAAGATTCTATCACTTACTGGATTGTAACCTAGTAATGCTTTTGATGTTGATTTGTCCAAGTAAAAAGCCACTCAATTCTTTCCTCATAATTCTCCATCAGAGTATATAAAGATATTATCATTCTCGCTCTTGAAGTGTCTTGATCTTTTCCATCGATGTTCGCAGATTCCCAAAATATATATCCCTGTTCTTTTCATCTTGTCACTTATTATTTGATACTTTCCCTCATACATACTTCTTACATTCCATGTTTCTACTCTTATTTTTCTTTTTAGTTTGATGCAGGGGTTTTCCTTGGTAACACCGTCAGGATTTTGTCTGTCATCACAATTACTAGTACCGACCTCTGTCTCATGCTCTTCCCCGGTATTAAAATTAGATCTATCTGGCCTGGGGGACTCGCCACTAGATCTTTTTCCTATTTGGCCTTCCATGTTGCTGTTTGGGTTTCTTGGTATATTTCCAGAAGATAGTTTACCATTTTTTTCCTTCCCGACAGTGACTGTACTAGTCAGTGATTGTAGCCATTGTCCCTACATTGAGATCATCTGCCTACCATCATAGAATGGTGACCATAACCAACATTATCTGTCGGCTGCTCTCCCTCCATCCACCACCTGCTCCCATGGTTTCACGCTACCTTGTTCGGGGGGAGGGGGGGCGCTATACAAGTATTCCAGCTTTTTGCCAGCTTGTAAAAATAATGTTACATATAAAAGTTGTTATAAACATGCTTGTATTTGTATATGTGTTTCAATCACCAGGGCAAAATGCTAAGAACAGGAGTGTAGCTGCAGGCAAAAAGAAACTTTTGAGATGGTGTCAAGAAGAGCTGGCCACATCTTTTGATTACCATGAGACTCTGTCTACCAAGTAAATGTTTCTGAGCGGGTGGAATCAATGCAGTGAGAAAGAGTGGACAGTCCAAGATGTCATAAATCAGACAGTAGTAATGACTCATGTAATGATCAGATAACTGAGACATTGTCATAATACAAAAAAATAAAGACCTCATATACTTGTTTACTGAGACATTTATTGTTACAGCATGAAACATTAATTAAAAATTTTAATAATAATTAATAATAATTATTTTTATTTTTATTTTGTAAAATTAAAAAAAAATTTTTTAAATTTTAGTAATTATTAATAATAATTAATTTAAAATTTTCATAGTGGTAATGGCCATTTAAACTGAAGATTTTGACTGAAAGTGGTATGATTGTTAAAAAAAGTATTTTACTAAAATTAGTGAAATTAGTTAACAAATTAAAAAAAAAGGAATAATTCTCCAATTAAAAAAAACGAACTGAAAAGTTAGCAGATTTATAATCATGTGTATATATTTTATTCTTATTTAAATCCCAGCGAATCATAAATGTCTTGAAACTGAACAGGCTGGTTGGGGCATGTGGAAAGAATAGAAGAGGACAGACAAACAAAGATTATGTATGCACAAGTCAATCAGTTGATCAATAATTTGCCTGTCCCTTGTGGAACTTTACTTCCCTAACAGCTATCCTGTAGGCCTCTTGGTTGTAAGCAAGATGCCCTGCAGCTGATGCATCCATTTATAGATTATCAGTGATATGGGCACAAGAGATGAGGGAAACAAGACCAAGAGGTAGACCAAGACAGAGATGGGAAGACAACATAGAAAAGGATATATAAAAGAAATGGTGTCACCAACTGGAGAGAGAAGATTAGGAATAGAGAGGAATAAAGGTGAACTTTATCTGTAGCAATGAGCCTTAATGGCTTGGAAAGCTGAGGAAGAAGATATATTTTATTGCCAAATATTGCAGCTCTCATTTTTGTTTATACTAAGTATTAATTACAGACATGAATTATTTTTTAATAAAACTTACCTGTTACATCGTTGTGTAATTTTTACTAGCACCACCAGCATCACCACTAGCACCACCAGCACCACCATCATCCCACAACCACCACCGCCACAATCATCATCACTGCCATCACCACAACCACCACCACTGCCACCATCATTAACACCGCCACCACCATCATGACCAACATCCCACCATCATCACCACCACAATCAACACCACCACCACAGCCACCATCATCACCACCACCATCACCACCACCATCATCATCACCACCACCATCATCACCACCACCACCACCACCATCACCACCACCATCATCACCATCACCATCACCACCACCATCATCACCACCACCATCACCACCACCATCATCACCACCACCATCACCACCACTATCATCATCACCACCATCACCACCACCACCACCATCACCACACCACCACCATCATCATCACCACAATCACCACCACCATCACCATCATCATCACCACCACCTTCATCATCATCACCATCATCATAACCACCACCACCATCATCATCACTACCACCACTGCCGCCAACATCATCACCACCACCATCACCATCACCGCCGTAAACATCACCACCACCATCACCACCAACACCATCACCATCACCACCACCGCCGCCACCATCACTACCATCATCATCACCACCATAACTGCCACCATCACCAGCACGACCATCATCACCATCATCATCATCACCACCACCGCCGCCACCACCATCATCATCACCACTGCCATCACCAGCATCACCACCACTACTGCCGCCACCATAACCACCACCACTACCACCACCATTATCACCATCACCATTATTATCATCACCATTACCATTATCACCACCACCACCATTATCACCATCACTACCGTTATCACCATCACCACCATTACAACCACCACTACCATCACCATTATTATCATCACCATTACCATTATCACCACCACCACCATTATCACCATCACTACCGTTATCACCATCACCACCATTACCACCACCACCACCATTACCACCACAAATACCACCATTATCACCACCACCATTACCACCACCACCATCATTATCACCACCATTACCACCTCCACCATATCACCACCACCACCATAATCACCACCATTACCACCACCACCATTACCACCACCACCACAACCATTACCACCACCATTACCACCACCACTATCACCACCACCATTACCACAACCATTATCACCACCACCACCACCACATTATCACCACCACCACTGCCACCCAAGAGATATCTTCTTGTATCAGCATATCCTTCCAGCTCTTCAAACAAAACTTTTCATGTTTTTTTTTTATTTAAAAGCTCCAGATCTGAGATAAACTTGAGCTGGGCAAGAAAGCTGTACCAGACAAGTAACACTTCATGTTTTTCTGGTTGGAATGTCATTGCTACTAGTTGTGTCATATTATTATAACAGAATTAATAGTGAATATATATTTATTGTGTTATATTTTCTGTGGTTTTAACAGTTTATGTGATGGTGGCTGGTTTGTTAGATTACTGGAGCATGTGACACGTTGCAGTGTTCAAAAACAGGAGGTGAGAATTGCTACTGTATGTTTTAACTGTATCACATTTTGTATGTTTTAACTAACTGTATCACATTTTGTATGTCTTAACTATCACATTTTGTATGTTTTAACTATCATATTTTGTTGCATTGTTTGTGTCGATTTAAATTATGTAATATGTTTGTAGAATTAGAATTTTTATGCTGAAAAAAAAGATGCCATGTCTGGATAAATGTGAACACTGTACAGAAATATGCTAAGTTTGAAGATTGTGAATCAACATTCAGTAAGTGTGAGATAATTGGTGTGAACATGTTTTATAAGCAAATATCAATGAATTTCATTCTTGGGTCAGTGATGAAACTATACTGGAGAGAAGGTGCAGCAGTCAGGGGCAGTAAGCCAGGGTTGGCCTGGTCCTTGTCATACATTCCAGCAACATTCTGGGAACAATCAGTTGACCCACTTCAGCTGGGTCAGTGGGGTAGAGATTAGTATATGTTCACAGGTGGTGGAGTCTGCTGAGAAATTTGTTCCAGAAATTATAACTCTTGGGGCAACAGTAATTAAACTTATTGCCAGCAATATGACAGTAATTAGACAGATTGTCTGTAATATGACAAATGCCTGCAGTATAACAACATTAGATAGATTGTCTTTAATATGATGAATGTCTGTAACATAACAACATTAATTAGATAGAATGTTTTTAATATGACAAAAGATTGTTTGGAACATATCACAGTAACCCCTAACCCCCCCCCCCCCCCAAAAAAAAAAAAAAAAACCACCAATACACTCGCGTGCAAACACACACTCACACACACACACACTCAGTGAGAGAGAGTTAGAGTTTAGTTATGGTCAGTTTTGTGAAATAAACTTTTAGCCGTATGCAGAAATTTATTTAAAATACAGGATTTTTGTTCTTGAAAATTGATGCTTAACAAATATCCTTGTATGTCAGTTTTGAAGATTGGCTTATGATATTTAATTACAGATACAAAGGTAAAATTCCCATTTCTATGCCATTAAAGCATATTGGGGATATACGGGTGTTAGGCCTGTATTTCCATAATCTTTGGCAATTGAAAATGTGATGTGGTCAATATCATGTAGGGCTGGATTTACCTTCCCCGATTTCTCTGGTACCCATTTTTAGAGTTTGGGTAGACCCTGGGACCTTTTCAGTGCGTACCAGAAAAAAATTCCACTGCTGGGACTGACAGAACCTAGTACCATCGGATTAGTAAACAGAGCACATACATAGTTGTTGTCAGTTTTTGCAGCATGCCTCAGCTGTCTTACTGGGTGTTGTCCTGTTAAATATCAGCTTTTTGTGTTGCTGCACATTAGACACAGTTATGGTGGCTTGCATTTATAGTTCATCATTTTATGAAGATGGCAACACTTAATGCTTTTTTTTTTTTCTTAAAAATGTCTTGAATGCTGCATTGTATTCTGTATATGATACAGCAGATTTGTTGTGTTATCCATAAAGTGACTGGTGTTAGATGAACTTTCTACCCAAATAATTATCTGAATCATTTAATTAACCTGTTGGATCATTCATTTCCAGGACATGTCAGATTATGTAGATGACTTACTAACAGAGATTCAAAGATGCTATTTCATTAAGAAAGACATTATTAAGTAAGGCTTTTTCTTTTGTGTGTAGTAAATTTTTTTTGGATATATTATCTTATGTTTATAAACATACATATTTATCCACAAAATGAATTGATGAATGGACAAGATCCTTCTCTGGTGTTTCTCATGCCATCATCATTCCCTCCAGGAATCCTGCTGTCTGCTGCCATAGGTTAAGTAAACCCCAGTGTTTTTTCACTTGGCTAATGAGCTCAGCTGTATTCTTGCTTTAGGTCCTAAAGGTCATTATACACTAGGACATGGGAATTTGTAGAAATTACAAACAGTAACATTATGGATGGCTTCTGATTTTCATCTTTTATAGATGAGCTTTCTTCTGGCATAGTCCTATTTTCAGACATGAACTTTCCTTTCATAGATTTGAAACATTGGCACGCAAGAGTTTCTGATAGTCCATGATTTTTGTGTGAACTCTCACAGTATTAAATCTCTCACATTCAACATTAATTGAACATAGAAGAAACACACAACATAATGATTATGCATGTGTGGTGGAAAGGCAGCCAGGCTTGATACTGACCATATCACCCTCTAGTGTGCTAACAGGTCAAGGAAAATATGGGCACTAACACCATATCCCTATGTGCCTCTAAGGATGTCAGAATTACCTTTACCTTTACCTGTTGTGTTATAGAGCACTTACAGATGCCATGTTAGTGCCTATATTTTCCTTAACCTGAGGCACACCAGAGCATCATGCCTGGCTGCTTTTCCTTCCTCTGGAGAGAGCCAGGCATCCATTTCTACAGCTGGTACTAGGATGCTTCCAGGCATAGTTGAACCACCAACCTCAGAGTGAGGGATGGGTGCACTAACAACTAAACCACTCAGTTGTCCGCAATGATCATAAGCACTGTTCCCTCTAAGCTGTGTGGCTGCACACAAAAAAAAAATCATACCGTGCACAAAATGTTTGGAGCCATGCAAAAAAAAAAATGAAACTGCTACTTTTATTTTCCAACTTCCAGATGTTACTCTGTGCTGTAATTACAATCAAGAAAAATACAGTGATGGTACTTGTTTTTCCTTTACTATTTCTTTCTTTTTGAGAAATGATTTTCAGATCGGATGTTTCAGCTGGTCTTTTATCGTGTAGTTTTGGTAGTTGCTGTAGCAGAATCGTGACGAGGCAAGTGGCCACACAGAAAATAGAGGATAATTAAAATAAACAGGCAGATGAATTTCCACTGCTGAAAAGTACAGCAAGTATATCTTGTTATTAAATGTACAGCACACACACACATTACTACGCACATTTGCACACGCAACATTTTTTTGCACATGAGCTGAACATTTTGCACACAGACTGCAAACTGTTAAAGGGAACATTGATCATAAGTAAATTTAAAATGCCAAAACTCTTATGTTGTAAGCTACTGTCCACACACATAGCACATCCAGATTTGTATACTCAATCCATATGTTGAAATAACTCTAATAAGGCCCAATTTTTGCAGAGGCAGTGATGTTGTAGATGGAACTGTAGAGGAGCATGCTCTCATGATTTATCTGTCCTTGCTGAAGAGAAGAGTAAGTATGGCAGTGTTTATGTTTTGTGACATCAGACAGAAGAAGCTGTAAGTTAGGAAAGAGAGAAAGATGGAGTAGAAATGCATTTGCCATTTTAGAAATATTTATGCCAGAGATGGAGTTGCATGGCCATTTCTTCATTCTTTGAAAATGTTTGTTCCCCCTTCCCTTACTATTTTACATATGGCCAGCCTTTCCAGATTTCATGAATCATTTCCTGGCCAGAAGTGTCCAGTGTAAATTAGGATCCTATGAATTTACTTTTCCTATATCCTGTGAGTTTTCACATTTTTCTTTTTTTTTTTCTCTTTTATGCTAGATAATGGAATGTACAGATCTTTTTAGTTGTTGTGATTTCATCTTCTTAGCATGGGTTAGCTAAAGCTGGTTTAATTTGTTTAACAACAGAACAGATATTGTTTCCTGTAATCATATCTTTGAGGTAAGATGTCAGTTTGCTTCAGAACTAATTTTTTTTAAAGCTCATCTTTAAAAATCTACATTTTTTTCTGTGCTCTGTCATGTCAAAATGTCATTGGATGTATATCAGAATCAGAATGTCATCTGATGGAGGTAGGTGTCAAAATGTCATGTATTTATTGCAACATAAAGGACCAGTTTTGTTGTTGTTGTTGTCTACATTGTAAAAGCAAGGTAAAGGTAGCCAGCATGTCAGTCAGCAAGGCATATAGAGGGTATGTAGTCAGTGCCTACAATTCCCCTGACCTGTTGAAGTAATAGAAGGTGATATTGTTAGTATCACACTCATCAGTGTTAGTATCACACCCGCCAGTGTTAGTATCACACCTGCCAGTGTTAGTATCACACCCACCACTGTCAGTATCACACCTGTCAGTGTTAGTATCATACCCACCAGTGTTAGTATCACACCCACCAGTGTTAGTATCACACCCACCAGTGTTAGTATCATACCCACCAGTGTTAGTATCACACCTGCCAGCCCTTTAGTTTTTCAGCTCCAGAAGGAGCAAGATGTTCATTTCCACCGCTAGGTGACAGAGGTGATGTGTGCTGGATCTCTACCATCATTCTCACCATGAGAGACTAGTGCACTAACTACTTTATTACTCTGTACCATCATTCTCACCATGAGAGACTAGTGCACTAACTATTTCACTACTCTTTACCGTCATTCTCACCATGAGAGACTAGTGCACTAACTATTTCACTACTCTTTACCGTCATTCTCACCATGAGAGACTAGTGCACTAACTATTTCACTACTCTTTACCATCATTCTCACCATGAGAGACTAGTGCACTAACTATTTCACTACTCTTTACCATCATTCTCACCATGAGAGACTAGTGCACTAACTATTTCACTACTCTGTACCATCATTCTCACAGAGAATGACAGAACAGAGTTGGGAGGAAGATTGTGTTGTAAAGTGCTCTTTTTTGTTTCAGTTGTGATGTATTTATTTTTCAGTAAAGGTGTCATTTGTTCAATGACCTGATTTGCTTTATTGCATCTGATTACAATTTCAGCATCAATTTTCCCAGAGTGCTACTCCATGTTTGAAATGCTTCATTTCTTTCAGAGGCTCATTGTCCAGGAAGATGTTCATTAGAATTTTTTCTTTGACAGTGGTTATGACTTCATTTTTTTTTCAGTAACCTTCTTAAGTTATCAGTGTTCTGCTGTAGGTCTTTCTCTGATGTGGCCGTCAGCAGAAGAGAGCTCATTTATGGTCCAACTATTGGGTATGTTTTGTGAAGGGTGTTGTGAGTATGTCAGCAATATTTCTGGACTTGGGCTATCAGGCAAATCTGTAGTGGATTTATTTATTATTCATGGTGGCTTCTTTGTAGATTTTATTGATGTATGTTATGAATATGTTATGAATGCTATATTTGTTGCTGAAATCTGCTGTAGAATGAACACCTTAATGAGTTTTATGTGTTATTGGTCCCATCATCAGATTAGTAACTTCAAGCAACAGAGACCCACCAATCTCCCAGTGAGATCAAAATCAGCACAATCTGCTCAGGAAGCTAGCCAGAATTATGATAGATTCAGCTCCAAAAGAAGACAGTCAGGCTTAGATAACTCTGCTCTTACTCCTGGCCACAGCCAAAGCTTGCATGATCTGGCAGCTAATGAGACTGAATCTTTTTCTACACAGCAAAAGGTGCCACAAAAAGAAGTTGCTGCATCAAGACATCGCTCACATAAAAATGAGTTGCAACAGCCGACAGTTAGTGAGAGAGCCATGAAGAATTTTTCAGGTCCTATCCAAGTCAGGGATTGGAGAGAAGAAACAGATTCTCGGACAGTCAGTGATACACAGACAGAGTTCTCTGGCAGTTCTGTCACCAGAGATGATTATCTCACCCCTCTGGAGTTTCAGCAGCAAAAACAAATGGCAGCTGAAGGATGGAATGGAAGTTCTTATGATGGAAAAAATAGATTATCAGCAATTTTCAGTAGTCCTTCAAATTACAGCATAAAAGTAGATGTTGATACAGATATAGAACTTAATGGGTTGAACTCTTCATTACATGAAGGGCAGAAAAAGCTAGAGTTGCAAGAAGACAGTCACAAAGATGAAGAATCACGTGAGGAAAGTATGAGAATTATGGTGCAGAGGCCAAGAGATTACACCAGACAGTGGGAAGATACCATTGATCGTTTGTCAAGTGTGTCAGCAACAGACAAGTTTGGAGTTCCCAGAACCCCTTTGATCAGTAACTACAAAGTCAGTGCATCTTCTAGATCAAAATCTTCAGATGCAGCAGGGAGAGCTTCAGCCAACACTAACATTAAAACATTCCGTAGTAAATCTACAGATGCTGTGCTTAAAGATCCCGGGACATCATCAGATGCCTTCACCTGTGGTTTTGATAATAACTATACAGAGAATGACCAGCTGACTTCCTCAGCTGAAAGAATCATCACCACTGGTGAGGTATCTGAGTCAGCAGTTTTTCAGGACTTGGGCTATCAGGCAAATCTGTAGTGGATTTATTTATTATTCATGGTGGCTTCTTTGTAGATTTTATTGATGTATGTTATGAATATGTTATGAATGCTATATTTGTTGCTGAAATCTGCTGTAGAATGAACACCTTAATGAGTTTTATGTGTTATTGGTCCCATCATCAGATTAGTAACTTCAAGCAACAGAGACCCACCAATCTCCCAGTGAGATCAAAATCAGCACAATCTGCTCAGGAAGCTAGCCAGAATTATGATAGATTCAGCTCCAAAAGAAGACAGTCAGGCTTAGATAACTCTGCTCTTACTCCTGGCCACAGCCAAAGCTTGCATGATCTGGCAGCTAATGAGACTGAATCTTTTTCTACACAGCAAAAGGTGCCACAAAAAGAAGTTGCTGCATCAAGACATCGCTCACATAAAAATGAGTTGCAACAGCCGACAGTTAGTGAGAGAGCCATGAAGAATTTTTCAGGTCCTATCCAAGTCAGGGATTGGAGAGAAGAAACAGATTCTCGGACAGTCAGTGATACACAGACAGAGTTCTCTGGCAGTTCTGTCACCAGAGATGATTATCTCACCCCTCTGGAGTTTCAGCAGCAAAAACAAATGGCAGCTGAAGGATGGAATGGAAGTTCTTATGATGGAAAAAATAGATTATCAGCAATTTTCAGTAGTCCTTCAAATTACAGCATAAAAGTAGATGTTGATACAGATATAGAACTTAATGGGTTGAACTCTTCATTACATGAAGGGCAGAAAAAGCTAGAGTTGCAAGAAGACAGTCACAAAGATGAAGAATCACGTGAGGAAAGTATGAGAATTATGGTGCAGAGGCCAAGAGATTACACCAGACAGTGGGAAGATACCATTGATCGTTTGTCAAGTGTGTCAGCAACAGACAAGTTTGGAGTTCCCAGAACCCCTTTGATCAGTAACTACAAAGTCAGTGCATCTTCTAGATCAAAATCTTCAGATGCAGCAGGGAGAGCTTCAGCCAACACTAACATTAAAACATTCCGTAGTAAATCTACAGATGCTGTGCTTAAAGATCCCGGGACATCATCAGATGCCTTCACCTGTGGTTTTGATAATAACTATACAGAGAATGACCAGCTGACTTCCTCAGCTGAAAGAATCATCACCACTGGTGAGGTATCTGAGTCAGCAGTTTTTCAGGTACCTGAGAAGGGAGATGAGATAGATACCACATTGTCCAGTGACTGGTCAAGACATGTAGCCCTTATTGATGTTCTCAGGCAAGCTAGAGAGAATGTCCACTGTACAGTCCCAGACCTTAATTGTGAATCACAGAGTGCCCAGCTTCAAAACTTGGACAAATCATGTGAGCAAACAGTACTGAAAAAAAGAAACTGTTCCCCTTCTTCAGATTCTAGGACTGAGATACAAAGAAACAGTGGTACATCTTGGAGTACAGGTCAGCCTCAGCCTGAAGGGTCACATTTAAACAAACATACTTCTTTATCTTTGTCCCTGGGACTTCACCCTGCTTCTCACCAGATTCAGGCAGTTGACTCGTATGAGCAGCCTGAGGATAATGAGAGCAGGTTTGATTATATTCCATCAGCATCACAAAGGTCAAGGTCACTGACTCCAAAATCATCCACAGGAAATGAACGAGGGCATGTCACAAGAAGTCCAGGACTACAGGAATCAACCAGTGATAGATTTTTGCCAAGTTCTTATCCTTTCAGAGAAAATCTGAAGGTGAGAAGTCTTCATTTAAAAACAGGAATGGGGAAAGACCAAGAGCTAACCGTCCTTAGAACATTAAATTTGTCTCCAAGAAGAACTACCATAGGTAGCAAAGATCAGATTTATACCCCAGGAAGCATATCAACAGAGAGGATACATTTCGATAAAATACACTCAGAGAAGACAGGCATTGGACAAAGCTGGAATTCTAATAATTCTACCACACACAAGGACATGTTGATACAGATATAGAACTTAATGGGTTGAACTCTTCATTACATGAAGGGCAGAAAAAGCTAGAGTTGCAAGAAGACAGTCACAAAGATGAAGAATCACGTGAGGAAAGTATGAGAATTATGGTGCAGAGGCCAAGAGATTACACCAGACAGTGGGAAGATACCATTGATCGTTTGTCAAGTGTGTCAGCAACAGACAAGTTTGGAGTTCCCAGAACCCCTTTGATCAGTAACTACAAAGTCAGTGCATCTTCTAGATCAAAATCTTCAGATGCAGCAGGGAGAGCTTCAGCCAACACTAACATTAAAACATTCCGTAGTAAATCTACAGATGCTGTGCTTAAAGATCCCGGGACATCATCAGATGCCTTCACCTGTGGTTTTGATAATAACTATACAGAGAATGACCAGCTGACTTCCTCAGCTGAAAGAATCATCACCACTGGTGAGGTATCTGAGTCAGCAGTTTTTCAGGTACCTGAGAAGGGAGATGAGATAGATACCACATTGTCCAGTGACTGGTCAAGACATGTAGCCCTTATTGATGTTCTCAGGCAAGCTAGAGAGAATGTCCACTGTACAGTCCCAGACCTTAATTGTGAATCACAGAGTGCCCAGCTTCAAAACTTGGACAAATCATGTGAGCAAACAGTACTGAAAAAAAGAAACTGTTCCCCTTCTTCAGATTCTAGGACTGAGATACAAAGAAACAGTGGTACATCTTGGAGTACAGGTCAGCCTCAGCCTGAAGGGTCACATTTAAACAAACATACTTCTTTATCTTTGTCCCTGGGACTTCACCCTGCTTCTCACCAGATTCAGGCAGTTGACTCGTATGAGCAGCCTGAGGATAATGAGAGCAGGTTTGATTATATTCCATCAGCATCACAAAGGTCAAGGTCACTGACTCCAAAATCATCCACAGGAAATGAACGAGGGCATGTCACAAGAAGTCCAGGACTACAGGAATCAACCAGTGATAGATTTTTGCCAAGTTCTTATCCTTTCAGAGAAAATCTGAAGGTGAGAAGTCTTCATTTAAAAACAGGAATGGGGAAAGACCAAGAGCTAACCGTCCTTAGAACATTAAATTTGTCTCCAAGAAGAACTACCATAGGTAGCAAAGATCAGATTTATACCCCAGGAAGCATATCAACAGAGAGGATACATTTCGATAAAATACACTCAGAGAAGACAGGCATTGGACAAAGCTGGAATTCTAATAATTCTACCACACACAAGGACATGGAAATACTTAAATATAAGGGAGAAGGCAGGGTACCACGGAGAGAGGCATGGGAGAAGGAAAGGAAAATAAAAAAGAGTGGATATAGCTTAGATAGACCAGTAGGTTCTACAACTGGCGAACTGTCCGAAATTATCAGGAGAGACAAAGAGCTGGACATTTTAAAGGAGAAATCATTAACAGAGGAAGGCAGTTCAAGAAGGAATGGCAGTCTGTATGGAAGATCACCTAGTTCAGAAAAAAACTTTAGTCTCAGAACACTTTATAGTAAAGGAGAAGCGTTAAACAAGAGCGGCCAGACCGATTTTGCCCAGAACACAGATTTACCAGTCATTTTGTCTCCAGGGACTGGCAGTCAGAGGCAGTTTAGTGATTGCTTTGTAGCCCCTAGTACCAATACCGAAGATTCCACAAGAGCAGGCAACTCTGATGTTAAAAGCTTTTTTAAACTTCATAATCAGACTCGCTCTCCAGATTTCAAGAGTAATATCATCTTCTCTAGAGATCAAGGTCATAGCTTGAGACATGAATTAAATTTGGACTATGGTAGACTTGCTTATGGTATGAACCCAGAAATCAAGGTTTGTGATATCAGTTCCGTTGGTGACCTTAAATCAAATAGAAAAGAGAAGTGGAGACATTTGATATCTCATAGTAACCTCTCAGAAACTGAGGTCACTGAATTGAAACAGGCACTGGCGTGTGCTGTGGTAGAAAATGACATTCTAGAAGCCAAACTCAGCAATGCCCACCATGAAATTCATGACAAACTCCGACACACCAATGCAGTTTTGGATGACTGTCGACAGCATCTAACTAAAGTTCAAACAGAAAACATGGAGTTGCGAACTTCTCTGGCACAGGAAAAGCAGAAAAATGAAACTAGTGAAAGCAGAATTAAAGATCTGGAGACAAACGTCTATAATGTAAGTATATGTCCACAAGAAAGCTTTCTTGACATAAATATGGTAGTTGGTGCTTCTGATTAATTCAGATGCTTTTTTTTTTCAGTGCCACTTGGTCAGTTTACTGACACATTTTTTTTTCTCATGGCATTCATCTCTTTTTTTTTTTTTCCCTCAGATTTCTCAGTCATTACAATGTTCTTCAACTTCTGTCTTCTCTGGAAATTTTGGCTGCTTTTTTCTAATCATTTTAACTAGTTTTTATTGCTCAGAACTTCTTTAAGAACCTCTTTTTTGTGTCTGTCTAGGGTACTTGTAGCATCTTTATTGTCATTTTTTTGTTTACCTCCAAGTTTCACAATCATGTAGCAGTATTGGGTTTGTATAGCACTGTAATACTCTGTTCCTCACTTTTAGGGACATCTTATTTGTTAGAAAAATGGTAGGATTTTGGCTAGCTTTAGTTTGTTAAATTTGATAACCTCAGTGACTACACCATTTTTATAGTACACTCACCGGTGCTATTTAGTTTGTTGAACTTGATAACCTCATTAACTACAACATTTTTCTAGCACCTGTGCTATTTAGTTTGTTGGACTTAATAACCTCATTAACTACAACATTCTTCTAGAAAACTCACCTGCATTGTCTGCTGCAACAAGGTACATGAAAATTTTCTGTCAAACGAACAATTAAACTTTTGTGTCTTGCCAGATGAAGATGGGCAGTCGGCAACTGGAGGATAAACTTGATGAGACTTTCAAACTGCTTGAACATTCCATGAGTGAAACTAAAACTGGGGTCGATGCACTTCAAGCAGAAAACAGCGCTCTTATCGTCAGGCTTGCCACCCTTCAGAGTGACAATGAAGCACTTCTGGAAGTAAGTTCTTCTGGAAAAGTGATGCATTTCCCCAAATTGTCACTTACTTTTTTTTTTTTTTTAAATGTACTATGGCAGTTTGCTTGCATGTTTGTCTTACTATCTGTTATGTTTGTATACATCTGCATCATGGCACATTCTTGAGCTGTTATATGATAGTAAATAGTACTACATGTGATTGTCACATTCATGGCCATGTGTTTGGCTTAGTAGAGTCAGAGGCTAGAGATGTGATCCTACATAAAAAAATATAGTATAGGAATTCTCTTGCTATATAAAAATATAGTATAGGGATTATCATGCTGTATAAAAATATAGTATAGGGATTCTCATGCTGTATAAAAATATAGTATAGAGATTCTCATGCTGCATTGTGTATGTGTTTTAAAAATCATTATCATTGCACTATACATATTAATGGAACCATGTTGTATTTCTTTAAGATATTGATTGTGTTTTCAGCTGATATTTTCCTTGATGATTATTCTTCATTTATGTATAGTTGTGACTGAAAGGATTTTGCAAAGTCCTTACCAAATGAGCATTATGTCTCATTGAATGTCTTTGTTATCCTCAGAAGAGATCCACATCATGTCTCAATGAATGTCTTTGTTATCCTCAGAAGACATCCACATTATGTCTCAATGAATGTCTTTGTTATCCTCAGAAGACATCCACATTATTCTCGCTGATGGCTGTTTAAAGGACAGGTGGAGGTTATTGTTGTGCAGTATATAATGTAGTAACTTCTTTTCCTAATCCTTTTGAACATCGTTGATAACCTGCAAATGGATGGATCAGCAGCAGGCCATCTTGCTTACAACTGAGAGGCCTACAGGAGAGCTGTTAGGGAGGCAAAGTTCCACAAGGGACATGCAAATGTCTATTTAGATATTTTTCTGTTCATCTCTCTCTCTTTCCTTCTCCAAGAGTTTTCTGGTAATTATCAGGCTCTTGACTCTTGTCTCATATAATATGTTCAAAGAATTATGTTTTGCTTATGGTTTGATCTTCCTGATTTGACTTGAGAATGTAAGTACAGTAGTTGTTCATTTTGTTTCCCATCCATTTGTGTACAGTTGAACTATTGGATTGTGTAAGTTTTCTTCTATTAATTACCCCTTTATTTTCTGCAAAATTTGAGATCTAAAAGGATATCATTATGAATGACTTAAATCAGTATGAATGAAGTAAATTAGTTTTGATTTGCATTACTAGCTCACAGATGTCAGCTGTAATTGTTTTCTACTGTTCTTTAGGATGTACATCTTTTAAGATGGGACCAGACTAAAGCCATGAACACAGTAGATGAACTGAAGGAGTGTCTTTCTGTGGTTGAACAAGAACGGCAAAAACTTTTAAATGAGATATCATGGTTAAAACAGCAGCAGCAAACAGCCAGAGTGAGAGAGATCATCAGCAGCAGCTGCCAGGAGAAGGGGGCTCAAGATGAGCAGGAGAGGGAGCTGGATCAGCTGAAGGGAGCAGACAAATCTTCGTCGCCTCAAAGTTCTGATCAGTTTTTTCTTTCCCCCGGCATTTCTGGCTCACATGATCTCTGTAGCGTCTACGCGCGTGATGATGCAGATGTCCAAGACAGATTTAGCAGAAGTCTGGATACTCCCTCTACACATACTACATTTATGTGGTCTCCTGATCAGTATGAGCATGATGATGACCTGTCTTACAGAGAGATATATCCACACAGAAAGTATTACATTCCACATAATAGAAATAGTTCTAAGCCAAGAAGTCTGTCAGCGGCATCTTCTCGACACAACAGTCCTTTATCAGAGAATAAATCTCACCTGGATACCTTCTTGAGGCAACAGAAGCAAGTGTTTTTAATAGACACTACTAAGGATAGATTTGAGGTATCATCACAAGCTAGTATACATGCCCCCTATACTTCCAGACTAAGAGATCAGGAGAGTGTGTTCAACCCAAAACATGCAGCTTCTGCTGATCATTTGAACAGATCTTTTAGCTCTGAAGATTTCTTTCAACAAAGAAATAGAAGCTCCAGTCCTTCACTGCAATCCCACTGCTCCAATAAAATAACAGCCAGTGATAGGCTGGACCGAAGTATCTCAGCTGATCAAAGCCCATCTTACACCCAGAGAAGAGATTTTTCTCAAGATAGGTGAGTTTCTGTGTGATAAGCATAAAGTTTGTATATCATTTTATTTTTAGGTGAGTTTGTGTGTGATAAGCATGATGTTTGTGTATCATTTACTTTTAGGTGAGTTTATATGTGATAAGTATGTTTTTATATCATATTATTTTTAAGTGAGTTTGTGTGTGATAAGCATGTTTGTATATAATTTTTTAAAAGTGGTTTAGTGATGAAAAAAATGGTTCCTTTATTTCTAAAATAATCTATATTTTGCCATAACTTTCTCATATTTTGTGCTTTAACTTGAGCAGATTTTCTTTCTCACGATTTTTTTGTGCTTTAACTTGAACAAAGTTCCTGTTTCATGATATTTTGTCCTTTAACTTGTACAGATTTCTTTTTTTTTAGGACTAACTTATCATGATATCTTCATTCTCTTACTTATATGTGTACATACAGTTTGCCTCACATGCTGGCAGATACTGAAAGCCAGCCTCATTAGTTATCCTGCTACTCATCTCTCACCATCTGCTCATCATTCACCATCTGCTTAACTCTCACTATCTACTCATCTCTCACCATCTGCTTAACTCTCACTATCTACTCATCTCTCACCATCTGCTTAACTCTCACCATCTACTCATCTCTCACTATCTACTCAACTCTCACCATCTACTCATCTCTCACCATCTACTCATCTCTCACCATCTGCTTAACTCTCACCATCTGCTTAACTCTCACCATCTACTCATCTCTCACCATCTACTCATCTCTAACCATCTACTCATCTCTCACCATCTACTCATCTCAAACCATCTACTCATCTCTCACCATCTGCTTAACTCTTACCATCTGCTCATCTCTAACCATCTACTCATCTCTCACCATCCACTTAACTCTCACCATCTACTCATCTCTAACCATCTACTCATCTCTCACCATCCGCTTAACTCTCACCATCTACTCATCTCTAACTATCTACTCATCTCTCACCATCCGCTTAACTCTCACCATCTACTCATCTCTCACCATCTGCTTAACTCTCACCATCTGCTCATCTCTCACCATCTGCTTAACTCTCACCATCTGCTTAACTCTAACCATCTACTCATCATCTACTCATCTCTAACCATCTACTCATCTCTCACCATCTGCTTAACTCTCACCATCTACTCATCTCTAACTATCTACTCATCTCTCACCATCCGCTTAACTCTCACCATCTGCTCATCTCTAACCATCTACTCATCTCTCACCATCAGCTTAACTCTCACCATCTACTCATCTCTAACCATCTACTCACCTCTAACCATCTACTCATCTCTCACCATCTGCTTAACTCTCACTATCTACTCATCTCTCACCATCTGCTTAACTCTCACCATCTGCTTAACTCTCACCATCTACTCATCTCTAACCATCTACTCATCTCTCACCATCTGCTTAACTCTCTCTTACTCTGCAGTACAGCTCCGGAACACCCTCCCCTACCATTTAAAATCCATTGGTAATACTTCATCCTTTAACTCAAACCTGTTTCATTATTTACTTGCTTGTAATTATATGCCTCTATAAAATAACCAGCACTCTCTCAACACGTGACTCGCCAACCATCAAGTACTAAAATGACATAGTTAGAAAAGCAACTTGTTAGATATTGTTAGAAATTATTTTAATGTCTGTTTAAAAAAAAAAAGACATATGTTAGAAAATCTGTATTTACAATGTATTTTTATTTATATATATGTCTGCGAGTGTATGTGTGCTTGAGTGCTATTTTATTAGGTTAATTACTTCTTCTCTTTTACCTTGAATGTAGCAGTTAAATCTTACACTCTTTTGTTATGTTTTTCCTAATTTAATTTGTATATTTGTACTAAATCAAGTGTGTGGGAAGAATGAAAGATGGAGTGATGAAGGGCAGAATGTAAGACGGGCCTGCATGCCCAATTCTTTAACCTTGAAAAATAAAGAATATTCATTCATTCATTCATTCATTCACCATCTGCTCATCTCTAACCATCAGCTCATCTCTCACCATCTGCTTAACTCTCACCATCTACTCATCTCTCACCATCTGCTTAACTCTCACCATCTACTCATCTCTCACTATCTACTCATCTCTCACCATCTACTCATCTCTCACCATCTGCTTAACTCTCACCATCTGCTCATCTCTCACCATCTGCTTAACTCTCACCATCTACTCATCTCTCACTATCTACTCATCTCTCACCATCTGCTTAACTCTCACCATCTACTCATCTCTCACCATCTGCTTAACTCTCACCATCTACTCATCTCTCACTATCTACTCATCTCTCACCATCTGCTTAACTCTCACCATCTACTCATCTCTCACTATCTACTCATCTTTCACCATCTGCTTAATTCGCAATATCTACTCATCTCTCACCATTTACTTATCTCTCACCATCTACTCTCTCTCACCATTTACTTATCTCTCACCATCTACTCTCTCTCACCATTTACTTATCTCTCACCATCTACTCTCTCTCACCATTTACTTATCTCTCACCATCTGCTCTCTCTCACCATTTACTTATCTCTCACCATCTGCTCTCTCTCACCATTTACTTATCTCTCACCATCTGCTCTCTCTCACCATTTACTTATCTCTCACCATCTGTGCATCTCTCACTTGATGATGGAAAGAGAAAGATTTATTCTAGCAGGAGAAGACGACCAGACAATGAAAATAAACCAGGAGAAGTTTCCATAAACCACCTACAAAAGATGGACAGAGATGAGAAAATTCCTTGTTCTGTGGGGAGATCTTCACTCCTAAAGAGCAGCTCAAAGTTTGGAATAAACAAGTGAGTGTGTCTTTGTACTGGGGAAAGTGACAAGATTGTACTGATGATGGTACATTTAGGTGGAGGAATATGATGACTATAATGATGATGGTACAGTTAGGTGGAGGAATATGATGACTATAATGATGATGGTACAGTTAATTGGAGGAATATGATGACTATAATGATGATGGTACAGTTAAGTGGAGGAATATGATGACTATAATGATGATGGTACAGTTAAGTGGAGGAATATGATGACTATAATGATGATGGTACAGTTAATTGGAGGAATATGATGACTATAATAATGATGGTACTGTTAAGTGGAAGAATATGATGACTATAATGATGATGGTACAGTTAAGTGGAGGAATATGATGACTATAATGATGATGGTACAGTTAATTGGAAGAATATGATGACTAAAATGATGATGGTACAGTTAAGTGGAGGAATATGATGACTATAATGATGATGGTACAGTTAATTGGAGGAATATGATGACTATAATGATGATGGTACAGTTAAGTGGAGGAATATGATGACTATAATGATGATGGTACAGTTAAGTGGAGGAATATGATGACTATAATAATGATGGTACAGTTAAATGGAGAAATAAGATTACTATAATAATGATGGGACAGTTAAGTGGAGGAATATGATGACTATAATGATGATGGTGCAGTTAAGTGGAGGAATATGATAACTATAATGATGATTGTACAGTTAAGTGGAGGAATATGATGACTATAATAATGATGGTACAGTTAAGTGGAGGAATAAGATTACTATAATAATGATGGTACAGTTAAGTGGAGGAATAAGTTGATTATAATAATAATGTTACAGTTGTTGGGAAGAAATAAGCCAGAAGAAAGAAGGATATTAGCTCAGAACTGTTGAGAAGAAATAAGCCAGAAGAGAGAAGGATATTAGCTCAGAACTGTTGGGAAGAAATAAGCCAGAAGAGAGAAGGATATTAGCTCAGAACTGTTGAGAAGAAATAAGCCAGAAGAGAGAAGGATATTAGCTCAGAACTGTTGGGAAGAAATAAGCCAGAAGAGAGAAGGATATTAGCTCAGAACTGGGGGGGGGGGGGAAGAAATAAGCCAGAAAAAAGAAGGATATTAGCTCAGAACTGTTGGAAAGAAATAAGCCAGAAGAGAGAAGGATATTAGCTCAGAACTGTTGGGAAGAAATAAGCCAGAAGAGAGAAGGATACAAGGAAATGCTTACTAGACATAAATTACATGAAAGATTTATCTTGCTTGTTAGTTTCATCTCTTTATGGACAGAAACTGCTTAAGAGGAGACTACTACAATCTGGGCTCATGAAATCTGTACTGGCCAAGACTTTGCTCACAAGGTCTGTGGGTAAAAGGTTGCTGTACTGGTGCAGCATTGCCAGTATAGTAGATATGTTTTCGTAGTGGTGGAGCTAGTTAAAGAGTGCTCCAACATTATAGAAAAGCTCCACATAAATGAGCAGATAAGCTAAAATTTTCAGTTCCACACAGTTTGGAGCAAGTTATACATTTTCATATATCTAGACATATGACCTTGTAGTGTCTCTGAATACAATCAGAAACTTTTGAATTGAGGTTCTCTGCCATCCAAATAAATATAATTTAAAAGTATCTTTGATTTTATTTTGTGAACTTTAACCTTTCCATTAACAATTTCCAGTGAGTCCGATGGGGATGATACAGGCATCAACTCCAGCATGAGCAGTCATTCAAGTTTGGAGTATGCTTCAGTTAGGTAATATTTGTATAGAATATGCATTATTGTTCTTGTATAAATTAGTGTGATCTGTTTGGAGTATGCTTCAGTTAGGTAATATTTATATAGAATATGCATTATTGTTCTTGTATAAATTAGTGTGATCTGTAGTGAAGTTGCAAGTTGGTTTAGAAATGTCATCCTTTTGATGCTATGTGAGAATGCAACATTAAGATATGAAACAATTACTATGCAGAAATGAATACTTATTACTGTACAACAGTCTGTTTTTGTTGCATTTATTATGAACATATTTGAAGTGGTTAACAAGTTTCAGAAAACTGAACTCTTTTGTTCACAGAAAGTCAGCTCCCCTCTTGAGTGATGAGCAAAGAAGATATGCTGATGAGCTGATACAGAAGTACACTGGAAAATCTGCACAGAAATCTTCAGCAGATTTGCTGTAGGATGTGTTTCTGTTTCCCATTTGCTGTAACCTTATGTAGATTTTGAGAATACTTGTAATAGTTTTAATAAGAGCAGCAGAAAACCTGGCACAAGAAACAGAAGCTATAAATGGCTTGATTTAATGTAGTAGAGGATGTGTTGAGGTTTCTCAGCAGACATATAGGAAGTCTACCACACCAGCCACACCAATACATGATGACTACTTTCTAATGAGAAGAGAGGAATATCCTATGATTGTTTTTTCACCTCAGATGAGGATACCTGCTATTCCAAGATCTTGTGTATACAAATCTCATACTTGTTATGGATCACTAAGCATGTGGAGTTTCCTCAGACCATAGAGAACATCCTACAAGGCTTGAAGCGAAATGTTAAAGGATTATCATTATTTCACATCCTGTGAAGGAGGATTTTACCATGGTGCATGAACTCTGTAGCACCTGTGAGAATCCTGACAGATTGGATGTGACATGAGGAATGTGATCCCACACTCTGCGTCTCAGACTGGAGACATATCTTAATTGATTCAACTTTGTTTGAACATCAAAAGGGATGCTAACTGATTCAGTGTGACAAATCATTTTCCAAGATTTGCAGCTGCTAATACAACAGAAAATTGATTGGTCATCCAAAAGACAAATCTGCAAAATTTGTACCAGTCAGATTAAGAAGTGTTCAAAAACAAGGACAGTAAACTTGAAACCTCATGGAAAACATAAAATCCAGTTTTTGATGGCTGTTTTATGAATTAATAGTGGAATGTCAGCAATATCATTTCTAGATGTGGACAAGGGTTTTGTTCTTAAGTTCTGGTGTAATTTATTATGATCTGATATTTTTTCTGGTCTTTTTGTTTGTTTTTATTTCTTGATTTTTTTCTTTATTACACCATGCACCTCAAATATGTTAAGACTTTAAAATCACCTTCTTCTGACAAACTTAATCATATCCTTTATATTGTTAGAATATCAAGATAATTTTTGTATCTGCTCACATTTTTTTAGTTAGCACTTTTTTATTTTGATTCACCCATTCGATTCTCTTGTTTATTCAGATGTTTTAAATTTATGTTGTAAATAATACGCCATTTTTCCTGGCATGCAAGACACACTGATATAAAAGATGTACTTATAAATTTGGCAATATTTTAGGGAAAAACCTGAAAACTTCAATTTCCCCTGAACTGCGTAGCCCTCCCCTCAGTAATGTTTTGCTCCAAGGTTGCATACCACTGGATATTTCTGCTACTGAACTTTTTTAAGCAAAACCTGTGACTGACTTTATAAATACTGGCATATCCTCACCCATAGCTAACCTGTGAAGGATAACTTGCTTGGTGTTTATTGCTAGCTCACAAACTACAGTTTTGCTGAAGCAGTATAGACTTATGCATATGGCACTCATGGAACCTCTGTACTGATACTTGACTTACCTGCAGTGTTTTTTTTTTTTGATGCTGTGACATGTGCCTTGGGCAGTGTAAAAGTTTGTGTGTAGGCTTACATGTATTGGTGACATCCCAGAATGCACCATAAAGTTCAGCATCACATCCAGCAGTGCAGCAACAGCACAACATTCACTGACTTCTGGCATATTCTGTCTCTAATTTACTTATATTAACTTGATATTATGGTAAGTAGTGGTGCACCTGATAGATGCTTACAACTTGACTGAAGGAATAAACAGTCTGGCAATGTAAATTCATCCAAATACAAGTGATTACCGGCATGTGGCAGTGACCACTCATTTTTAAGCTTATTGAGCAGTGTGTTGCTGCTTGTCAGTTTTTTATGTTTGTTCATAATTTAATCATTTATAATGATATATATTAATTTATTGGTGCATCAGGAAACCAATGTGTTAAACATAGGTTTTGGTGTTAATCTCTCTTGTTCTTGTTCTTTTTCTCTCTCTCTCTCTCCTCTTCTGTCTCTCTTTCTCTTTGTTGGTAACCTATACCCCAAGGTCTACCATAATCCAGCTATTGAGGTCATTGCAGGATGATTTTTGGAGGGTTGTTGTTTTTAAAACAGTGTGTCTTATATGGTGGGAAATATGGTAATTACCGTAAGTTTAAGTGAGTGTTTTATAAAAATTACTATATTTCTCATTTACTCTTTTAAATCCTGCTGTGTGTACTACTGTTTACCTTCTTTTTTAAATGTGAATGTTTTACAAAGCAGAGTGAAGATTATAAAAAGTTATACAGAGCATGTAAAGCAGTTTCTTATCATGATTGGAATGTGAATACTTGTATGATTTTTTCCAAAATTTGGTTTATGCCCACTTGCTTCAATAACATTTCCCACCTGTCAGGTTTCTTTATGTACACCAGTTACATAAATATATCACTCTTCAGAAAGTAAAACAACTAAAGAATCTGTGGAGAGGAACAGACAGAACCATAAAAATAAGATTTTTAAGGGCATGCATCTTTCCCATCGCAACATATGCCTGTAAGACCTGGACACTTAACAAAACAGCTGAGAAACACATAAATGCCTTTGAATGTAAATGCTACAGAAGAGTTCTTCAAATATCATGGACACAAAAAAGAACAAATATATCCATACTACAAGAACTTAATATTGAAGAAGGTTGGCTAGTAAAGAGGATTAAACAGAGAAAACTTAAATATTTTGGACACATTAAACGTCATGATAATCTACAGAAGACCGTCTTGGAAGGGTACATAATGGGAAAAAGAAAGAGAGGAAGACCAAGGTTAAGATGGCTGCAAGAAATCGTTGATGATCTGCTAATGGATGCATCAGCAGCAAGCCATCTTACTCACAACTGAGAGGCCTACAGGAGTGCTGTTAGGGAGGCAAAGTTCCGCAAGGGACGTGCAAATGAATGAATGAATACATGGAGATAAACCTTTTTTTCTTTTTCAACAATTACACACACACACACACACACACACACACACACACCCCCCCCCCAAAAAAAAAAGATTGCTATACTCCCATCAGTAAACTGTCAAAATCATCATCATTACCAGCCATGTAAGTACAATCTGAATTCAGAAGATGTCACTAGCCTGGTTCATGTCAGTAGTCTGGTTTCACTCTATACATGGATAGCTAGGAACAGAGCAGTAGTCTGGTTTCACTCTATACATAGCTAGGAACAGAGCAGTAGTCTGGTTTCACTCTATACATGGATAGCTAGGAACAGAGCAGTAGTCTGGTTTCACTCTACACATAGCTAGGAACAGAGCAGTAGTCTGGTTTCACTCTGCACATAGCTAGGAACAGAGCAGTAGTCTGGTTTCACTCTATACATGGATAGCTAGGAACAAAGCAGTAGTCTGGTTTCACTCTGCACATGGATAGCTAGGAACAGAACAGATGAAAGAAAATTCAAGTCCCATAAACCCCATCAATTAGTTCCCATATCCACAAAAGATATGAATTCCCCCAGTAAAGAACACCTGATCTGTTATCCCAGGTAATTCTCTTGTGATTTTTCTTTCTCTCACATCTCACTAAAGTGCTTAGTCTACGATTTTTTCCAGGTCTAATCCTACAAAACTGTTCGTTTACTTTACCTTATGAAAGCCTCATAGTTTCCTATTTATTAAAAATCTTTCCTTAAAACTATACCTGAAACTAACTTCATGTAATAAGTATTCATTCGTTTGTTATTGTTGTTCAAGTCTGCACCAGACATGGCAGGAGGCCATGCGTATGTTTGTTTAAAAAGTTGGTACCTGCTAGAGAAACTGAATCTAAGCTACAAAATTTCTGTGTCACGACCTCATTTCTTTCTGGGTGTCACGATCCCTCATGTCTACTGAACAGTTACTAAAGACAGTGTCAATAAAACACCTTTTTTTGGGGGTGCTAGTTGGCTAAGTCAGTAGTACACTGTTCTCTTGTGGCTAGATGGCTGCTCGTCCTACTGGAGTCTGTGTTCGAATCCTGGTTAATTTTCTTGTGATTTTTCTTTCTCTCACGTCTCACTAAAGTGCTTTGTCTACAATTTTTTTGAGGTCTAATCCTACAAAAGTGTGTTCTCTTACTTTACTGATCTGTTATGGGCTTGAACTTAGTTCTAGTGGTTTTTATGGGAGTATTTGTTCTCCTTCATACACTGACAGATACGTGGCCTTAGTTTCTAGTTTCAGAAATTGACTTGTGTGTTTTTGTCTTGACAGCAACTAATTTTGTGTTTTTGTCTTGACAGCAACTAATTTTGTATTTTTGTCTTGACAGCAACTAATTTTGTGTTTTTTGTCTTGACAGCAACTAATTTTGTGTTTTTTTGTCTTGACAGCAACTAATTTTGTGTTTTTGTCTTGACAGCAACTAATTTTGTGTTTTTTGTCTTGATAGCAGCTAGTTTTTGTGTTTTTTTGTCTTGATAGCAACTAGTTCTTGTCTTGACTGCAACTAGTTTTTGTCTTGATAGCAACTAGTTTTTGTCTTGACTGCAACTAGTTTTTGTCTTGATAGCAGCTATTTTGTGTGTTTTTTGTCTTGGTAGCAACTAATTTTGTGATTTTTGTCTTGACAGCAACTGATTTTGTATTTTTGTTGATAGCAGCTAGTTTTTGTGTTTTTTGTCTTGAAAGCAACTAGTTTTTGTCTTGACAACAACTAATTTAGTGTTTTTGTGTCTTGACAACAACGAATTTTGTGGTTTTGTCTTGACAACCAACTAATTTTGTGTTTTTTGCCTTGATAGCAACTAGTTTTTCTTTTTGTCATGATAGCAACTAGTTTTTGTCTTTTTGTTTTGTTAGAAACTAGTTTTTGTCTTGATAGCAACTAGTTTTTGTCTTTTTGTATGGTTAGCAACTAGTTTTTGTGTTTTTGTCTTGATAGCAACTAGTTTTGCATTTTTGTCTTGACAGCAACTAGTTTTGTGTTTTTGGCTTGACAGTAACTAGTTTTTGTGTTTTTGTCTTGACAGCAACTAGTTTTGTGTTTTTGGCTTGACAGTAACTAGTTTTTGTGTTTTTGTCTTGACAGCAACTAATTTTGTGTTTTTTGTTTTGATAGAAGCTAGTTTTTGTGGGGTTTTTTTTGGATGAGTTTTCTCAGAATTTTCTCAGAATTTTCAGAGTTTTCTCAGCTGCCATGCCTAAATATTGTGGTTACATTGATGGGTGTCTAATATTTCATAGCTTTACATGAGAAAGGATCATCTAGACCTACTACCAAGATCCTCTGAAAATAGAATATCTGCCTGTAATGTGACGTGCGCTAGATGAATCAGAACACACAACAAGGAAGGGGAAATAGGAAATCCTGTGAAGGTCTTCTTTTTAAACTCCATGGCAGGAGAGTGAGAATCTAAGAGAGCAATAACTTGGTTAAAAAATATCCCAGTGTAGTTGAACTGAAGATCCTTTGCTTGCAAGTAGCATGCTGTCCACTGAGCTTCTCATGTCCACAGCTTGGTACTGCTTGAGATGCTACTGGCAGGTTCAAGAACTACAGACTGAAGAACTAAAACCATGGTCTGCAAGAACTACAGATTGAAGAATTAAAACCATGGTCTTCAAAAACTACAGACTGAAGAACTAAAACCATGGTCTTCAGTAACTACAGACTGAAGAACTAAAACCATGGTATTCAAGAACTACAGACTGAAGAACTAAAGCCACGGTCTTCAAGAACTACAGACTGAAGAACTAAAACCATGGTCTGCAAGAAACAATTTTGTGAAAGAAATAAGAAAATATAGCAGAGTAGCAGTGAGCAGATAACATGAAAAATCTTGAGTACACACTAAAATCAGGGTAGGCAGACAAAGAGACAGAAGAAGCATGAGAAAACAAGCTGGCACTCTAAGTTCTAGATTAACAAGAGCCCATGTGTGGTATTGTTTGTTTCATAGTTCTAGGATAAGTGAGACACTCTTTTGTCTTCTATTAATATAACAGTTGTTATATCCCAACCCTTTGTCTTACATTAATATGATAATTGTTATACCCAATATTTTGTCTTACAGTACTATAACAATTGTTATACCCCAACCTTTTGTCTTCTATTAATATAACAGTTGTTATATCCCAACCCTTTGTCTTCTATTAATATAACAATTGTTACACCCCAACCTTTTGTCTTCTATTAATATAACAATTGTTATACCCCAACCTTTTGTCTTCTATTAATATAACAATTGTTATACCCCAACCTTTTGTCTTCTATTAATATAACAATTGTTATACCCCAACCTTTTGTCTTCTATTAATATAACAATTGTTATACCCCAACCTTTTGTCTTCTATTAATATAACACTTGTTATGTCCCAAACCATTGTCTTACAGTAATATAACAGTACTTATACCCAAACATTTGTCTTATATTTTACAGTGATAATTCATGATCTACCAGTCTACTCATCATGTATGTCTCTCTCCATCTCTCTCAAAAAAAATTACTTCAGAAATTTAGTGAAAGACAAAACTGATAGTAAATCAATCTGGAAAGCAATTAATACTCTTGTAAATAAAAGGAAGCAAACTGACCCACAAACACTTAACTGTGAACATACTTGCACTAACTTCAGTGAACATTTTAGGGAAGAAATTAGTATTCTAAAATCTTCATTACCGACCCCAAATTGCGACCTGAGTGTGTTGAAAACTTTCAGCGACAGTAAATGTGTAAAGCTAAAACAAATTAATATTCCTTTCCTCACAGTCGGTGAGGTTTATAACACATCCGGTCCTTAAAGAACACTAACTCAGCAGGATGTGATGACATTAGTAACAAGATACTATGGTACGATGCACCAGTTATCACAGACACACTAACATACTTATACAATTTGTGCATTGACAAACAATATTTCCCTGACGCTTTTAAACTTGCCAAAGTTTTTCCTCTTTTTAAATCTTGACCGACTAGTGATCTCTCAAACTATAGACCCATATCCATTCTGTCATCACTATCTAAACCTCTTGAAAAGCATATACAAAAGTTAACACTGCTCCACATGCAAGAAAACAATCTACTAATAGACAGTCAGTCAGGTTTTAGACCAAATTACTCCTGCCACACAGCATTAACTAAAATGACAGAAAGCTGGCTGTCTAATATAAATGATGACAAATTGTGTGGTGCTGTCTTTGTTGATTTCAAGAAAGCCTTCGATATGATTGATCATGAAATTCTTGCAAAAAAAGCTGGAAGGCTATAGATTACACCCTGACCTAACAAAATTTATTACATCTTTTCTCTCAGGTAGAAAACAAGTAGTTTGCTTTAGAAACAAAATATCTGGCTCGTCTGTGGTTGATACCAGTATTCCTCAAAGCTCCATTCTTGGTCCTCTTCTCTTTGCTACCTATATTAACGACCTACCACTACATTTAAAGCACTCTTCATATGATCTTTTTTCTGATGACTGTACTGTTTACAATAGTGACTAAGACATCAATAAACTACAGACAACGCTCCAAAATGATATAAACAGTTTGATTAAATGGAGTAATAAAAATGGTATGTTGATAAACACCAACAAAACAAAATCCATGCTCATCACTACAAGACAGAAACTGCAGAATGCAACAAAAACTTCTCTACAGCTTTGTGCTGGGACTAAGGCAATAGAAAATGTTCATGAACATAAAACCCTAGGACTCATCATTGATCAGCATTTAACTTGGAATTCTCACGTACATAACCTAACAAACTTGATTGCACAGAAATTTTACCAATTAGCCAAAATAAAACACTTTATCGACAAAGACACAAGAAAGATATACTACATATCACACATACAAACACACTTAGATTACTGTTCCACAATCTGTGATGGATGCTCAGTCTCAAACACAAAAAGGCTCCACTCACTTCACAAGCGAGCATTAAATCTTATTTGTGACAAACACCCAGTACAGACTGTAGATCAACACAAACAACTCAAAATTCTACCCCTCAAAAATAGAATCATTTTTAATAAAGTTAAGTTTGTTCAGAGAATTCTGTCACACAATGCTCCACCTTACTTGTGGTCACTATTTACGTATAATACTAAACATAGCCAGCGTTTAAAAAAAACTGTCTTCTTCCTAAACCCAGGATTGATCTGTACAAGAAAAGCCTTGCATACTCTGCAGTACAGCTCTGGAACACCCTCCCCTACCATTTAAAATCCATTGGTAATACTTCATCTTTTAACTCAAACCTGTTTAATTATTTACTTGCTTGTAATTATATGCCTCCATAAAATAACCAGCACTCTCTCAACACGTGACTCGCCAACCATCAAGTACTAAAATGACATAGTTAGAAAAACAACTTGTTAGATATTGTTAGAAATTATTTTAATGTCTGTTAAAAAAAAACATATGTTAGAAGATCTGTATTTACAATGTATTTTTGTTTATGTATATGTCTGCGTATGTATGTGTGCGTGAGTGCTATTTTATTAGGTTAATTACTTCTTCTCTTTTACTTTGACTGTAGTAGTTAAATCTTACACTCTTTTGATATGTTTTTTCCTAATTTAATTTGTATATTTGTACTAAATCAAGTGTGTGGGAAGAATGAAAGATGGAGTGATGAAGGGCAGAATGTAAGACGGGCCCGCGTGCCCAATTCTTTACCCTTGAAAAATAAAGATTATTCATTCATTCATTCATTCTCTCTCTCTTTCTCTATCAAAATACTGAACAATTTCCTCTTCAACAAAGTCAAGTTGGTACATCAAATTCTTTCACGGCATGCTCCGCCTTATCTATGGAACCTGTTTAAGTCCCTGAGCTACGAACAAGTTGCTCCCCCTCTTCCCCCCCCCCCCCCCCCCCAGTGTTCTACGGCAAGTGGTGGGAATAAACAGCAAAGTTGTATAGAAAACTTTCCAGTTAATGTTCTCAATTCTAAAAAGATGTGTAAGTGAAATGTATCCATTTGTTGTCCTGCCTTGTCCCACGATTCAGCACGATTCTAAGGGACATGCCGTCAAATTATTAGATAACGTAGAAGGTCAGGGACATTATAATCTAGTAAACATTCTTACCCTAGCTCTGTATCTCTGTCTAAAGATCGTGCTTATTTTCTCCGTCAGCACCGCTCTAATAGCTGTTTTAGTCACTGTTTACCTGTATCGAGCTTCCCAGTCTTGGAAGCTACCCTCACATCCATCATCTTCTCTTAAAAGAGCGTTGTGCTACGGAAGGCTACTCGCGCAGAGTCCGAGTTCTCAACAGAAAAAGAATACAACAGTACATACATAAGCACTCTCAGATGTCAGTTTTGCTTTATTAGCTACAACTTGAACGTGCTGGAGTCCTCGCGCTGTGTTTACTTATCACTCCGATAAGAAGAAGAGCCTCGTTTGTGTTCCAGTGTTTCTCCTCCTGTGAAGATGGCCTGGATTGTTTCTAACGTTCAAAGTGAAGCATCCGAGTTAAGAGAATTTGATCTGATGGACGTCTCCGTGTTGTTACATGATAATACAGTGTGTAGACTGGTATTCTAGTGTCTTATCATTGTTTTTGTGTAACAAGACATCTGAATGCAGGACTTTGTTGTGTATTTTGTTTGTTGCTCAGTGTGTGCATGGGGGGGGGGAGATAGAACACTGAAGAAAGATATTAGGGGAAAAAAAAGAAAATTTGGAGGAAGAAAAAGACGGAGAAAGAGCACTTATTATTTCGTGTCGAGAGAACACGATCCTCAAAGGTTGGGAACCGCTGAAAAAAAAAAACACCCATGAAAAAGTTATTTTACACATTCCCTAGATGAAAGACAAAGACCATCAAAAGAGGCAGTAGAAATTTAAAACCTTCAGAAATATATTTACTTCATTTAAACAGACGACACAAACGCTGTTTCTTTGATTTGCTCGTCAGTTTTTTTTTTAAACTGCTGTTACTGCCACGGAACCGGACATGTATTCTCGTAGTCTCCTATTTTTACTACGGGTGTGGATAAGTACAAACGGCCGTGCTTGAGAAATAGCGCAGTTGTCGGCACCTGTGAATGTGGAATGATGAAGATACTATCCTACTTTTTCGTGTGGCTCCCAGAAACGGGCTGTTATTTTCATTCTGCCTGGCTGATGGTAGGGCTCCACCTCCACGTGATGGTGGACTTCACTGAGAAACATGCTCCTTGCCTTCATCTTCCCTGTGCTCCATGGATCCTTTGGGTGGGTGGGGGTGAAGTGCAGATTCACACATCATGTCTAGATTACCTGGAATACAAGAAACTTGTGAAAGTTTGTATACTATGTGTGTGTGTGTGGGGGGGGGGGGTGGGTTGAAGTGCAGATTCACACATCATGTCTAGATTACCTGGAATACAAGAAACTTGTGAAAGTTTGTATACTATGTGTGGTGGAAGGAGGGGAAAAGAGATTGATTGATCTTTATTTCAAAAGGGATAAGAATTGGCACGCAGGCATGCCCGTCTGATATTCTGCCCTTTATCATACAACTTTCACTCTGTTCTAGACATTCTACAAATATACTGCTCATATAACAAACATAATTAACAATAAAGTAACTACATACACATATAAATTACTATCAACCAAACAAAAATTTCATTACTATTCAGAATAATAAGTTCGGTGTCTGTAAGAGCAGTCTAAAATAAAGTTTTAAGATTCATGGAGGTATGTAGGTCAACATCAAATAGATATTGGAATAGTTTGTAGGAAGGAGTATAGTTTATATTTTTTATACAGGATGGGAGGATATTCCAAAGATGAGCAGCAGAATAAGTAAAGCTTTTCTTATAAAGATCAGGTCTAGGTTTTGGAAGACTGCAAGCATTGGCTGCACTTTGGACTAAATTTAAGGCTTATCAATACCTCGAGCTCTCGTGAATGCCTTTTAAATCTTTCAGAACGCAGGGGCAAAAAATGTACCAAGGTGAAGGTCGCACGAATGTTGAGGCGGGAATGAGAAATATCTTGAGTCTATTGACGATGATATAAATTGTCATTTCTTATCAAAATGGCAGACTGTCATCTCTCTCAGTCATCAGTAACCATAGGGTGATGCCAATCACAAGCGAAAACTATCTTCCCAATACATTTTCTGTGTGTTTCTTGTTGTTTAACTCTTGACTCCTCTACTGATCCCTGGAGTGTCTGTCCACCTTCCAGAGCTGATCACCGGAGGGGGGGGGGGGTAGGGGGAGACTGGATGAATTTCTGACTCCAGAACATGTTTGCTCATCACTGAATTAGAAGGCGAGGCCTGATAGAGTAGGGATCACAATCATGGATTAGAAGGCGAGGCCTGGTAGAGTAGGCATCACAATCATGGATTAGAAGGTGAGGCCTGGTAGAGTAGGCATCACAATCATGGATTAGAAGGCTAGGCCTGGTAGAGTAGGCATCACAATCATGGATTAGAAGCCGAGGCCTGGTAGAGTAGGCATCACAATCATGGATTAGAAGCCGAGGCCTGGTAGAGTGGGAATCACAATCATGGATTAGAAGCCGAGGACTGGTAGAGTAGGCATCACAATCACGGATTAGAAGCCGAGGCCTGGTAGAGTGGGAATCACAATCATGGATTAGAAGCCGAGGACTGGTAGAGTGGGAATCACAATCATGGATTAGAAGCCGAGGCCTGGTAGAGTGGGAATCACAATCATGGATTAGAAGCCGAGAACTGGTAGAGTGGGAATCACAATCACGGATTAGAAGCCGAGGCCTGGTAGAGTGGGGATCACAATCATGGATTAGAAGCCGAGGATTGGTAGAGTGGGAATCACGATCACCGGACTATAACCCTCTGAGACAGTGGTTCTCAACCCATGGACCGCGGCCCAAATGTGGGCTGTGACAGGGAGTATTGTGGGTCGCGCTGAAGTCTCAAAGCAGCCAAAAAAGAAAAAGAGAAAAATAGATACAATAAAAAATTATTCCGCGTTTTTCATGCAATGCATAATTCACGCCCGAAGACATTAAAGCGTACAATTGGATTGGTAATCCTTTTCAGTGGGCATTCTCTGAATTAACCGGTCGTGCACAAGAAGAATTAGCCTAACTGTCTAGTGATCGCACATTACAAATCAAATTTAACGACCCCGCTGTGGATATCTCTTCCTTTTGGTGCTCTGTTTCGCTGGAATATCCGTTGTTGTCAGCCCTGGCGATGAAAGTTCTTCTACCTTGTTCAACAACTTATTTATGCGAAGTTTCATTTTCTGTATTGACTGCCGTGAAAATATCGTTCAAGATGAACGTGGAGGATGATCTTCGAGTGTGTTTGTCACAAATTCCCGCCAGAATAGACATGCTATCAAACCGGAAACAGTGCCATCTTTAAGGTAAATGAAAAGAACTTTTGTGTAGCAATGAATATGCAGTTAAACATGTAGAGAAAATATTACATAATAGTTTATAAAATTAGATTTATACCTTTTAGATATAAAGCACTTATTAGTGGACCGCAAAAATGTTTGACTTTTAAATGTGGGCCGTGCAGCAAAAGGGTCTGAGAACCGCTGCTCTAAGACTGCCGTTTGAAAATTCTCAGAGATACAGGTGCATGCTTATGAAATCTGATATTTTCGTCACCTTAAACTGAGAATCATATGCTGCCGTGGCACTGCTGATCCCAATATGTTTAGCAAAATGTGTCAAGCATGGTAAAGTAGCTGAGAAAATTCATAATGTTGGGTTGTCAGTCTACGGGACACCCTTGGGCAAGGTGGAGTACCCGTATAACCCCCCGATCAGGGTGACGTGAAGCCATGGGAGCAGGTGGTGGATGGAATGGGAGAGCAGCCGACAAATAATGTTGGTTATGGTCACCATTCTATGATGGTAGGCAGATGATCTCAATGTAGGGACAATAGCTAGGATCACTGACTAGTACAGTCACTGCCCGGAAGGAAAGCAATGGTAAACTATCTTCTGGAAATATACCAAGAAACTCAAACAGCAACATGGAAAGTCAAATAGGAAAAATCTGGTGGTGAGGCCCCCAGACTAGATAGATCTAATTTTAACACTGGGGAAGAATGTGAGACAGAGGTCGGTACTAGTAATTGTGATGACGGACAAAATCCTGACGGTATTATTAAGAAAAACCCCTGCACCAAATTAAAAAGAAAAATAAGAGTAGGAACATGGAATGTAAGAAGTATGTTCATTAATTCATTCATTTACATGTCCCTTGCGGAACTTTGCCTCTCAAACAGCACTCCTGTAGGCCTCTCGGTTGTGAGCAAGATGGCCTGCTGCTGCTGCGTCCATTTGCAGATCGTCAACGATTTCTTGCAGCCATCTTCGTTTTGGTCTTCCTCTTTTTCTTTTTCCCATTATGTATCCTTCCAATATGGTCTTCTCTAAATTATTATGACGTTTAATGTGTCCAAAATATTTAAGTTTTCTCTCTTTAATCCTCTTTACTAGCCAGCCTTCTTCAATATTAAGAACTTGTAGCATAGATATATTTGTTCTTTTTTGTGTCCATGATATTTGGAGAACTCTTCTGTAGCATTTACATTAAAAGGCATTTATGTTTTCTCAGCTGTTTTGTTAAGTGTCCAGGTCTCACAGGCATATGTTGCGATGGGAAAGATGCATGCCCTTAACAATCTTATTTTTGTAGTTCTGTCTGCTCCTGTATGAGGGTATATAGTATCAAATAATAAGTGACGAGATGAAAAGAACGGGGATACACATTTTGGGAATCTGCGAACATCGATGGAAAGGATCAGGACACTTCAAGAGCGAGAATGATAATATCTTTATATACTCTGGTGGAGAATTACGAGGAAAGAATTGAGTGGCTTTTTACTTGGACAAATCAATATCAAAAGAATTACTAGGTTACAATCCATCAAGTGATAGAATCTTCACTATCAGACTTATGGGCACTCCTAGAAATGTAACAATCATCCAGATATATGCACCTACATCATCAGCAGAAGAAGAGGAAGTAGAAGACTTTTATAACACACTGTAAACGACGATAGACCAGGTACAGAAAAATGATATTGTATTAATAATGGGGGATTTTAATGCAAAGATTGGTACAGAAAGAGCAGAAGATGAAGGACATGATGTAGGGAAATTTAGCATAGGACATAGAAATGAGGCAGGTGACAATCTAATGGCGTTTTGCATGGAAAATGAGCTAATGATCGCTAATACACTTTTTAAACAACATCCAAGAAGACTTTACACATAGACATCACCTGATGGGAAAACCAGGAATCAAACAGATTACATTTTAGTGCAAAGAAGGTGGAGGTCAGGTATAACATCAGCAAAAACTTTACCAGGTGCTGATTGTGACACGGACCATGAGTTATTAATAGCAGACATGAAAATAAAGATAAAAAAGATAGTTATGGGATCAAGACCACTCCGCTTTGACCTTACAAATATACCAGAACAATACGGTATAGAAGTGAAGAACCGTTTCGAAATCCTGATGGCTGTACAGGTGGAGATGACACCAGATGATTTGGCTGCGGAGGCCAGAGATATCTTAATAACAACAGCTAAAGACATGGTTCCAGTAAAGAAAACACATACGAATGGATGGATTACAGCAGGCACACTAGAACTGATAAAACAACGTAGAGAAATGAAGACGCAATGGAAAGTGACAAACAACAACAAAGAGGAATATAAATCTTTAACAAAAGAAGTACGAAGAAACATAAGAAAAGACAACAAACAATAAATACAAGATTGCTGTGAAAGAATAGAAGGACATCACAAGTGTGGAAGAGATAGTGAAATGTTTAAAGAAATGAAGACACTGATGAGAAATGTCACACCTAAGCTAACTGTAATTTATGACAAGTTGGGGAATACCTTGACAGAGACAGGGGAAATTCTAGAAAGATGGAAGGAATATTGCAGAGGAATGTATGAAACAACCGACTGTGAAAGCAGAAATCAACAGTGTGAATTATTATTGGAGGAGAAAGAACCCGAACCGACAAAAGAAGAAGTTTTATGGGCAATAAAGAATCTGAAAAATGGTAAATCACCAGGATGTGATGAGATAACAGCTGAATTTATTAAAGCAGGAGTAAAGGAATGTGCAACAATATATCATGCACTATGTAGAAAGATATGGTATTCAGGTATTTGGCCAAAAGAATGGAAAAGAACTATTCATACCACTGCCAAAAAAGGGAAACCTGAAATTATGCACAAACTACAGAACTGTTGCCCTGATTAGTCATGCCAGTAAAATTCTGTTAAAAATCATAATGGGTAGACTTCGAAAGAAAACAGAAGAAGTCAGTATGGTCCAAGCTGGTTTCAAGCACGGAAGAGGATCAAGAGGTCATATATTCAATATAAAATTAATAATAGAGAAATGCAGAGAGTTTAATGTGAATCTATATTTATCCTTTATAGACTACTCAAAGGCATTTGATTGTATACAACACCAGAAACTCTGGGAAATAATGGAAAAAATGGGATTTCCAACACATTTGATACAATTAACATCACTGCTGTATCTAGACCAACAAGCAGAAGTAAGAATAAATGGTGAAACAACAACTTGGTTTGACATAAAACAAGGGGTCCGTCAGGGATGCATATTGTCACCTTACTTATTTAACTTGTATACTGAAAATATGAGGAATGTTAGAGAAGACGTAGACAAAGAATATTACGATGACATAACAATTGGAGGTTATGAAATACCAGAGATTAAATGCGCTGATGACACAGTATTGCTGTCCACAACACAAAAAGGAATGGGAAAACTAATTATGTCGGTAAGTAAGAATAGTAAAGAGCAAAACCTCTATCTTAATGTGAAGAAAACTAAAGTGATGACAACTGACAAAACAAACATGGCAGCTGATATATGTATCAATGAGGAAAAAATGGAAGAAGTGGAGAGTTTTGAATATCTTGGATCACTGCTAACTAATAATGGAGATACAATGAGGTAAATTAAAAGGAGGACATCTATCGCTCTTCAGAAAGTAAAACAACTAAAGAAGCTGTGTAGAGGGACAGACAGAACTACAAAAATAGTATTTTTAAGGGCATGCATCTTTCCCATTGAAACATATGCCTGTAAGACCTGGACGCTTAACAAAACAGCTGAGAAACAAATAAATGCCTTTGAATGTAAATGCTACAGAAGAGTTCTTCAAATATCATGGACACAAACAAGAACAAATATATCTATACTACAAGAGCTTAATATTGATGAAGGCTGGCTAGTAAAGAGGATTAAAGAGAAAAAACTTAAAATATTTTGGATACATTAAGCGTCATGATAGTCTAGAGAAGACCATACTGGAAGGGTGCATAATGGGAAAAAGAAATAGAGGAAGACCAAGGCAAAGATGGATGCAATCGTTGATGATCTGCAAATGGATGCATCAGCAGTAGACCATTTTGCTCACAACCGAGAGGCCTACAGGAGTGCTATTAGGGAAGCAAAGTTCCACAGGGAACATGTAAATGAATGAATGTGTTGAAAATATATAGCACATATTGTAAGAGTAATGATTAAAATATATAGCATATTTTGTAGATAATAATAAAAATATATAGCACATATTGCAGATAATAACTAAAATTATTAGAATGTTATTTTAAAATGTTATTTGCTTATCTGCTGTTATTTATAGGTCCTTTCAAAACATTATTTTTTTTCTATCAGTTATGTGTATTCTTATTCCATTTTGGTATACATATGTAAGTGCATAAGGAGCAGTCAGGTGAAGGCGACCCGGGACCTAACTACCACAAAGTATTAGATTTACCTGTCAGTAGTCCTCACTGTCTGTCAACACATCTCTGCCACTGTCTGTCTACACATCTCTGCCACTGTCTGTCTACACATCTCTGCCACTGTCTGTCTACACATCTCTGTCACTGTTTGTCTACACATCTCTGCCACTGTCTGTCTACACATCTCTGCCACTGTCTGTCTACACATCTCTGCCACTGTCTGTCTACACATCTCTGCCACTGTTTGTCTAAACATCTCTGCCACTGTCTGTTTACACATCTCTGCCACTGTTTGTCTACACATCTCTGCCACTGTTTGTCTAAGCATCTCTGCCATTGTTTGTTTAAGCATCCCTGCCATTGTTTGTCTAAGCATTTCTGCTACTGTTTGTCTACACATTTCTGCCACAGTTTGCCTAAGCATCTCTGCCATTGTTTGTCTAAGCATCTCTGCCACTGTTTGTCTAAGCATCTCTGCCACTGTTTGTCTAAACATTTCTGCCACTGTTTGTCTAAACATTTCTGCCACTGTTTGTCTAAGCATCTCTGCCACTGTTTGTCTAAACATTTCTGCCACTGTTTGTCTAAACATTTCTGCCACTGTTTGTCTAAACATTTCTGCCACTGTTTGTCTAAACATTTCTGCCACTGTTTGTCTAAACATTTCTGCCACTGTTTGTCTAAACATTTCTGCCACTGTTTGTCTAAACATTTCTGCCACTGTTTGTCTAAGCATCTCTGCCACTGTTTGTCTAAGCATCTCTGCCACTGTTTGTCTAAACATTTCTGCCACTGTTTGTCTAAACATTTCTGCCACTGTTTGTCGAAGCATCCCTGTCACTGTTTGTTTCCGCATCTCTGCCACTGTTTCACTAATCGAAGATTGTCGGCTTCATAAAAGTCTTTAGGCTGCTTTCGCAATCAGTATGTACCGTTAATGCACACTGCATCAGGCCGGTCACATTTCTTGCCTCTCAAATGCTTCTTCACTGGGCCAAATATATGAAAATGGCAAAGTGAGAGGTCCGGGCTATAGGGGGTTGTTGCAGAACATCCCAGTCAAATCCAGCTAAATTCTGCTTCGTTGTATTGGCCACATAAGGTCTGGCATTGTCATCCAGAAGGATGATACCACCTTGAGAACTATCCCCCCCCCCCCATCTCTCTCTCTCCCTCTCTGAACCTTAAGTGCCCAGGGCACAAGGGGCTTTCGTAAGGGTTTTCCACAGATGCCTGTCCTTTGCCTTTTTTTTCTGCTCTTGCCCAGGTGAGCCCTCTATTGCTCAACATCCTCTCTGTTGTTCTTCTCCATGTCTATTTTGGTCTACCCTTACTTCTGTTCCCCTGTGGTGTCCTTCTTAGTGCTATTTTTTGGTAGTGAGTTGTCAGTCATTCGGAGAACATGACCCAACCATCGCCTTGAGAATTACATTCAGGAATATAGGACGCTGGTACCACACGGTTTGAACTCGTTATTCAGCTACACATAACATTCTCCTCTTCCACAATCATAATCCCTCTCCACTAAGCTCCACTCTTTTCTCACTTGTTACACATAGTTCAGAACCTCCTCACATCACAATTCCCACTACCCCAACCATAATCAATTATCTCACCTTCTCCTGGCTAGGTTACCATTGCATCACTCTCTCCCCTCAACAGTTTCCCCACCCACCACCCTTAGTTATGATCCACCTATCACACATCACAAGTCTCTATTTAAACATTCTCTACGCTCAACCATGCGCATTTTTGTACATTTCTGAACGAGCACATTTTGAACGTAGCACATTTTGAATGGGTTCGGAAAAGCTACATATTCGTTCAAGTTATAGCTAAGTGCTCTATTAATTTTATTTATTTATTTTTTAAAAATAGGATTTCATGTGAATCTCCTCTCTCTAACTCTTCGTTCTGTATGTATTTATATGATTAATAGTTCACGCCGAAACGTCACAATTTTGTAGTCGTTAAGGAATAAAGCTGTTCCTACTTTTTTCCTAGTATACTTATACCAGTACCTTCTGCACATACTGCTGTTATTTACCACGTGCAAAAATAGCCCCAGGGATGTGCCCAAACCTACATACAACACTAAATGTAGTAGAATCAATATAGGTTCTTTGTTGTAATTGAATATCGGTACAGAAACATGAGACCTTTCATCAAAAACGCCTAGTCGATATTGAACTATTTATTTGACACTGTTATATTCAAACTCTTTAGTGGAAACTATTATAATCAAGCGATTTGATGTTACTGAAATCACATTAATCAATAATGAAAACAGAAATCGTTCTGCCTTTGTAATTAACGGAACGGCACAACTTTACGAAGCATGCTCGTGATACAACCAAATATACTGTTAAAAAAAAAAGAAACGCAACACTACTTTAATCGTAATGGACACCAAATTTCAAACTTGTATCAACATTTTATTTTATGGAATTAATGCTTCAATCTTGACATGAAGAAAGACTTTAACAATGAAATAATGTTCATTAAACTTGGTTTGGACTTTTATTCTTTGCGACTGAGGCCTGCGTTTCAGTAAGGTGTATGGCCTCCTCTGGCCTGTATCAGAGAACGACATCTCCTTGACATGGATCCGATTAGCCGTTGGATCTGTTGTTGTGGGATGGCTGCCCACTCTTCCTGCAGTGCAAGAGACAACTGTCGGAGATTGGTTGGCGCATGTCTCGCTGGCGGCCTTGTCTGTTGAGTTCATCCCATAAGTGTTCTATTGGGTTCATGTCTGATGACATGGATGGCCACGGAATGGTCTGGACGTTGTTGTCAGCGAGGAACTGGGTGGTGAGTTGTGCCACATGAGGTCGAGCGTTATTCTGCTGAAAAATCGACCCTGGTGCAGCCAGAAGTGGAAGGACGAGAACACGAAGAATTTCAACGACGTATCATTGGGCATTCAGGCGTCCGTCAATTTGCACCAGGTCGCTTATTCCCATGAAGTTTATAGTTCCCACACCAGTACACCACCACCATGTGAAGGAGCCTCATCCACGCAGTTCTGGGTGTAGCGCTCATGGACTCTGCGGTAAACTCTTCTCCGTCTACCGTGTCGCTGGAGCAGAAAGAATGATTCATTACTAAACCAAACCCTTCTCCAATCACTCGCAACGGTCCATTGATAATGTTGGTCCACCCACTGCAGTCGGCTCTGCCGATGCCGGTTGGTAAGAACAGGACCTCTGTATGGTCTTCTTGCCCAAAGATCAGCGTCGTGCAGCAGGTTTCTGACCGTTTGATCTGAAATTCGACGAGCTGCCGTCATTGACTGGACTGTTGAGGACGCAGATGCAAATCGATTCCTGAGGTGACAGCCGTATGAAGCGGTCTTCGGCGGGAGTTGTGACTATGGGTCTTCCACTGCTCAGCCAGTCTGCAAGTGAGCCAGTTTATTGAAATCATCTCCAAAGGCGACTAATGATGCTTCTAACCACATTAAATTGTCTGGCCATTACACTTTGTGACCGTCTAGTCTGTAAACGTCCAATGATGAGTCGTTGGTCTGTAGTGAGATGAGCCATATTTGCGCATTGAATTTTCAAATGAATTGATTCGAGGAGCGCCAGTCTTTTATAGGTATTCAATAACATGGTCAGTGAGTTTTGTGTTCAGTAAGTTTCACGGGATTCTCGTGAACCTGACATGAGTTATTGTCAAAAATGCTGTATTGACTAGTGTCGCTTTTCTGTGCTCATGAATCATCTGTTAAGTACAATTCAGGTCAGCGCGTGAAGTTGATGTCCAAGTGAACGTTTCAGGCAATTTACCCTTGTCTGATCAGCAAACTTCAGTTTAAATCGCAACATCGTGTTTGTTGCGTTTCTTTTTGTTTTCTTGAACAGTATGTTTAGACATCGATTCTCAAATATACCGTTTGTCTATAATATTCGTAGACGGTGCGAGTTGGCTCGCGCTAGGTGCTTATAACAGGATTTTGGTGTGAAAATACTGCAGCTTACTTTCTTCTTGTATCTTTTATCATCTTGTGCCGTCTCCATATTGAAAAATGATTTCAATATAACGCCAAATAGTAATCTCTTGTTAATTGTGCAGCTAGACCATCTGCCCCATTGTGATCTCCGAACTATTGTATTTTACCTGTTTATAGCATCATATATATATATATATATATATATATATATATATATATATTCAATATCATATTAATAATAGAGATATGAAGAGATTTAATGTGAATCTGTATTTATTATTTATAGACTATTCAAAGGCGTTTGATTGTGTACAACACCAGAAACTTTGGGAAATAATGGAAAAAATGACATTTCCAACACATTTCATGCAATTAACATCACTGCTGTATCTAGACCAACAAGCAGAAGTAAGAATAAATGTTGAAACAACAACTTGGTTTGACATAAAACAAGGGGTCCGTCAGGGGTGCGTACTGTCGCCTTACTTATTTAATTTGTATACTGAAAATATAATGAGGAATGTTAAAGAAGATGTAGACAAAGAATATCACGATGACATAACAATTGGAGGTTATGAAATACCAGAGATTAGATATGCTGATGACACAGTATTACTGTCCACAACACAAATAGGAATGGAAAAACTAATTATGTCAGTCTGTAAGAACAGCGAAGAACAAAACCTCTATCTTAATGCGAAGAAAACTAAAGTAATGACAACTGACAAAACAAAAAAGGCAGCTGAAATATGTATCAATGAGGAAAAATTGGAAGAAGTGGAGAGTTTTGAATATCTTGGATCACTGCTAACTAATAATGGAGATACAATGAGGGAAATTAAAAGTAGGACATCTGTCGTTCTTCAGAAAGTAAAACAAATAAAGAAGCTGTGTAGAGGAACAGACAGAACTACCAAAAAAAAAATTTTTAAGGGCATGCATCTTTCCCATGGCAACATATGCCCGTGAGACCTGGATACTTAACAGAACAGCTGAGAAACATAAATGCCTTTGAATGTAAATGCTATAGAAGAGTTCTTCAAATATCATGGGCACAAACAAGAACAAATATATCCATACTACAAGAATATCGAAGAAGGCTGGCTATTAAATAGGATTAAAGAGAGAAAACTTAAATTTTCTGGACACATTAAACGTCATGATAATTTAGAGAAGATTCTTGGAAGGGTATATAATGGAAAAAAGAAAGAGAGGAAAACCAAGGCGAAGATAGCTGCAAGACATCACTGATAATCTGCAAATGGATTCATCAGCACCAGGGTAACTTTTTTACAACTGAGAGGCCTGCAAGAGAGCTGTTATGGAGGCAAAGTTCCGCAAAGGATATGCAAATGACTGACTGGCTGATAGGATCCGTATCGCTTGCTCTTCTGCCATCACACCCCGAATATATCTTTTACATAATAATCAGAAAACATGGAAGGAGAATATTCCTATTTCAACAAAACAAAATAAGCAAGTCTGTAAATAAATCAGATTTTGTAAATTGTTAATTAACTGTAGTTCAACAAAATAATTATATCAAATACACATACAACTATTAATTAAATATAAATGGACCGGTACTACAGGACACAATAATCATACACACACAGCACAGACAACAATGGTACTAGATGAAGATGTTTGTTTCACAAATGAAGTTCCCTGTTAAATTGCATCTGGAGTCATTTAGGCTCCAAAAATCATGGCCGCTGCCCATCTCCACGCAGTCTTCATTAGTGTACGAATTGTCTGGCTGACCTACACAAAATTTGCGAAATTAAATTAGTCTAAGCAAGAAGGATATATATATATATATATATATATATATATATATATATATATATATGCTGGAATTTGTTTCATTACTACACTTTCTATGAAAAAGAAAATTGAAAAATGAAGTAAATGACGTCATCACAAAATGTACTAAAAAAGTCATTTAATTAGCCACAGTAGTGATTGCAATGATACAAGCTGTTTTTGGTTAGCTGGAATGTACCACTGAAGTATTCATTATAACAGGTGTTGGAAATGTCCACCACGGGCTTCAAGACATGACTGTACACGTCTCCTCATATTGTCAAATACCTTTTGTAACGTGTCTGTTGTTATTTCTTGAATGGTAATTCTGATTGCTTCTTTCAGGTCCTCAGTTGTTTGTACATTATTGTTGTAAACATTTCCTTTCAAGAAACCCCACAGATAATAATCTAATGGATTTAGACCTGGAGAACGAGCAGGCCAAATTCCACGAGATACGCGATTTGCGAAAATTTCTTCCAAAAACAAAAAACTGTGTGTTGCTGTAGCTGTGTGTGCAGTTGCACCATCTTGCTGGAACCACGCTTCTTCAATTTCACGTTCATTCAGCTGTTCTAAAAAAAAGGTTCCAGAATGTCAGTGCGGTACCGATCGGCATTTATAATGTTGTTGAAGAAAATTGGTCCAATTAAACATTTTCTACTGACGGCACACCATACCCCAATTTTCGCATCGTGTAGCGGTGCTTCATGAAATGCATTGGGATTAACACTGCTCCAAATACGATTATTTTGGCTATTAACGTATCCAGATAGATGAAACCATGCCTCATCAGAGAAGAATGTTAGATCGAGAATTGACTCCTTCAGCTAAAAATGCTTGAAACCACGTGGAGTAGTTGACTCTGGATTGATTGTCACACTCTTTTAGTTCAGACACAACAGAAATCTTGTATGGATAAAAATTTAACCGAAATTTAAGAATTGTGTGCGCTGTGCTCAGTGATACGTTCACTTCTTGTGACATTATGGAGTTTTCAGGATTCTGTCTTGAATATCTAGACATTTTTCTTGAGACACAGCAGGCCTACCAGATCGCGGAGCATCTTACACAATTCCCATATCACGAAACTTATTCAACAAATTTCTAACCGTAGTGCGATGAGTTCTTCAGATATCATGGACACAAAAAAGAACAAACACATCCATACTAAAAGAACTTAATATTGAAGAAGGCTGGCTAGTAAAGAGGATTAAAGAGATAAAACTTAAATATTTTGCACACATTAAACGTCATGATAATCTACAGAAGACCATCTTGGAAGGGTATATAATGGGAAAAAGAAAGAGAGGAAGACCAAGGCGAAGATGGCTGCAAGACATCGTTGATGATCTGCAAATGGATGCATCAGCAGCAGGCCATCTTGCTCACAACCGAGAGGCCTACAGGAGTGCTGTTAGGGAGGCAAAGTTCCGCAAGGGACATGCACATGAATGAAAGTGCGATGAGGAGGTTTTTTATCAGGAAATTTTGCTATAAATCTCTGAACAACCATCCGTGTGTATCGATCGCCATTTCGAAACCAAAAAAATTTCTTTTTTTCCGTTGATAACACCATTCTGTTTTGAGTGCAACAAATTACTCCAGCAGATGGCAACCATTCCCTGCATTTTTCTTCACGACTGACTGTGCAGCACATTTTTTTATGACGTCATTTTCTTCATTTTTACATAGAAAGAGTAGTGAAATTTAAAACACACACACACACACACACACACACACACACACACACACACACACACACACACACACACACACACACACACACACACACACACACAAGATCCGACAATTAAGTAATGAGACTAATTCCATAAAAACATAAAAAAATAAAATAAACAGCAGCTGAAGATATAACCTGTATTTTATTCAAAGTAAGCCCCTTGTGAATTGATACAGCGAGTGGCACTATCAACGAACACTGTAACGACCTCTACAGTTCTTCTGTGGGTATGGCCCTTAAACTCGATGTTACGACCCTTTAGATGTCATCAGTATCGTCAAAGAAGCGTCTTTTTCATCGTTAACTTTAATTTTGGGAATAGAAAATAATACCAGGGAGACAAATCTGGGGATTAGGGTGGATATTTGAGAACACACACTAGTTTTTGGGCCAATAATTCTTGTTCAACTATCGCCCGGTGAGCCAGTGCATTATCATGAAGAAGGAAAAAACTGCCAGGTGTTGAATACTCAGGTTGGACTCGGAGAATCCTTTTCAATAGGCTTTACGAAATAATTAAATAAACTTTGGCAGTGACAGTCTGTCCCTCTGGAATAAATTCTTTGTGAATATCTCCTTTGCTGTCTTAGAAGCACACCAACATTGTCTTCACTTTCGACTTTTGAAGACGAATTTTTTTACCTTTTGGTGATGATGATGACTTCCACTGAGCACTTTGGCGTTTAGTTGTGGGATCATAGCAGAAAATCCGTGTTTCATCCTCTGCAACAATCACATTTAAGAAATGTTTATTTCTGCGACACGTGTTGATGATGTCTTTTGCGTACTCAACACGCTGATGTTTTCGTCATCAGACAACAAATGTGGTACAAACCAGTAAGCAACTTTTTTCATGCCCAAATCTTCCATTAAAATTTACGAATGATCTCTCGGTTAATATCAATTTCATCTGCAATCATCCTCACATTCAAATAACGATCTTCTTGTATCTTTTCTCTGACTTTTGCAATGATTTCCTCATTACGAACAGAAATTGGGCGTCCATGTCTAGTTGCATTTGTAATCATTTCCACACCACGTTTGAATCGTAACTACCACCTGAATGTCTGTGCACGAGATAAACAATTATCCCCATAAACTTGTTCCATCACTTCAACTGTCTCAATGGGATTTTTTACTGAGTTTTAAACAGAATTTAATGTTAGCTTTTTGCTCTATGCTGATTACGTGACAATACATCTCTAACTAGGTGAACAAAATGGCGGGTTGTTCGTCGTCCGCTTATCTGGCGGCAATGAAAAGTTGGCAAATCATAGATGAAGGTTGCCTCTTTGGATTCCATGCTTTGCTTCGTAGATGGTATTTTTGTCTTGGTCATAATAAATCAGTCTCTTTACTTAATTGTCGGACCTTATATATATATATATATATATATATATATATATATATATATGTTCTTTTCCCTGTGAACATAACATTGACAGAAGTAATTTGCTAACGTGGATATAAAATGAATCATCATCATCATCAGGTGCCGTGCCGACTGGCGTTGGCTATTATGCTTCTCCAGAGTACCCGATCCTTCATGCAGGCCATCAATTCAGTTGGTGATCTCCTCTCACACATAAAATGAATGCCAGTTCCTTTTTGTGTGTATATATTCGTACATACATATATGCCTTTTGGTAAGAGAAATAATTTGCCAAACACTGGCGTACAAAATATAACCGAGTATGTATTAATCTTGTATGAGATACCGTTTGAAACTAGAAGAACCTGAGAGTACGGGCACAAGAATCAGGGTGGGAAGAATGTAGTGGTTTAGAAGAATAGAATGAGTGTCAGAAGAATGTAGTGGTTTATAAGAATAAAATGAGTGTCAGAAGAATGTAGTGGTTTAGAAGAATAGAATGAGTGTCAGAAGAATGTAGTGGTTTAGAAATATAGAATGAGTGTCAGAAGAATGTAGTGGTTTAGAAGTACAGAATGAGTGTCAGAAGAATACAGAGGTACAAACTATAAACTATAGAATCAGTATTAGAAAAAAAAAACTATATACTGATGTGCCTTTCATGAAAACTAAAGTCAGGTATCTTTAACTTATCATCATCATGTGCCATGCCGCCTAGAGGGGTTTGCGACCATGTCTCTCCACAGTTTCCGATCTTTCATGTTATTCATCTGTTCTATTGTTGTGCTTCTCCCACGCCATTTTGTCAAGCCATCTAAGATTTTCCTTCTTGGTCTACCTCTCTCTATCCTGCTTCCAATTTCCCCCGTTCTCACGATATTTTCGATTCCTCCGCTTCTCTTTATACGGCCTAGCCTGCCTCTCCTGTAGTGTGTTTATTAAGATTCGTTTCTCTCTGGTTTTTATTAAGAATTCTTCCTTTGTCATTTTAGCTGTCCTTGGCATTCTTAACATTCTTCGTAGCAACCACATTTCAGTTGCTTCTAATGCTCTTGTTTTTGTTGGTGACTATGATTTGATTCCGCATAGCAGTACTGACTCGATATAGCATTTAAAGGCTCTTTTCTTAGTATTTACTGATAAAGATGGACTGCACACAATAGATTTCATTTTCTAAAATGCTGCCTTTGCCTGACATATTCTGTTTTTTGACCTATGTATTATACCTACCATCTGATGTTATCGTAGTAGCAAGGTAACTTGAATTTGCGCGCTTGTTTTGATGTTATTCCAATGACTTTTACATTGCATTCTGGTGCGGATATTTTTCTGGACACGACCATCATTTCTGTTTTCTTTCTGTTTAGTGATAGTCCTTTATATTCACTTTCTGCTACTGCCAAAGCTAACAGCTCTTGTAGATCTTTTTCACCGTCTACAATCATGACTGTCGTCAGCGTATCTCACAGAAAAAACTATTTAATAAAACTGACAATGTAAAAAATAACCAACTAAATGCTCACTCCCGGTACCTTTAACGTTTTAACCACTCCCTAAACTTACGTAACTCTTTACCTCCTCTCCACGCCCACTTCCACAGCGAAGTAGCAGGTGTACCATCTTCCCACACAAATCTTCCCTCTTTAACTTCATCTGTAAGACCAATCCAGGTCAAGTTGCGAGTCAGGGTTAGAACGACGTAGCGCAGCAAGTCAAACTGGTCATATGACTTCGCAAGGTAGAGAATCGAACCTTTACCTGACAGACAGAAGTGATTAAAGCGACAGGTTTGCTGAGCTCTGTCCACGTGCTTTATGCTTAGTGATGTGACTACAGCGCTGCAGTAAATGCTCCTCTAAGGACTGTACTTAACTGAATTTACCATTAACTGACAGTTTATCAGGAATTATCTGTGTCTGTCTGTTTCCGCTCATCTGTCCAACGCTAAAATACACGGTACAAAAACAACATCTTTTTACTTAAAGATGAATATAAGAACTTACTTGTACAAATGTTCCTGGCATCACTGAAGTTTTGAAGTTCTTGTGAGACATACAAACAAACTACCACACTTTTGTACAAGAAAACACGAAAGCCGAGGTCAACGTTGCATATCTCTGTGTAGAAAAACAGTTCTTCATCAGACCTCTCAGGATTTGTTAACCCATAGGTCACCGCTGACCCTGTGAACATAACATTGACAGAAGTAATTTGCTAACGTGGACATAAAATGAATGCCAGTTCCTTTTTGTGTGTATATATATATATTTATATAGAAAACAATTACTCAGCAACTCTGCAAGATTTTCAAACGTACAAACATGGAACTGATCTCAGAGTCAAATGGGGTGAGAAAAGGCGGGAAACACACTCTCAGTACCAACAGACTGCAAGGAACTCACGAACTAAACAGTGCTGGACAATTTACACAAACAACAAACATTTGTCAGCTTGAAAATAAAAAACAAACAAACAAAAATTATTAATTGGTGAAAAGTGCCATAATTATTTACAAAAGCACTCGGATATTCTGATTTTCTGTGTAGCTCTTCAAGTTTTATTCTTATAATGGTAACTTTCATTGACGCTGTGTTAACTCTTCAAGTTGTATTCTTATAATGCTAACTTTCATTGACGCTGTGTTAACTCTTCAAGTTTTATTCTTATAATGCTAACTTTCATTGACGCTGTGTTAACTCTTCAAGTTTTATTCTTATAATGCTAACTTTCATTTACGCTGTATTAACTCTTCAAGTTTTATTCTTATAATGCTAACTTTCATTGACGCTGTGTTAACTCTTCAAGTTTTATTCTTATAATGCTAACTTTCATTGACGCTGTGTTAACTCTTCAAGTTTTATTCTTATAATGCTAACTTTCATTGACGCTGTGTTAACTCTTCAAGTTTTATTCTTATAATGCTAACTTTCATTGACGCTGTGTTAACTCTTCAAGTTTTATTCTTATAGTGCTAACTTTCACTAATCCTGCAATTTTCTGTTGCTTCTTCTCTTTCAGCTCATGCCCAGTCTCTCTCTCTCTCTCTCTCTCTCTCTCTCTCACACACACACACACATGACAGTATATTTGTTAGAATAAACGATAGTTATGGTAAGGAGGAGATAAGCTAGATAAAGAAAAAAGTGATCTGACTAGGAGCAGCCTTCCCGTTTTAATACCCGAGATAATCTATTTGGGAACTTGGGTGTCAAAGGTTAAGGCGTGCACTGCCAAAATTGATAACTGCAAAGTTGCACGGAAACTGAATACATTGGAAGAAGCAGACGGCAGAAGTGAAAGAATAACAATCAGGTTAAGTTTAGGTTAGAGCAGTGGTTCTCAACCCATGGGCCGCGGGCCAAATGTGGGCCGTGACAGGGAGTACTGTGGGCCGTGCTGAAGTCTCAAAGTAGAAAAAAAGAGAGAAAAGTAGATACAATAAAACATTATTCCGCGTTTTTCACGCAATGCATATTTCACGCTCAGAGACATTAAAGCGAACGACTGGACTTGTAATCCTTTTCAGTGTGCATTCTCTGAACTAACCGGTCGTGCACAAGAAGAATTAGCGGAACTGTCTAGCGATCATCATCATCAGGTGCCGTGCCGACTGGCGTTGGCTATTATGCTTCTCCAGAGTACCCGATCCTTCATGCAGGCCATCAGTTCAGTTGGTGATCTCCTCTCACACCATCCCGTCAGACTGTCCAGTATCATTTCTCTTGGTCTTCCTCTTGATCTTCTTCCTTCTATTTTTCCTGTTGTTATAATATTTTCAATGCCCCCTCTTCTCATTGCATGTCATATGAAAGTACATTGTCTCTCTCTTATCTTTCTGACAAGGTTTTTTGTTTCTCCAGCTCTTCTCATACATTCTTCATTAGTTATTTTTGCTGTCCAGGGGATTCGCAACATTCTTCTAATAAACCACATTTCTGCTGGTTCCAATGATTTTTGTGCAGACTTGCCTATTGTCCATGATTCACTTCCATATAACAAGATAGGTTCAATATAGCATTTTAGGACTCGTTTTCTAACATTCATTGATAAGGATGTGTTGGTCAATATGTTTCTCATTCTCTGAAATGCAGTCTTTGCTTGGCCTATTCTGTTCCTAATTTCTGTTTTGCATTTCCCATCTGAAGTTATTACTGCTCCAAGGTATTTGAATTTCTGCACCTGCTTTAGAATGGTTCCGTTTAATTTTATACTGCATGCTGGTGGATTCTGTTTCTTAGATATAACCATAGTCTCTGTCTTTTTGATGTTCAAAGTAAGTCCTTTCTGTTCACTTTCTTTGGCGACTTTATCCAAGAGATTTTGCAGGTCTTGTTGGTTCTCAGCTATCAGTACTGTGTCGTCAGCATACCGAAGGTTGTTAATATTGTATCCTCCAATTTTTATGCCTGGTTCTGTGATGATTGTTCTTAGAATATTCTCGCTGTACAGAGAAAAAAGATCTGGAGATAGTACACATCCTTGTTGCACCCCTTGTTTTATAGGTTGGTATTTTCCAATCTAGCGATCGCACATTACAAATCAAATTTAACGACCCGCTGTTGATATCTCTTCCTTTTGGTGCTCTGTTTCGCTGGAATATCCGTTGTTGTCAGCCATGGCGATGAAAGTTTTCTACCTTTTTCAAAAACTTATTTATGCGAAGTTTCATTTTCTGCATTGACTGGCATGAAAATATCGTTCAAGATGAACGTGGAGGATGATCTTCGAGTGTGTTTGTCACGAATTCCCGCCAGAATAGACATTCTATCAAACCGGAAACAGTGCCATCTTTAAGGTAAATGAAAAGAACTTTTGTGTAGCAATGAATATGCAGTTAAACATGTAGAGAAAATATTACATAATAGTTTATAAAATTAGATTTATACCTTTTAGATATAAAGCACTTATTAGTGGACCGCAAAAATGTTTGACTTTTAAATGTGGGCCGTGCAGCAAAAGGGTCTGAGAACCGCTGGGTTAGAGCAAGAAAAAGAAGGGAAAGTCTGTTAGAGGAAATGTGAGTTATAAAAGAGCTAGAGTTTTGAGAAAAAGGGATCATTATTATTAGGATTGCTAGGATGATGGATTGTTCATTAGTGAGGACCATGCTAGAGTAATGATTGTTCTGGTTTTGGAGTCACGGGTTTGATTTTTCTTGACTATGTTTGATAGTAGTGTATTCCAGTGAATTTGTCTCATGTAGAGATTAATGTCAGCTGTCATTATTAGGACAGAAGGAGAATTTGTTGTTGGAAACTGTTGACTGATTGGCCAGATAAGTGCTTAGTAGTTGAAAGATGTGTTTCGCTGATGTGTGGGAATTCAGTTGTTGGGTTTATTCTGTCATGAGAATAAATAATAAGTATGTCATTTTCTTGTTACTGATTGATTTGTGGTCCTTTTCTAGGCATTAGTTTGGTTTTTTTTTACTATCCCTCCCCATATGGCAATCATAGTTCTTGCCGGGGAGTAGAGCCAGTTTTACCTATTTTGTTGAGTCTGCTATCCTCACCAGTCATCCCCCATCTTCCCATTAATAAAACTGTTGTCTTGGTGTTGAAATTGCTCTCTTGGTTAATTACTCAACATTGTTTCTTGGTGTTGAAATTGCTCTCTTGGTTAATTACTCAACACTGTTTCTTGGTGTTGAAATTGCTCTCTTGGTTAATTACTCAAAACTGTTTCTTGGTGTTGAAATTGCTCTCTTGGTTAATTACTCAACACTGTTGAGTGCTCGCTTGTTAAGTCCTGCTATGCTGTTGTCGTCGAGGTTGGAGATGCGTGCCTGAGTGTCTTAAGTCTATTGAGTGTATCGATGAAGCAAGTTGTAGGAATTCCACAAATAAAAAATTTATTATCTTGATCATGAGTAGTGGTTCAAAAAATTCTTACAATGGTTCCACTAGAGTCAAATGATTAAATAGCAGCACACAGCCATCACCAGTTACATGCAGCACTACTTGTTCTCATGATTCTGTATCAGAAGAGAGAAATCCTTCTTTAATTGGTGCCAGTCCTTTTTTAATTGGTGCCAGTCCTTCTTTAACTGGTGCCAGTCTTTCTTTAATTGGTGCCAGTCCTTCTTTAATTGGTGCCAGTCCTTCTTTAATTGGTGCCAGTCCTTCTTCAAATGGTGCCAGTCCTTCTTCAATTGGTGCTAGTCCTTCTTTAATTGGTGCCAGTACTTCTTCAATTGGTGCCAGTACTTCTTCAATTGGTGCCAGTCCTTCTTCAATTGGTGCCAGTCCTTCTTCAGTTGGTGCCAGTCCTTCTTCAACTGGTGCCAGTCCTTCTTTAATTGGTGCCAGTCCTTCTTCAATTGGTGCCAGTACTTCTTTAATTGGTGCCAGTCCTTCTTCAGTTGGTGCCAGTTCTTCTTCAATTAGTGCCAGTCCTTCCTCAGTTGGTGCCAGTCCTTCTTCAAATGGTGCCAGTCTTTCTTCAACTGGTGCCAGTTCTTCTTCAAATGGTGCCAGTCCTTCTTCTATTGGTGCTAGTCCTTCTTCAGTTGGTGCCAGTCCTTCTTCAATTGGTGCCAGTCCTTCTTCGATTGGTGCCAGTCCTTCAATTGGTGCCAGTCCTTCTTCAATTGGTGCTAGTCCTTCTTCAATTGGTGTCAGTCCTTCTTCAATTGGTGCTAGTCCTTCTTCAATTGGTGCCAGTCTTTCTTCAACTGGTGCCAGTTCTTCTTCAAATGGTGCCAGTCCTTCTTCAATTGGTGCTAGCACTTCTCCAACTGGTGTCAGTCCTTCTTCAATTGGTGCTAGTCCTTCTTCAATTGGTGCCAGTCCTTTAACTGGTGCCAATCCCTCTTCAATTGGTGACGCCCTATATATATATATAATGTATATGTCTGAGTGGCGAAGTGGTTAGTGCACTGGTCTCTCATGGCGAAGGTCAGGGGTTCGAATCCGCCCGGAGGCATTCCAGTCACCCAGCTGTATAAACGAGTACCCGACTTCTTCTGGAGTTGGGGAAGGAAAGGTGGCCAGGCGTGATACTGACCATATCACCCTCTAGTGTGCTGACAGGTCAAAGAAAATATGAGCGCTAACATCATATCCCTATGTGCCTCTAAGGCATGACAGGATTACTTTTACTTACTTATATACAAAGTCCGACAATTAAGTAATGAGACTAATTAAATAAAAACATAAAAAAATAAAATAAACATCAGCTGAAGATATAACCTGTGTTTTATTCAAAGTAAACCCTTTGTGCATTGATACAGCGAATGGCACATCTAACAAACACTGGAACGAACTCTGCAGTTCTTCTGTTGGTATGGCCCTTAAACTCGATGTTACGGCCCTTTGGATGTCATCAGTATCGCCAAAGAAGCGTCCTTTCAATGTTAACTTTAATTTTTGGAATAGAAAGTAATCGCAGAGTGACAAATCTGGTGAATATGGTGGATGGTTGAGAACACACAGTTGTTTTTGGGCCAATAATACCTGTAGAACTATCGCCCAGTGAGCCAGTGCACTATCATGAAGAAGGAAAAAACTGCCAGGTGTTGAATACTCAGGTCGGACTTGCATAATCCTTTTCAGTAGGCGTTTCAAAATACTTAAATAAGCTTTGACGGTGACAGTCTGTCCCTCTGGAATAAATTCTTTGTGAATAATTATTTTGCTGTCATAGAAGCACACCAACATTTTCTTCACTTTCGACCTCTGAAGATGATTTTTATTTCCTTTTGGTGATGATGATGAGTTCCAATGAGCATTTTGGCGTTTAGTTGTGGGATCATCGTCTGCAACAATCACATTTAAGAAATGTTTATTTCTGTGACACGTTTTGATGTTGTTTTTTGCGTACTCAACATGCTGATATTTTTGGTCATCAGACAACGAATATGGTACAAACAATTTTTTTCTTGCCTAAATTTTCCATTAAAATTTTACGAATGGTCTCTCGGTTAACACCAAATTCATCTGCCATCATCCTCACAGTCAAACAACGATCTTCTTGTATCTATTCCCTGACTTTTTCAATAAGCTCCTCACTATGAACAGAAATTGGGCGTCCATGTCTAGTTGCATTTGTAATCATTTCCATACCACGTTTGAATCGTAACTACCACCTGAATATCTGTGCACGAGATAAACAATTATCCCTATAAACTTGTCGCATCAGTTCAACTGTCTCAGTGGCACTTTTCCCGAGTTTTAAACAGAACTTAATGCTAGCTTTTTGCTCCATGCTGATTACGTAACAATGCATCTCTGACTAGGTCAACAAAATGGCAGCTTGTTTGTCGTCTGCTTATCTGGCGGGATGAAAAGTTACCAGATCATAGATGAAGGTTGCCCCTTTGGATTCCATACTTTGCTTCATAGTTGGCATTTTTATCTTGACCATAATAAAATCAGTCTCATTACTTAATTTTCGGAGCTTGTTTGTATGTATATGTACATAAATATATATATATATATATGTATACACACACATATATATATATATATATATATATATATATATATATATATATATATATATATATATAACTGTTGTAGCAATAATGGGGCGTATTTAGTAATGGCACTCTTCATTTTAGAAGACAGGCAGATAAATGTCAACAGTTGTGGATTTGACCAGCATCATTTTGTGGAGCAGCTTGTGGCTGCTTACCATTGTGTCTGCTATCTTCACATGTGGCCCTCATTGCTCTTTAAACAACATAGCACCACTACACAGAGAAGTTCTTCATATGGCTCGGTCTTTCACCATCTTCCCAACCCTCATGACTGATTAATTAAAAAATCAAGGAAGTGTTTCACGCACTAGGTAACAAATGTAGAGGGCGCTGGTCAATGATGTCCAGTTTCAAAGAGTTGGAAGTCACTTTGGATTTGAAGAAGTAAACCTTAAGAAACAGTTTGAAGGACTAGCAGAGAAAGTGTTTATAAATAGTTACCGCATGAGTTTATAATATTTTATTTATATTTAAATCAGTCGATTTTTGCAATCGAAGAAGCAGCCAGATTAAGGTGATAACATGAGAGACTGACACTGCATCTTTCTGCACGGGCATCGATCATTTCTTGTTTAGATCCTAGGAATACGAGAAAACGCTGACTACTACTACTACTACTACTACTACTACTACTAATAATAATAATAATAATAATTTGGAAAAGGAGTAAAACACTCTTTATAACAACAAATAATCATGGACATACGTGGCGTGCACTCCCCAGTTTTGGTATTGAAAGTTACGCTTCGGCAGTTCGGATACTGGGAATGGCATATCCTTGTACATGTCAGGAGTGTTTCCGTCAAAGTTGGCTCATCGACAGGGGCGGCGCTGTAGTAACTGAATGGAGCCTCTTGGAAAGTTGTCAACTCTGCTTCATCAGTTGTTGTTACTGTGAGAGCGAAAGAAATCACGGAAACAAGAAATATCCATGTAATGAGACTTCTACCATTACTGTACAGTAATGAAAATCTATTCATTGGTTACATGGCATACCGATACGCGTACGCGATCGTGTCTCTCTGTTCTGTGCTTTGTCTGGAGTATTTGATCAAAGCAGTTTACTTTTTTTAATAATGCCATTTTTTCTGTAATTTAAACTATTTTTCTATCCATCTAATTACTTTTCTTTTTTCCAAGAGGAGTTTTCTGGTGGCTACCAGGTTCTCTTGTGTTTATGTATTTTCCATGACATTTCTGAAAGAATTTTACTTCTGTCTATTGTGTGTGTGTGTGTGTGTGCGTGTGTGTGTGTGTGTGTCTGTCTGTCTGTCTGCACTGTGAGATTTTATAGAAATCATGATAAAGTGGCAATGAAAAGTATAATTATGTAATCTATAGACTAAAAATACCAACAGTTTTTGTGTGGTTATATCTCATGTGCATTTGGTACTGTGAATACAATTCTTTGATCGCAGGACATGCTGTCAATTGTCTGTAGGTTAGGTTATACAATGACCAACAGGAAAAATTTGTCCAAAAATGGAAAACTCAGGTTAATCAACTCGTTGCTTAAATTTCTTAGTACAAATTTATGATTTTGAGAGATCAGTAATAATGGTGATGTGCTTTTTTTGGTCTCATTTGTGCATCTACATTTCTGAAACCTATAACTCGTTTACATTTCATAACACAATGCAAATTACACTTCTGAAACCTACAGCTTGTTTACATTTCATAACACAAATAGTACAAATTACAGTTCTGAAACCTACAACTCCTTGTTTACATTTCATAACACAAATAGTGCAACTTACAGTTCTGAAACCTACAACTCCTTGTTTACATTTCATAACACAAATAGTGCAACTTACAGTTCTGAAACCTACAACTCCTTGTTTACATTTCATAACACAAATAGTGAACTTACAGTTTTGAGACCTGTAACCCCTTGCAAGAACTATTCAAAGAATGTTATTAATAGTGTAGTAATTAAAGATATGGTATTTTTAACAGCTTCCAAATATAAACAGAATAGAATCCTGAGAATTTATAGACCGGTAAGCTACCCTTTAACACAACAATGGAAGATAAGAAGTAACAAATAAATCTATATATTGTTTAACTATCCGCTTATAACATCATCATCATCATCATCAACATCATCAGGTGCCGTGTCGACTGGCGTTGGCTATTATGCTTCTCCAGAGTACACGATCCTTCATGGAGGCCATCAGCTCAGTTGGTGATCTCCTCTCACACTATCCCGTCAGACTGTCCAGTATCATTTCTCTTGGTCTTCTTCTTGATCTTCTTCCTTCTATTTTTCCTGTTGCTATGATATTTTCAATGCCCCCCTCTTCTCAATGCATGTCCTATGAAAGTATATTGTCTCTCTCTTATTTTTTTTTTGACATGATTTTATTTTTTGTCTCTCCAGCTCTTCTCATACATTCTTCATTAGTTATTTTTTTTTTTGTCCATGGGATTCGCAACATTCTTCTAATAAACCACATTTCTGCTGCTTCCAATGATTTTTGTGCAGACTTGCCTGTTGTCCATGATTCACTTCCATATAACAAGGTATGTTCAATATAGCATTTTAGGACTCGTTTTCTAACATTCATTGATAAAGATGTGTTGGATAATATGTTTCTCCAATTCTCTGAAATGCAGTCTTTGCTTGACCTATTCTGTTCCTAATTTCTGTTGTGCATTTCCCATCTGAAGTTATTACTGCTCCAAGGTATTTGAATTTCTGCACCTGCTTTAGAATAGTTCCGTTTAATTTAATACTGCATGCTGGTGGATTCTGCTTCTTAGATATAACCATAGTCTCTGTCTTTTTATGTTCAAAACGGCTTATAACAGCCGTTATGAAAAATACCAGACTGTGGTGTCTCGGGCCCTAGAGAATGGAGGAGGGCAGCTAAACAAAGATGGCCTATACTGAAGTGATGAAAAGAGATAGATCAAGAGGTAGACCTGCACAACGATCGCAAGACAGCTTACAAGAAGATTTACGTGCTCTTGGTATCGACAGTTGGCAAGAAAAGATCAAGAACAGAGAGGAATGGAGGCGTCTTTTGTCTACAGCAGTGAGCCTCAAGTGTTTCAGGAAGCTGCTGAAAGTAGTCAAGTTTATTACTTGTCCATGACAGACTCTGTTATTCTACAGAGGATCATAGTATCAGTGCCAACATTTTCCTTGGCTCTTATGCATACTATCTCAGTAGCTCCGTGTCAAATCACGTTCTCACTTATACAGCTGACTGGGTTTCCGTACAGGATCGAACCTGCCACGTTCGCCCTCACCACACACGTGGTAAAGTTATCTAGCGAGCCCATGCGGGCACTAAAAAAAAAAAAAAAGCTCCCCTGTTATTTCAAGCATATTTTACTGGGGGAGGGGGGGGGGAGCGTGAACTTCATGTGTACACATTTGTCCTCCTATAACTTACCTACACATAAAAGTATCGGCACCACTTTCCTCCATGAAAAACTGGCCTTGGAGATCATGGTAAGGATGAACGTAACGTCCTACTGATTTCCCTTGATGAAACAATTACGCACTTGTTAAATGAGAAAGTAAAAGAAGCCATAAAGTAGCTCTTCTTATTTATCTACTTTTCCTGCTTCCATTTCTTCGATTATTAAGCCTGAAATCAGCAGATTTCTATCTTCATTCAACTGGTTCTGAGCAGCAGACAGAAAGGACCATGGAGCACCAGCACTGCTTACTAGCGTCAGTGCCAAACTTGGAGATATCACAACGTGAGAAGTTGTCGAGGGCATTCTCTCAAAACTTGGGATAACGTCAGAAGGTACATTTTGTTGCACTTCCAATCAGTTACAGAATTTGTAAGCATATGATCTCAAAGACCGACTTGTTAATATCTATGAAATTCATGCTAGTCATACCATGGTAACCTTCTGTATGTTTTGATATTTTTTTTATCTGGTGCTAAGTGATGGTGAATGTAGTGTCTTTGTTTGTGACATCGAATCATGCTTACTTTTTATCCTATAGTTATATGGATGTCATCAACAATGATGGAGTTGGTAGCGAAAATTGGGGTGAAAAAATATGAAGAGTGCATCAAGAGCTGCAGACTGATGGTTGACCTACTAAAGAATGGGTGTAATCACCTACTGTACAATGAAGAAAGTACCGAAAAGGAGATCAAAGCACCTATGATTATGTCTGAAGTGCATAGATGTATACAGTTCCTAGCTAACTGTTATCTTACATTGGGGTGTATTCCAGAAAAGACAACTCTGAGCAGGTTACATGTTTAAAACAAATGAAGCTATGTACAAAAATGTTACTAAAACAGCTAAAAATGATAGAAAGAGGTGGCACGAGTGGAGGGCTATGACCAACCAACAACTCAAACACATCTGTGATCATAGTTTCTCAGAACATCAGGAGTTGAAACACTTTCTCTCATTATGTAAAAAGCTGTGTACTTGTTTCACTCCCTGCAACAGACACTTATTATTATTATCATTGTTGTTGATGCTGTTTTCTTAAAAAAAAAAGTTGATGGAAAACAATTCTCAGTTTAACACAAATGAGTTAACACAGTTATACTCAACTCTCTTGAACAAATGTTTTCTTGACTTGATTCACTGTAGTGTATTTTCACTCATCAGTAACTGTACTGTTCTGTTCCAAAGCTTCATGCGCAGCTTTCTACCAAAAACACACAGATGATTACAATATATTAAGGTTGCTTTCACTTGTTATGTTATAAACTTATAATATACATTGTGTACACCCGTCATAATAATCTGCTTTTAAACAACTATCTTAAAGGCTTAACTTTTTCAAACATACATGAAAAACTTGACATATTTATGTCTGTCTTACTTGTCCACTATCATCTGCAGAAAGATGTGACAAACTGAACATTTTATTACTCATAGTCTTGTAGATGGAAAGACTGGTCGATAGTAAATTTTATGCTCTTCTATTAATGTATGGAAAAAAAATGATAGAATGGTTTTCCATACAAAACAAAGACTGTTAACAAGAATATTGAATTTAGTGTTGCATAACAATGGTGAGTACAAAACTTACCACTCAAGAAGTACTTACTCTTGGGTTTAAGAAAACAAGTGTTATTTAACATGTAATAGTCCTTGTGCTGCTTGTAAATTGTGGACAAGAAACTAAAGAAGACTAGAACATTCATTGTCCGCAAGTGGTCAGAACACTTTATAGCAACCCATTAAAAAAGGCCAAAGTATCCAGAGATATAATTAGATGGATCAAGACAAATAACCCACATTACTGTATATCACCAAAAAAAAAAAAAATTGGAAGTTGTAGTAACCTGTGGCAAGAGACAGCATCAAGTCAGAATAATTTCATCACAATTTATACAGTGCATGACATGTCAGTCAGGGCAACATAACAATATGATTTTTATCAATGGGCCTAACAGAGAAATCTAAGCAAAATAGTTTTCTAGATGGACGCAAGAATCCATGCTATTTTCTCACATCTAACATATGTGTACCTTTAGAATATGCAGACTTTTGGTTCAAGAGAAGATAGGCTTGGATCTAGTATCTTTAAACGATAGAATCTATTGTCCAAGATTATTTGCTGTCATCATAAGAGTTTGTTAATCGACTTGTTTGTTTTTATAAATTTTACTTGAAGATGTTTGAGATTGTGTGCTCAGTAATCATTAGATCAGAACAAAGCTTAAACAAATCTTCTGTTTTGTGAAAGACAGACCTTGTATTAGCAGCGTGTATAGACCTGAAGAAAACCTTGTACTAGCAGCGTGGATAGACCTGAAGAAAACCTTGTACTAGCAGCATGGATAGACCTGAAGAAAACCTTGTACTAGCAGCATGGATAGACCTGAAGAAAACCTTGTACTAGCAGCATGGATAGATCTGAAGAAAACCTTGTACTAGCAGCGTGGATAGACCTGAAGAAAACCTTGTACTAGCAGCATGGATAGACCTGAAAAAAACCTTTGATAAACTATGAAAAAAAGGTCTGCTGAGGAAACTAAGAAACTACAATGTGAATGGAAGACTGTACAACTGGATAAAGTCCTATTTACACAGTAGAAGAGCTAGAGTAGTAATGGATGGACACAAAAGCCAGAAAGTACTTCTGCGACACGGTGTACCACAAGGAAGAGTCCTTTCACCTACACTGTTCCTGGTATTCATTAATGACCTGGTCAAGGAACTTCCCTATGGAATCAAAGCGGCACTGTATGCAGATGATCTGGTCATGTGGTATGCAGATGACAATTGCTACACAGAGACTCCAAAGAGCAGCAGACATCTTGACATCATGGACAAACAAATGGTGTGTAAGTACCAACACAGAGAAATCAAGTACCACTCTGTTCACTCTCTCATCTAAACAGAAAGCAGGTAAGATCTTTGTAAATGAAATATCCTTAAGGATGGACAACCAACCCATTTACTTAGGAGTGGCTGTTGATTCAAAACTGACCTGGAAGCAACACATCACCAATGCAGAAGCAAAATATAGAAGAAAAGAAAGATAGAAGTATTCTATCACATTTAGAATATGGCTCAACAGTTTGGTGCACAGCATCAAACACTACACTGCATAATCTAGTCAAGGTACAAAATCAGTCACTACGGATTATCACAGGTGCCATGAGGTCCACACCAGTAGTAGAAATGCAGAAAATAGTTGGTGTTCAAGGGCTAGAAGAACGTAGAGACACAAAGGTCATGACCTTGGGAGAGAAATTCTTCGACTCTGTAAGCCATCCCCTGAAGGAGAGATTCAATAACTTGGCACTAAGTTGGCTTAAAAGAAGCAGCTTCATTCATCAGGCCAAGCGTATGTGTAAGCTGATGCCTGACCTTCCAACTGTAGTTGCTCCATTATCGTTTGTACCAGTGGATACACCAAGGAAAGAAGCAGATTGTATACAAATAACTATTCAAACTGAAGTGAAAGATGTTCAGAATGGTGAGATGCAAAGCAGTCTTATAAAATTAATAGCCACATTTAGTGTGCTGGATGACAAATATCCATGTGAAACCTGGATACGTGTGTATACAGATGGATCTGCACACAATGCCGTAAAGAATGGCTGCGGTTGAAAAACTATCAGACTCCAGAATTGATACATGCCCCATAGTGATTCTCACAGATGCAGGATCAGTACTGGAAGCTCTTCAGTGCAACAAACTACCAGACCTTAAGGATGCCTTGTCAGAAACAAGAGTCACTTTGCAGTGGAATCCATCCCACTGTGGGATACCAGCTAATGAGAAAGCTGACCATCTGGCCAAAGAGGGGACTGAAATGGAGCAACCAGACCTATAATCAGAAGAAAACCATTATTAAAAACTTACAGGAAGCCACAAACACTATCACATGATGACTATCACATGCTAAATAGAAAGAAACAAATCATCATTTTCTGTCTCCAAAACAGGACACAACCGACTCTGAAGTCATATGTATACAAAGTTTAAGGTTGGTACTACTACTCTATGTATATGTGCCCAAGTGCCCCAAACTGTGGAACATATCCTCCAAAACTGCACCAACTATGAAACACTGAGAAATAATTACTGGCCCAGTGAAACCACTAAAGAAGATAAGCTCCACGGTTCCATATATGAATTACAAAAAAACAGTGAAATTTATCCAAGGGACAGGACTGCAGATATATACAGACAATGCGTAAGAAGAAGAAGAGGAAATGAAAGATAGGAAGATCAAACATAGAGGACAAAGAAAATATAAAAATAAAATGCAATATAAAAGCAAAAGAGGTAACACACAAAGTAATATTTTGGCTAGAAGCCTACTTAAGAGACATCATAAAGTTTTTCTACTACTTTATCACGGTATGAACTTGCTATCTTCAGTATGTGTTCCAGACAGATTCTGCTATTTGCATGCAGTCATCATCATCATCATCAGGTGCAATGCCAACTGGCGTTGGCTATTATGCTTCTCCAGAGTACATGATCCTTCATGCAGGCCATCAGTTAAGTTGGTGATCTCCTTTCATGCCATCCCGTCAGACTGTCCAGTATCATTTCTCTTGGTCTTCCTCTTGATCTTCTTCCTTCTATTTTTCCTGTTGTTATAATATTTTCAATGCCCCCTCTTCTCATTGCATGTCATATGAAAGTATCTCTCTCTTATTTTCTTGACATGATTTTTTTTGTCTCTCCAGCTCTTCTCATACATTCTTCGTTAGTTATTTTTTTTTGTCCCGGGGATTCGCAACATTCTTCTAATAAACCACATTTCTGCTGCTTCCAATGATTTTTGTGCAGACTTGCCTGTTGTCCATGATTCACTTCCATATAACAAGATAGGTTCAATATAGCATTTTAGGACTCGTTTTCTAACATTCATTGATAAAGATGTGTTAGCTAATGTGTTTCCCATTCTCTGAAATGCAGTATTTTGCTTGGCCTGTTCTGTTCCTAATTTCTGTTCTGCATTTCCCATCTGAAGTTATTACTTCATATATATGATATGCAATCATGGCCTTCATAAAAGAAAATAATCATTATTGATTTGCAAGAATAAAAGCAGAGCAAAGATTGAGTTGCAAGAATAAAAGCAGAGCAAAGATGCCCACAAGTGTGAATTTTATTTTGTTGATGAAACTGAGCTTTGTAATATCTTATTTCTACAATTACAAGTGTATTTTGTAAAATAATTAATCTGAGATTAAAGAAATGTGAAGACGGTATATACACAAGTTTAGTACACAGTCAGCTAAACCTGCTGGTCACATGTTTACATGAATAACTGAATCAAGTGTGTTGTAAGTTGTCTGTTCCTGATTTGATAAAAAATTTTTTTTTGTTTTTCATAATCATTCATTCATTTATTTTCATGTCCCTTGCGGAACTTTGCCTCCCAAACAGCACTCCTGTAGGCCTCTCGGTTGTGAGTAAGATGGCCTGCTGCTGCGGCATCCATTTGCAGATCATCAACGATGTCTTGCAGCCATCTTCGTTTTGGTCTTCCTCTTTTTCTTTTTCCCATTATGTATCCTTCCAATATGGTCTTCTCTAAATTATCATGACGTTTAATGTGTCCAAAATATTTAAGTTTTCTCTCTTTAATCCTCTTTACTAGCCAGCCTTCTTCAATATTAAGCTCTTGTAGTATAGATATATTTGTTCTTTTTTGTGTCCATGATATTTGGAGAACTCTTTTGTAGCATTTACATTCAAAGGCATTTATGTGTTTCTCAGCTGTTTTGTTAAGTGTCCAGGTCTCACAGGCATATGTTGTGATGGGAAAGATGCATGCCTTTAAAAATCTTATTTTTGTAGTTCTGTCTGCTCCTCTCCACAGATTCTTTATTTGTTTTACTTTCTGAAGAGTGATAGATGTCCTCCTTTTAATTTCCCTCATTGTATCTCCATTATTAGTTAGTAGTGATCCAAGATATTCAAAACTCTCCACTTCTTCCAATTTTTCCTCATTGATATATATTTCAGCTGCCTTGTTTGTTTTGTCAGTTGTCATCAATTAAGTTTTCTTTGCATTAAGGTAGAGGTTCTGCTCTTCGCTGTTCTTACGGACTGACATAATTAGTTTTTCCATTCCTCTTTGTGTTGTGGACAGTAACACTGTGTCATCAGCATATCTAATCTCTGGTATTTCATAACCTCCAATTGTTATGGCATCATAATATTCTTTGTCTACATCTTCTCTAACATTGTTTTTCATATATGAACTTTAATTTTGAGTTTACAAGTAAACTGAATAATTCTTTTTCAAAGCTGTTTTGTCATATGACTGGAAAAAGTATGCAACCCTGCCATGTGTGTACAGTTATATTAATGGAATGAGTACACATGCAAGAGAGGAATAACTCTTCATTAACAGTATCACATTACAACCTGTATTATCCACCTTTTAAATTCATCATCATCATCAGGTGCAATGCCGACTGGCATTGGCTATTATGGTTCTTCAGAGTACATGATCCTTCATGGAGGCCATCAGTTCAGTTGGTGATCTCCTCTCATACCATCCCGTCAGACTGTCCAGTATCATTTCTCTTGGTCTTCCTCTTGATATTCTTCCTTCTATTTTTCCTGTTGTTTAATATTTTCACTGCCCCCGCTTCTCATTGCATGTCATATGAAAGTATATTGTGTCTCTCTTATTTTCTTGACATGATTTTTTTTGTCTCTCCAGCTCTTCTCATACATTCTTCATTAGTTATTTTTTTTTGTCCAGGGGATTCGCAACATTCTTCTAATAAACCACATTTCTGCTGCTTCCAATGATTTTTGTGCAGACCTGCCTATTGTCCATGGATCACTTCCATATAGCAAGATATGTTCAATATAGCATTTTAGGACTCGTTTTCTAACATTCATTGATAAAGATGTGCTGGATAATTCTCTGAAATGCAGTCTTTGAACAATCTATCAGTCTATTCTGTTCCTAATTTCTGTTCTGCATTTCACATCTGAAGTTATTACTGCTTCAAGGTATGTGAATTTCTGCACCTGATTTAGAATAGTTCCGTTTAATTTTATACTGCATGTTGGTGGATTCTGTTTCTTAGATATAACCATAGTCTCTGTCTTTTTGATGTTTAAAGTAAGGCCTTTCTGTTCACTTTCTTTGGCGACTTTATCCAAGAGATTTTGCAGGTCTTGTTGGTTTTCAGCTATCAGTACTGTGTCATCAGCATACCAAAGGTTGTTAATATTGTATCCTCTAATTTTTATGCCTGGCTCTGTGATGATCATTCTTAGAATATTCTCGCTGTACAGAGAAAAAAGGTCTGGAGATAGTACACATCCTTGTTGCACCCCTTGTTTTATAGGTTCATATTTTCTAGTTCTATTTTCAGCTCGAATTGCTGCTTCTTGGTGCCAGTATAGATGTTTTACAATCCTCAGGTCTTTGCATGAGGAGCAGACAGAACTACAAAAATAAGATTTTTAAGGGCATGCATCTTTCCCATCACAACATATGCAGGTGAGACCTGGACACTTAACAAAACAGCTGAGAAACACATAAATGCCTTTGAATGTAAATGCTACAGAAGAGATCTTCAAATATCATGGACACAAAAAAGAAAAAAATATATCTATACCACAAGAGCTTAATGTTGAAGAAGGCTGACTAGTAAAGAGGATTAAAGAGAGAAAACTTAAATATTTTGGACACATTAAACGTCATGATAATCTAGAGAAGACCGTCTTGGAAGGGTACATAATGAGAAAAAGAAAAAGAGGAAGACCAAGGCGAAGATGGCTGCAAGACATCATTGATAATCTGCAAATGGATGCATCAGCAGCAGGCCATCTTGTTCACAACCGAGAGGCCTACAGGAGTGCTGTTTGGGAAGCAAAGTTTTACAATCCTCAGGTCTTTGCCTGAGGAGCAGACAGAACTACAAAAATAAGATTTTTAAGGGCATGCATCTTTCCCATCACAACATATGCCTGTGAGACCTGGACACTTAACAAAACATTAAAATCTCCCATCACTATAGTAACTTCATGTGACTTTGTGTGTTTTAGGGCTGTCTCTATGTCATTATAAATTAGATGTACATCTTCAGAACTTTCAGATGTTGGAGCATACACTTGTATAATATTTATGTTTATTGGTTGTCCTTTCAGTTGGGCTAGCAGGACTCAGTCCGAGATGTTCAAATATCCTACAATTGTCCTTTCTGTTTGTTTGTCAAATATTATTCCTACTCCTCGTTCATGTTTCTCACTTCCTGAATATATTATTGTATATTTATCAGAGTTTATCTTCCCTGCACCTGTCCATCTAACTTCACTCATTCCTAATATGTTGATCTTCATCCTTTCCATTTCCCTCTTTACATTTTCTAATTTTCTAGCCTGGAATAAAGTTCTAACTTTCCATTTTGCTATTTTGAACTTGTTAGTTTTGCTACCAGTAGCTTGATGACGATCTGGCATCATCTGTGGCTCTTGAGCTACCCTACCGGACGAGGCTGTTCCAGAGGAACATCCATTAACGTCATTCATGACAAATCTATTACTCTGAATAAGCATAATTGTTCTTTGGAGTTACAACAGTGGTTTCCCGTTGCCTTCTGGCGGTTTGTGTATGGACTGTCCGCTAGCCTTCGGACTGCCTGTCCTACCTGCAAGGCAGCGGGAGCAAGAGGTTTTAAGGCACCTCTTATCCACCTGGTATTCCCTTCACTGAGCACCTGAGGCACTTTATAGGAGTAGTAGTGCCACTTATTATCTCACTTCGCTCTCTGAGTCTACTGCCAGTTGGTCCACGCCTGCTTATTTGGGTAAATACTTATTCACAGGGATCCTCCATATCTGGAGGACCTTTTCAATTTGGCTTTTAAAAATTTTATTTAAACTGTTCTAATGGATTCAGTTTCTGAGTAAGGAAAATTTTATAAATGAATGAACTCTACGGGTGATTTGGAGGCCCATCAGGGTGTTAATGACATGCTTGGTTGAACTTGTTTGATCAGTGGACATTTCACATCCAAAGTACCCACATGCAAATAAGTTCTTTGTTGATCTTCTTTTCCATAGAGTTCAGACGTTAATTCTTTAATCTGGTTCTAAAAAAATAGTAGATGTTATGTGCAAAAATATATATATAATCAACCAATTAAAAATTGAGTGCTGTTCTCAGTCTGACAGCATTTTTAATGTAATGTGTGAATAAGAAAGTAATAATAGACAAGCTAAATTTCATTCTTCTTCTGTTTATGTAATTATTTCAAACACAAAAGAACATTCAAGTTTTTGCATTTTTCCACGTGCTTTTTATTTAGATTTGAGAAATCTATGCTTATTTGCTTTTGTAGTTTGTTTCATGCCACATAATTATTTCATCTTTCAAGGACAATAAATGTCAATAAAATATTTATTTATTTCAGTGCGTGCACTAAGCATTTTCCTATCTACCAATACCTTATTCATGATGGCCTGTATCTGAGATTTTTATGCTTGGAAGATGTCATACAGAATCATGAAACCTCCATTATCTTTATATTCTGACAAAGTACTGCTGGTTATATTATGGAGAAATTTGGAGGAGAGAAGAAAGTAAGATATGGTTAAATCAGAACCATATAATAGAACATCTAGCTTTAAAGTCTCTAACTTTCTCTCTTCTTACTTTATAGTAACATGCACTGAAGAATGTATGCTTTATTTCTTTTTTCTTTCCTTATAGTAACATGCGCTGAAGAATGTTGCTTTATTTCTTTTTTCTTTCCTTATAGTAACATGCACTGAAGAATGTTGCTTTATTTCTTTTTTCTTTCCTTATAGTAACATGCACTGAAGAATATATGCTTTATTTCTTTTTTCTTTCCTTATAGTAACATGCACTGAAGAATGTTGCTTTATTTCTTTTTTCTTTCCTTATAGTAACATGCACTGAAGAATATATGCTTTATTTCTTTTTTCTTTCCTTATAGTAACATGCACTGAAGAATGTTGCTTTATTTCTTTTTTCTTTCCTTATAGTAACATGCACTGAAAAATGTATGCTTTGTTTCTTTTTTCTTTCCTTATAGTAACATGCACTGAAAAATGTATGCTTTATTTCTTTTTTTTTCTTCCCTTATAGTAACATACACTAAAACATGTAAGCATATTTCTTTTTTTTTCTTCCATTATAGTAACATACACTAAAACATGTAAGCATATTTCTCTGTTCTTCCCTTATAGTAGCATACACTAAAACATGTAAGAATATTTCTCTGTTCTTCCCTTATAGTAACATACACTAAAACATGTAAGAATATTTCTCTGTTCTTCCCTTATAGTAGCATACACTAAAACATGTAAGAATATTTCTCTGTTCTTCCCACAGAAAACACTACATAAAAAACAAAAGAAAAACACATTTTCATTGGAAGCACATAAAAGGTGAAACTAGTGATAAACAACCAGAGAAAATATTCTCAGATGTAATTCTGTATTTATATTTTTTAATGGAGCAAAACTTATACAATTTTTCACATGCAAAAAACTTATATTAACTAATGAAATATGAAAAAGCAAGATAATATTTTTTGTCTAAACTAGTTTTTGCATGAACTCAGATCTTTCATAATTTTAGAATTAAATGAAAAAAAAAAGCATGTGCAAAACATCAAAATGCTTTCCTTGTGACCAGTGGTCCTCAACATGGAGATTGGTGGATCCTTAGGGAGAAATAAATGTAATGGTGGTGGTGGGGGGGGGGATTTTACTATTGTTAAAAAATATATAACGGTGAAAATCTTTTCTGGTGGTAAATCTTTTCTGGTGGTAAATCTTTTCTGGTGGTAAATCTTTTCTGGTGGTAAATCTTTTCTGGTGGTAAATCTTTTCTGGATGATGATGGATATTCAAGGGCAGCCTGGGTGAAAAGGGAGAGTTAGGATCTGGGACAGTGAGAACTGCTGGATGTTAGGGTTAGGATCTGGGACAGTGAGAAATGCTGGATGTTAGGGTTAGGATCTGGGACAGTGAGAACTGCTGGATGACAGGGTTAGGGTTAGGATCTGGGACAGTGAGAACTGCTGGATGACAGGGTTAGGGTTAGGATCTGGGACAGTGAGAACTGCTGGATGACAAAGTCAGACAAAGGATGTTGCTTTTACAAAAAAAGGTAGAGAAAAAAATTACTATAAGAGACAAGAACAGTGAAGTGGTTATGAAAAACAATAACACCTGAGCTCTACCTGAACCAGTGTTACTGTTCTTATGACAGATTTGGTCATGACATATTGTATAAGGCACAATGAATTAAATATAAATTATTTTTCCCAGATAAAATGATAATTCTACATAAAAAATGCATCAGGTGAAATGTACAAGAAAGTACACAAACATTTCTATCAGTAAAATAAAGCACTCAAAATAAATGCTCTAGGATTACAATTCAAAACAAATACCTGTACAAATGAAATTTCAAAACATGTACTTAGATTATCTTGCATGTTGAAATTTAAAAAAAAACATGTACTTAGCTTATCTTGCATGTTGAAATTTAAAAAAAAAACATGTACTTAGCTTATCTTGCAGGTTGAAATTAAAAAAAAAAACATGTACTTAGCTTATCTTGCATGTTGAAATTAAAAAAAAAAACATGTACTTAGCTTATCTTGCAGGTTGAAATTTAAAAAACATGTACTTAGCTTATCTTGCAGGTTGAAATTTAAAAAAACATGTACTTAGCTTATATTGCAGGTTGAAATTTAAAAAAAAACATGTATGTAGCTTATCTTGCAGGATGAAATTTAAAAAACATGTACTTAGCTTATATTGCAGGTTGAAATTTAAAAAACATGTACTTAGGTTATCTTGCAGACTGAAATAAAAAAACATATACTTAGCTTATCTTGCAGGTTGAAATTAAAAAAACATGTACTTAGCTTATCTTGCAGGTTGAAATTTAAACCAAACAAATTGTACAATTTTATTATGAAAATTTCAGTTTATAATTTACTTTAAAAAGTTCCATCATTTGGTCCTCTTTGAAAGATAGATTGAAAGTAGCATTTTAATTATTGTAAACTGAAAGTATTACTTTTTTATTTAAGACAATGAAAACAACAGGCCATGGACCCGGCGGTACTGCAATACCGGGTCTACCCGTAAACAAGATGTGGACCATACCCTCGGCATTGAATGTGCAGGGCAGGTCTAGATTTTAATTATTGTAGATTGAAAGTAGTATTTTAATTACTGTAGATTGAAAGTAGTATTTTAATTATTGTAGATTGAAAGTAGTATTTTAATTATTGTAGATTGAAACTAGTATTTTAATTATTATAGACTGAAAGTAGTATTTTAATTATTGTAGACTGAAAGTAGTAATTATTGTAGACTGAAACTAGTATAATAATTATTGTAGATTAAGAGTAGTATTTTAATTATTGTAGATTGAAACTAGTATTTTAGTTATTGTAGATTGAAACTAGTATTTTAATTATTGTAGATTGAAACTAGTATTTTAATTATTGTAGACTGAAGAAATAGAGGCGCTAGAGGAGATAGGAATAAAAATAATAACCAAGTTACTGAATGACATTTACAACAGTGGTTATATGCCCAGTGACTTGCTTAAATCCATGTTTATAGCACTACCAAAGAAACCAGGTGCAAAGAAATGTGAGGATCACAGGACTATTAGCCTCTCATGTCATATAACGAAGATACTTCTGAGAATCATTATGAGAAGAACAAGGAAAAAGATACAAATGGAAATAGCAGATGAACAGTTTCGATTTGTTGAAGGAAAGGGAACACACAATGCCATTTATGCTTTACAAACACTAAAAGAAAGAGCTTTAGAAGTACAGAAAGATCTCTACTTATGCTTCATTGATTACACCAAGGCATTCAACAAGGTGAAATATAATGAAATTATTTAAATGTTTGAAGACATCAGTATAGACAGCAAAGACCTGAGGATTGTAAAACATCTATACTGGCACCAAGAAGCAGCAGTTCGAGTTGAAAATAGAACTGGAAAATATCAACCTATACAACAAGGGGTGCGACAAGGATGTGTACTATCTCCAGACCTTTTTTCTCTGTACAGCGAGAATATTCTAAGAATGATCATCACAGAAACAGGCATAAAAATTGGAGGATACAATATTAACAACCTTCGGTATGCTGACAACACAGTACTGATAGCTAAGAACCAACATAACCTGCAAAATCTCTGGGATAAAGTTGCCAAAGAAAGTGAACAGAAAGGCCTTACTTTGAACATCAAAAAGACAGAGACTATGGTTATATCTAAGAAACAGAATCCACCAACATGCAGTATAAAATTAAATGGAGCTATTCTAAAGCAGGTGCTGAAATTCAAATACCTTGGAGCAGTAATAACTTCAGATGTGAAATGCAGAATAGAAATTAGGAACAAAATAGGTCAAGCAAAGACTTGCATTTCAGAGAATTAGATAAACATATTATCCAACACATCTTTATGTTAGAAAACGAGTCCTAAAATGCTATATTGAACCTATCTTGTTATATGGAAGTGAATCATGGACAATAGGTAGGTCTTCACAAAAATCATTGGAAGCAGCAGAAATGTGGTTTATTAGAAGAATGTTGCAAATCCCCTGGACAGCAAAAATAACTAATGAAGAATGTATGAGAAGAGCTGGAGAGACACACACAAAAAATCATGTCAAAAAAATAAGAGAGAGACACTGTACTTTCATAGGACATGCAATGAGAAGAGGGGGCATTGAAAATATTATAACAACAGGAAAAATAGAGGAAAGAAGATCAAGAGGAAGACCAAGAGAAATGATACTGGACAGTCTGACGGGATGGCGTGAGAGGAGATCACCAACTGAGCTAATGGCCTGCATGAAGGATCGTGTACTCTGGAGAAGCATAATAGCCAACGCCAGTCGGCACAGCACATGATGATGATGATGATGAGACTGAAACCAGTATTTTAATGATTGTAGACTGAAAGTAGTATTTTAATGATTGTATATCTTCTGATATAGATCTCTACAATGGATATATTTGTGCAGTCAAGACAGAAGAAGGAATGAGTGAATAGTTTCAGATTGAAACAGGCGTGAAACAAGGATGCATATTATCTCCCTTGGTTTTTGGAATTGCCATAGACTTTACAATGAAAAGATACTGTACAGGCAAAACAGGCATTGATTGGGTGCATGGGGCCTAAATAGAAGATGCTTGATTTTGCAGATGACATAAGTCTTATCAGTGACAATGTGAAATCAATGCAGGAAAAAATAGATTCCCTATCTTCCTTGGCTAGCAAAATAGGTCTTGAAAAGACAAAAAACAAAACAAAAATTATGAAATTTCTCATTAATAAAGAAGGAAAAATATATGTAGAAGGAACAGTTGTTGATGAAGTAAACCAATTTGCATACCTTGGCAGCTACATACACCAGGAAGGCAGTTAGAATTATAATTGCAAAAGCAGCATTATCCTTCAAAAATCTTGAGAACATATGGAATTCAGAAGTTATAAGCACAAAAACCAAGTTAAGATTATTCAATTCAAATGTCATATCTACCCTCATTTATGCATGTGAAAGCTGGAAATCAACTAAAGAAAAAGACAAGAAATTAGACTCTTCTGAAAACAAATGCTTAAGGAAAATACTTGGTGTAAAGTGGAACAAATTCAAGAACAATGCAGAAATAAGACAGATGAGCAAACAACAACCTGTCTCATGGGTGATCAGAAAAAGAAATTGGACGTATGTAGGTGATGTGATGAGAGAATCAGAGAATACCAAAACAAGCAATCAAGTGGAGCACAACAGGCCAAAGAAAAAGAGGTCCACCACGTGAAATTCTAAAGAGGACATTATTAAGAGAAGCCAGTTTAGTGGGCATAACATCCCTTAATGAAGTTGAAAAACTTGCAGAAACAGGAAAACTTGGCAAACAACTATGTGAGCCCTATGTGATGTTTAATGGCATGGGAAGGATGTAAGATATCTTCTGACAATTTGATATTAGTCTTGCCGTAACATACTTCATTTTTGGGCTTTGTGGTTAACAGAGGATACAAACATTCATGAACTACTGTTTGAGGAGGATTTTAAACATTAAATGGCAGGACAAGATCAGGAATGATCAGGTCTAGGAAAGAGCAGGACAAGAGCCTATGAATCAACAAATCATGTATAGGAAATGGAGGTGGATTGCCCACATGCTGAGAAAATCTGACACCAACACAGCAAGACAGACATTGACATGGAATCCTCAAGGAAATAGAAAACGAGGAAGACCTAGACTTGCTTGGAGAAGAGAAATTATGACAGTGCTCAGAGACAAGGGATACACATGGAAGGAAGCAGAGAATAATTCCAAGAACAGGGATGACTGGAGAGCCTTTATCTGTGGCCTATGCTTCCAAGGGAATGAAAGATTTCTATTTGAAATTCATCAGAAGCTCTCAGTGTATGAAGTTGTTACTGTCTGACTGAAGCTGTCAATGTCTGCTTGAAGTTATTAATGTCTAACTGAAGTTGTCAGTGTCTGTCTGAAGTTTTCACTGTCTGTCTGAAGATGTCAGTGTCTGACTGAAGTTGTTAATGTCTGACTGAAGATGTTAATGTCTAACTGAAGTTGTTAATGTCTGACTGAAGTTGTTAATGTCTAACTGAAGTTGTTAATGTCTGACTGAAGTTGTCAATGTTTGACTGAAGTTGTCAATGTTTGACTGAAGCTGTGAATGTCTCTCTGAAGTTGTTAATGTCTGACTGAAGTTGTTAATGTCTGATTGAAAATACCAGATGCATAAGATATCAAATGATCAATGTTTGACTGAAACTATCAATGACTGAGTATACAAAGCTATGGAACTTCAATTCATTTTGTATTGCTTGAGCTAGAATCTTCTTTCTTAAGAAAACTTTTATTTTAAGCCTCATCTTTTGTGTTCAGTATTTTTACTTCAACCACAGTGGACTTTGGTATAATCTATCTACATGTGTCATAATAATACTGGGCATAATCTGATATACATGTGTAATCAATATATCGATGGGACATAATTTGATATACATGTGCTATAAGACACAGCATAATCTGATATGTATGTGTAATAATATAAGACATGGCATAATCTGATATGCATATGCTATAATATGACAGGGCATAATCTGATATACATATGCTATAATATGACAGGGCATAATCTGATATATATGTGCTATAATATAAGACAGAGCATAATCCTACATACATGTATAATAATATAAAACAGGGCATAATCTGATATACATGTGTAATAATAAAAGACAGGGCATAATCTGATATACATGTATAATAATATAAAACATTGCATAATCTGATATACATGTGTAATAATATAAAACATTGCATAATCTGATATACATGTGTAATAATATAAAACATTGCATAATCTGATATACATGTGTAATATATAAAACATTGCATAATCTGATATACATGTGTAATAATATAAAACATTGCATAATCTGATATACATGTGTAATATTTATATAAAACATTGCATAATCTGATATACATGTATAATAATATAAAACATTGCATAATCTGATATACATGTGTAATAATATAAAACATTGCATACTCTGATATACATGTATAATAATATAAAACATTGCATAATCTGATATACATGTGTAATAATATAAAACATTGCATAATCTGATATACATGTATAATAATATAAAACATTGCATAATCTGATATACATGTGTAATAATATAAAACATTGCATAATCTGATATACATGTGTAATAATATAAAACATTGCATACTCTGATATACATGTAATAATATAAAACATTGCATAATCTGATATACATGTGTAATAATATAAAACATTGCATAATCTGATATACATATATAATAATATAAAACATTGCATAATCTGATATACATGTGTAATAATATAAAACATTGCATAATCTGATATACATGTGTAATAATATAAAACATTGCATACTCTGATATACATGTATAATAATATAAAACATTGCATAATCTGATATACATGTGTAATAATATAAAACATTGCATAATCTGATATACATGTATAATAATATAAAACATTGCATAATCTGATATACATGTGTAATAATATAAAACATTGCATAATCTGATATACATGTGTAATAATATAAAACATTGCATACTCTGATATACATGTATAATAATATAAAACATTGCATAATCTGATATACATGTGTAATAATATAAAACATTGCATAATCTGATATACATGTGTAATAATAAAAGACAGTGCATAATCTGTTATACATGTGTAATGGTATAAGACATGGCATAATCTGATATGCATATGCTATAATATGACAGGGCATAATCTGATATACATATGCTATAATATGACAGGGCATAATCTGATATATATGTGCTATAATATAAGACAGAGCATAATCCTACATACATGTATAATCATATAAAACATTGCATAATCTGATATACATGTGTAATAATAAAAGACAGTGCATAATCTGATATACATGTGTAATGGTATAAGACAGCCTTGGAGACCATACATGTAAAGTTTGAATGTAAAGCTATACTGACTGGACTTGCTAAATATCCTTGTTAATGAGTTATAGACTGAATATGTGTCAACAATCTTCTCTGATTCCAAGGTTTTGCATGTTGAATGACATTACTTGTGATATCTTATGCCTCTGGTAACTTGAAACCTGCATCTCTGGTACTAGTTATCACATAACCTATGTTACTGCATTGTGCATCTACTGCTTTGATCATTGAAGAATCATCACACTGAGCCATATCTGTGTCCAGTCACAAACCTAAATGAAGATGTTTGTCATCAGTATGCTCAGTCTGCTGATGGCTTTTATTCAGCTGATGGTTTCTGTTTAACATAATCCTCTAAGTCACTTGATGGCTTCTGTTTAACATAATCATCTAAGTCATCTGATGGTTTCTGTTTAACATAATCCTATAAGTCACCTGATGGCTTCTGTTTAACATAATCATCTATATCACCTGATGGTTTTTGTTTAACATAATCCTCTAAGTCACCTGATGGCTTCTGTTTAACATAATCATCTAAGTCACCTGATAGCTTCTGTTTAACATAATCCTCTAAGTCATCTGATGGTTTCTGTTTAACATAATCCTATAAGTCACCTGATGGCTTCTTTTTAACATAATCATCTAAGTCACCTGATGGTTTTTGTTTAACATAATCCTCTAAGTCACCTGATGGCTTCTGTTTAACATAATCATCTAAGTCACCTGATAGCTTCTGTTTAACATAATCCTCTAAGTCACCTGATGGTTTCTGTTTAACATAATCCTATAAGTCACCTGATGGCTTCTGTTTAACATAATCCTCTATGCCAGCTGATGGCTTCTGTTTAACATAATCCTCTAAGTCACCTGATGGCTTCTGTTTAACATAATCCTCTAAGTCACCTGATGGCTTCTGTTTAACATAATCTTCTAAATCACCCAATGGCTTCTGTTTAACATAATCCTCTAAGTCACCTGATGGCTTCTGTTTAACATAATCCTCTAAGTCACCTGATGGCTTCTGTTTAACATAATCCTCTATGCCAGCTGATGGCTTCTGTTTAACATAATCCTCTAAGTCACCTGATGGCTTCTGTTTAACATAATCCTCTAAGTCACCTGATGGCTTCTGTTTAACATAATCTTCTAAATCACCCAATGGCTTCTGTTTAACATAATCCTCTAAGTCACCTGATGGCTTCTGTTTAACATAATCCTCTAACCCAGCTATTGGCTTCTGTTTAACATAATCATCTAAGTCAGCTGTTTTAGATGACTTAAGTCTAGTGTCATCTTCAGGTTGGTCATAGACTTCAGTCCTGAGATTAACACTGTTTGCGACAAGTTCAATGTAGCTATGTTCAATATCATATGCAGTTTCAGGTTTTATGTAGCCGGCTGAGTCAAGAAGTAGACTTTCTGCTGAAACATCCTGAACACAGATGTATGGATCATCTTCTATTACATCATATGGGTCCTCTCTAAGAGCATCCTCATAAGAATTCTCATTCTTGACATAATCTGGAGTGTCATAAGGATGAGTCTTCCTATGCTTCCTACAGCTTCTGTGAAAGATTCACAAACATATTGTCATGTAGAGGTTTCTATGACAATCTGAGATCCAACATAATGTAATATGTGGTATCTATGATATTTTAAGTTTCAACACAAAAGTATGAAGACAGTCTGAGATACAGTATAATGTAATATGTGCATTTCCATGGTAATATGTGTTACAGCAAAATGCTGTGTGTGTTTCTGTGTCACAATTTAAGAATTTCTGAGATCAAGCATAATGTAACATGTTGGTTTCATGACAGCCTGGGGTTTTAACTCTTTCATATCTAAATTTTTTCTTAAATTAAGACTTGTTTTAAAATCTAGTTTATCCATACCATTTGGCCATAATTTTTTATTATTATTTGTATATTGGCTTCTATGTGATGTTCACTCAAACTGAGAATAAAACAAAACAATAGTAACTAACCTGAATTGTTATAAAAATCTGACACACAATTTTAACACCAAATATGATTTAATTAAGAAATCTGTTTCAGAGCTTAAGAAAACATTAATAACCAATTATTGTTTACCTGTCTGTACATAGTTGTTTTTTTTTTTTTACTTATTATATTTTACTCATTGTTGTAGCAATACAGAGAGCAAAAGTTTTCTTTTTGCCATCTATGGTTCATATTAGTTTCAAAGTTTCAGCTGGTATTTTTGCTGTAAAACACTGTATTTTATGTAAATCATCAAAAAATATTGATACAGTAGTAAAAATTCAGTACTTCTGAATAATGATGACCAAAAGTGTGGCAATGATGAAGCATCCCAAGCCAACGGCAAGAACAATAATCAGCGGAAACTGTTGCTTCTCTTCATCTGAAATAAAGAAAAGTTCTTGAGTCTTTTAATATGAAATGTAAGTTATTAGACTTGGCAAAAATAAAAAAGAACCAGATGTTTAAATATAGAAATGAAACTAGGAAACCCAAGAATAGTTCTTACATCTTACATCCTTCCCGTGCCGCTAAACGTCATATAGGGCCTACATGGTAGTTCGCCAAAATTTCCTGTCTTCTGTGAGTTTTTCAATCTCATCAAAGGATGTTATGCCCACTGAATTGGCTTCTCTTAATAATGTCCTCTTTAGAGTTTCACATGGTTGACCTCTTTTTCTTCTGCCTGTTGTGTTCCACTTGATAGCTTGTTTGGGGGATGGTGGGGGGTTGAAGATGCCCAATAAGGTAATCAGCGACCCATAGCTGACCAAGACCCTGCTCCACCTCTTGTGGTACCCCCAGTAACAAGCATGGCCTGGCTAACAGGGCAGGGATCGCCATAGTTCCCATGGTGGTGGAGTCTGCTAAAAAAAGCATTGCACACCCCCTGCTTTTTAGCTGTACTCTGGGACTAAAAAAGTAGCCATCATAACTCGCTCCCATGCCAATACAATGCTGTGTCTCAACACCTCTACAGCATCAGCTGCAAAGAATGACAGCTCGCAGTTACAGGGAGATCATACAAGTACAAGCAAGCTTGTTTGGGGATCCTCTGACTGTTTCTTCTCATCACATGGCCTACATATGTCCATCTTCTTTTTCTGATCACCCATGAGACAGGTTGCTGTTTGCTCATCTGTCTATCTCTGCATTGTTCTTGAATTCATTCCACTTTATACCAAGTATTTTCCTTAGGCATTTGTTTTTGAAAAAGTCTAATTTCTTGTCTATTTCTTTAGTTGTTTTCTAGCTTTCACATGCATAAATTAGGGTGGATATTACATTTGAATTGAATAATCTTAACTTGGTTTTTGTGCTTATAACTTTTGAATGTCATATTTTTTCAAGATTCTTGATGGTCAGTGCTGCTTTTGCAATTCTAACTTCCTTTCTGGTGTCAACATTGTGATCTATGTAGCTGCTGGGATAAGCAAAAGAATAGTTCAGCAGGCACTAATTAGACCTTCTAAACTTTCTGTAAATTAAAAATGTGAACTGAGAAAATATTCGTTTCACATAACCAAAGATTGTAGATGAAACCTGAATTTCAGTTTTTGCTATAAAGAAAACAACATTGTCTTGCTGAAACCCTGATACTTAATATTTCACTTACCAACTGGAGTTGGAGTGCTGCACCCTACATACAGACAATGCCCTGCCACAAAAGATCCTTCACCTTCAGTGCTGAAACCTATAACAGAAATATGTACAGTCCAGCACAAGAGTGTAGCATTTCAGAAAAGTGTACACATAAATACCGAAACAAACACACTTACAAATATCATCACACCAAAATTTATATCCTGTGTCACAAAATTAGCAAACAAAAAACTTTTGTATAAACCGTTCTAAATGATTCTGATTTGTGAGATATGAGTTGAAAATCAAGATTTTTAATGTTGCTGAGGACAAAAACATAACTTACGTACATTCTGAAACGTAAATGATGAAAACAAAAAAACTACATTCAGTCACACTGAGGCATCAAAATGGCAGATAAAGAAATTCAGTGCAAACCTCAAGGATACAAAATATGAACAGCCAGACATAGAACTATAAGTCTAGCAGTGAAGAATCTCTGGGAAATGAGGCAGAAGAACAGAAACAGATGGATAAATACAAAATGATATGAAAGAAAAAAATTAATTACAGCAAAAGTTTTATTCACATCAAACGAAGCATGAGACACAGGTAGTAGAAGAAGTTAAATATGGAATATGCATCATCGAGGCACTATACATGGTTTTTGTCAACAGTGTCAGAATATAAGCAGAGATGTTTATGGCGATACAGGAGACTATCAAGCAGAGAAAGTACCTGTGCTGTTTATGATGGTACAGGAGACTATCAGCAAAGAAAGTACATGTGCTGTTTATGATGGCACAGGAGACTCAATGGACTGGTTGATGAATAGATTATTTAGGTCATTGGTTCCCAAACTTGTTTTAGCTGCCATCCTCTTGCCTCCCATGCCACAATGTAATGCCCTCAAAACTTTATTTTCACTCAGTCAGATCTGGTGTCCCCTGCTGTTATTTTTCCCCTCACTCTCCTCCCATCCCAAACTTCCCAGCTTCCCAATACCCCCAAATGAGTCATATTTCCCCATTTTGGAAGTCACTGGGTTAGATGTTGAAAAGTATTTTATTGCTTTTCAGTCTCTTCAGAGTTCATTGCTGGAGATGCAATCTGTCTCCATTTATCTGTACTCTTCACTTTCTCTATTTGGTTACCAAGTTACCATCTGTCTCTTTTCATCTGCACTCTTCACTTTCTCTTTTTAGTTACCATCTGTCTCCATTTATCTGTCATCATCATTATGTGCCATGCCGACTGGCGTTGGCTATTATGCTTCTCCAGATTACACGATCCTTCATGCAGGCCATCAGCTCAGTTGGTGATCTCCTCTCACACATTTATCTGTACTCCTAACATTTTAGTACTCACAGTCAGGACATCTTATACAAGATGTCATCTTCCCCTGGTCTTGATAGAAGCCCTTCTCACATAATTTACATGAAGCATTACCAGCAGAGTATGATCCTGGAGGGCAGTCCACTTATAGCCAAACAAAACATACATTATTAACATTTAGTTAAAAAAAGAAAAACAGAAATATTAACATTTAGTTAAAAAAAAAAGAAAAACAGAAATATTAACATTTAGTTAAAAAAGAAAGAAAAACAGAAAAAGAAATATTTTTTCCTCATGTTTATGCACTGAAATGAAGGACAAACATGAAACAGAACTTATATCCTTCAAACAAATTTGAGTTTTTATGCCATTGCTCATATGAACATTTTCATTACTTAGTACAGTTTATTTACCTTAATGTCCAGGCAAATCAAACTGTTTATTGTTTCTTCAATACTGTAATAGCATTTTAAAATCATCATTTCTGTTAAATCACTAATAATTTACTCAGTAACACACAATAATTAGTGAAGAAATAGTGTAATAATAAAGTTGTTCCTACTTTTTTCCTAGTTTATACATTCTAATAATTTACTCGGTTTTCCTTATTGTTATGTTACATATTACTGCATCCAAACAATTTGATAGACAATAAACAAAATGATAAAACAGCAGTTGGAAACCACATATATTAATCTATGGAAAGATGCAACATAAAACCACAACAGTCAGAAATAGATGAAGAAACTCTTATAGGAGTGGGAATTAATGAAAGTACTGTATGAAAAGAAAATGAAAATCCTTTGAATATTTCTTAAGAAGACAGAAATTATACATCACTGGAAAAGTCAAGGAATGAAAGAAAGAGGGAAGTCAGGAGAAAAATATCAGTATGGGTTAGTCAAGTAATTCAGAAAATGAAAGATGAGGAGTCTTATTTTACCATGAACAGCACAAAACAGAAGTATGATCTTACTTTACCAAGAACAGCACAAAATAGAAAAGTATGATCTTACTTCACCAAGAACAGCACAAAATAGAAAAGTATGATTTTACTTCACCAAGAACAGCACAAAATAGAAAAGTATGATCTTACTTCACCAAGAACAGCACAAAATAGAAAAGTATGATCTCCAGCATCTACAAGTACAGAGGCTAATGGGTAAATTGAGAACTAATTTGAGAGATACATCCAAATTAAAATAAGAATCGTTGTTTCTTTTAGTGCTTCTACATACCACAGACACCATTGCTGTATCCTGTGCCATTTGGACACTGCACAATGATCTGAGCTCTTTCAATATGTGCTGTATACCCTAGTGCTTCTGCACTTGCTCTCAGAATGTCACTGGATGTGTTGGTCACGTAAAGGAAAATATCCAGTATCTGAGACTTTCCATAAACTGCAGATCTTTCCTCCTCTGTGCCATAAATTGTTATACAGAAATGTAGCAAATTATTAACCAGAAAGTGAAGTTTAGCAGTTTATAATTCACTGCTATAAGAAGTTTTTAGGTCAACATCTAATATGCCAATTTTTCTTTAACATACCTAAAATGGGAAGACAAGGTGAGGATGGCTGCAAGACATCATTGACGATCTGTGAATGGATGCATCAGCAGCAGGGCATCTTGCTTACAACTGAGAGGCCTAAAAGAGAGCTATTAGGGAGACAGATTTCCACAAGGGACATGCAAATGAATGACTGAACATGAGTCATTTATTTTTTTAATGAAATAAAACTGTGATATTTCTTTTCCTAAACTAACTAATGAAGAATGTAGGAGAAGAGCTGGAGAGACAAAAAACCTTGCCAAAAAGATAAGAGAGAGACAATGTACTTTCATGGGACATGCAATGAGAAGAGGGGGCATTGAAAATATTATAAGAACAGGAAAAACAGAAGGAAGAAGATCAAGAGGAAGACCAAGAGAAATGATACTGGACAGTCTGACGGGATGGTGTGAGAGGAGATCACCAACTGAAATGATGGCCTGCATGAAGGATCGGATACTCTGGAGAAGCATAATAGCCAACGCCAGTGGGCATGGCACATGATGATGATGATTTCTTTTCCCTTGTCAATGAAGTAAATTTTCCAAAACATATGAAGAAATATCCCTGTAATACAAGTGGGGCAAAAACATTTTGATATAATAAATTTGGACTTATCTACAATGAGATAATGAATATTTAAATCATCTTTATTGGTAGATTTATCTACAGTGAGATAATGGTAATAGAGACTAGCTAACTTTGTTTTTAGATAACACAAGCAATATAAGATTATCTCTCCCAGTTAGCACACCTGTAAATTTTAAATAGTTTTTTAAAAAATTTTTTTTTTGCATTCTTTTCACTGAATGAGAACTCAGACATAATCCCACATTCATGAGGAGTCAGGTATAATCCCACATTCATGAGGAGTCAGGTATAATCCCACATTCATGAGGAGTCGGGTATAATCCAGTACTCATGAGGCATCAGATATAATTCTATATTCATGGGTACTCAGATATATTCCCTTATTTATTGTGAGGACTTTTACATGAAACCTTATATTTATTTTCATATATTACAAGCTTATAATGTGAACAGTGTTATGTAATGCACTGCAGGTAGATATACTTTGTTTCTGGAGGCAGTTTCCAACACTTTATTATGTTAGAAATACATGTTAGATATACATTTGTACATTTGTACCTCTGGGTTGACTGGGATGTATACTGTTTCCTTTACTTTTTGGGATTACAATAGACTTCATAATGAAAAAATGCTGCACAGGTAACACAGGTATTGACTGGGTACATGGGACCCAACTAGAAGATCTTGATTTTGCTGATGACATAACTCTTATCAGTAATAATGTGAATTCCATGCAAGAAAAACAGATAGCCTGTCTTCACTGGCTAGCAAAATAGGACTTGAAATTAACAAGGACAAAACAAAAATAATGAAAATTCCCATCAATCAAAATGGAAAAATACACATAGAAGGGACAGATATTGAAGAAGTCAATCAATATGCATACCTTGGCAGCTACATAGACCAGGATGGTGACACTAGAAAGGAAGTTAGGATCAGAATTGCAAAAGCAGCATCAATCTTCAAGAATCTTGAGAACATATGGAATTCAAAAGTTATAAGCACAAAAACCAAGTTAAGACTATTCAATTCAAATGTAATATCCACCCTCATTTATGCATGCGAAAGCTGGAAAACAACTAAAGAAATAGAAAAGAAATTAGACTCTTTTGAAAACAAATGCCTAAGGAAAATACTCGGCATCAAGTGGAATGAATTCAAGAACAATGCAGAGATAAGACAGATGACTGAACAACAACCAGTCTCATGGGTGATCAGGAAAAGGAGATGGACATATGTTGGTCACTTGATGAGAAGAAATGATCAGAGAATCCCAAAACAAACTATCAAGTGGAACACAACAGGCCGAAGAAAAAGGGGCAGACCGCGTGAAACTCTGAAGAGGACATTATTAAGAGAGGCCAAGTTAACAGGCATAAAATCCTTTGATGAGGTTGAAAGACTCGCCGAAGACAGGAAAAATTGGCGAACTACTTTGCGAGCCCTATGTGACGTTTAACGGCACGGGAAGGATATAAGATAAGAAGTTGACTGGGAAGCTTTAGTAGTTTTTGCCACAACTCAGGAGACCACCGTTTGTAAGACATAAGGTGGCTTTTATCTAGAGCCTAAAATAAATATAAAAGCTACAATATGCATTATTAAAAGTTCAGTCATTACCTGAAGTCTGCTTTGACTGGTGGCTAACCTCAACAAGAAGTCTGCCAGATTGTCTGTTCTTTCCTATTAAAAAATTATGTTTAGACTGAAAACACCATAAACAGATGAAAAATAAGAAAGCTTTACATTATCACATGCTCGATGTTCCTAAAGAGCAGAATATTTACTGGAAGAATTTTCTCTTTCAAACAAAGCGAAGAAATCAAATGAGGAAGCCCTGCAAGATGCGTCAAGCAAAGCAATAACAAATGACAAAAAAAGACATTCCAAATTCGTAGGACACATTCTACGGTGAGGCAAGCTAGCACACTGTGACAATGGGAAAGATGGAAAACAAAAGAGATTGAGGCAGACTGAGAAAAAATGCTTGATGGACTAACAAGATGGCATGGACAGAGAATGCCACCACAGATTATGACCAACACTTGGAACAGAGAATTGTGGACAAGCATGATCACCTATGCCAGTTAGCAGGGCAATAAATAGACAGATATAAACAAAGCACACTGTTATGTTTAATATAATGGCTAACTTCTAGCACTAGAAAGTCTCCAAAAACACTTTCTACCACCAAACCCTTCTGTTATAGACTTCATGTAAGCACATACAAAATAAACTTAAATAAGACTTGCACATTCAAATACCTGGCACATGTAAAAAAAATTAATACTAATAAACCTAGATATCTGAAAGATCAAAGTCAACAGCTGATTATTAAGAATTATTCTGCACTTAAATTTGACCATAATTATAATATACTGACATTTTTAAAAAAGCCAACTTTAAAGCCTCCTTTACAAAATCTTAGAGTTTAACATATAAAAGGGATGGCGACTGCAGTAAAACTGGTTAATATAAATAAGGTAGATAGAGGTGTATGGTGCAGTTTTACAAAATGAGGGAGGAAGTAAGCAAGGTGAGAAAAAAATGAATATAAAGTATGAGAATGTATAAATGAAAAACATACAACATCCGATATTTCGGCGTGAGCCTTATTTGAGGATACATGCAAAAACAAAATACAAACATATATAACTTATCTGAAGCGTCTTGCTCTCAGTAAAGCGGAAATGTGTGTGGAAGAAGGAGGAGGAGGAAAAAAAAACAAACCGTTGCCTACAGAGTTTAACATAAATTAATTTCACAGTTCAAGCATTTTTCGGGCATTAAAATATGTATTTTATCACACAACACTATTATGCTCTAATTTATAAGGGCTGATCATTTTTAAAGAAAAATTCAATGAAAAGAAAGTAATTCTACATTTAATATATGCTAAACCAAGTTCATGAACCAAAAATGATTTAATTTGAGCCTAAAATTGGCTAGTTTGATCATTACATACCATCACACATATTTATGACAGATACATTGCAGTTATCATGACTGCTACAGTTAAGTTTGTGAACAATCTTCTGCCTTATGGATTGTGTGAAACTGATGGCAAGTTCAGCTGTGCTGCATGGTACATTCTCATAGGAATAACTGACCACAAAGTTGATTTTTCAGGATGTGTTAGCTCTGAAAAAAAAAAACCAAGGAAAACAGACCAAAACTCTGAATCTTAATAGTACATCATGTCAGGTAATCAAATCAAGACTTTTATGTGTTTGTCTTCTGTTGTCATGTGTCTTTGTGCAGTCAGAACAAGACTTTTGTTGTCATGTGTCTTTGTGTAATCAAATAAAGATTTTTATGTGTTTATCTTTTGTTGTCATATGTCTGTGTAATCAAATCAAGACATAAAATTATCTCCATTCTCTCTTTTATGTGTTTATCTTTCATTACATCCATTAGGTATGATATAAACAGATAATAATTATAATTATGAATAAAGAAAGATATATAAATAAATACACAAAGTTGATTTTCAATACTTTTCTTGACTTTTTTGTTATTAATAATTTCAAACTTTTTTTTTCAAAGTTTGAACATTTATTTAAAAATCAAGTTGTAACAAAATGGTTTGATTTCAACTGTCCTGTTAGTATAATAACATAATGGTTTCTTCACCAAAGAAGATTTTGAAGCGGGCAGATGTCATTCATTTGTGGAAGCTGGTTGGCTGAAATTACTTTCTCATGGCTAATTCTGCCAACATTTGAGTGACATACTTTTTCTTGTTAAGTAAACCACCTCTGGTTAGGGCACAGAGAAGCATGATCAGTAGTGTCTGTTGGCATGATTCCTAATAATGAAATAATGCACAAAGTGCTGACAGTAGCAGTAATGGTCAGCATAAAGAGCAAATCACAAAGGACATAATAAAATAAAACCCTGCATAATGTGCAGCAGTATTATATGAAGTATCAGAAACAATAGTAGCAATTAGTAGTAGCAGTAGTGATTGTAATCACTACTTTTCATACCTGAACATTCAGGCAGAATCCCTGTAGGATTTTTGTCTGTCTGATGTGTCCAGGTGTAGTTGGTCAAGTATCCACATTGGAATTTGTTCATGAATTCAGATACAATAGTCATCCCAGGTTTGCAGACAATCTGGCAACTAGTTAAGCTCTTGTCCACATTTTTTGAGCACTCTAATGATTGATGACCTGATCGTTGCTGAAGTGTCAAACACTCTAAAATATCGTACAAAAATAACAAAAGAATTATCTATAAATTAATATTAAAAATTTGTAAATATTTATACTCTGGCATTATTTTCAGCACTAGACATATGACAAGAAATAAAGTCAACGAAAGTACATAAAGTAGCAATGGAATTAATGAATGAGTCAAAATATTGCTTAATTATCATTATCATTGTTAATGGTTGCTGTGACATGAAGCATATGTGATCATCAGTTTCCAAAAGATCTTGGTATTTGATGTTTTACATAACTTGATAACTTTCTGTTATTATCTTTTTCAACCTTCCTTTCTTCTCTATTTTCCATGTTTTTTAAAATGATGCTTTTAAAGTCTTTCCCTCCACATTTATGTACATTTCCAATGAATGTTAATTTTAAATGCCTTTAAACTTCATTTTTGACTGGTTTTTGCTGGACATTTTTCATTAATCATCATGGCTGGACTGATACTCTTACAACCCCTCTGAGAAATCATATTTATGTCATCTCCAGTAATACTCATACTGGCTTGTTTACTGTTCACAGCTCACTAAAATGGACTATATTTCTAGGGAAAAAAAAAGCACAGACCTGGGCATTTCACTGTATTGCACTGAACACTACTGACAGCTATACCATCACACGAGGCACCACCACTGCTGGGAGTAGGGTTGTCACATGTTCGTCTCTTGAACATCTCACCACCTCCACATGTGACACTGCAAGCTGACCAGTCTGACCATGGTCCATATATTCCATTTACTGCAAATGAAAAACCCTCATATCAAAGACTGCTTTAGTTAATTAACTACATGTTTTTCAATGTTTTCTGTGCTTAATGAATTTTTAACTGATATTTTTCTACTTCTTTGGCATTTTTTCATTCAATAATCTGTCCTTGAACTAGATATCCCATCACCTCCTGCAACAAAGGCTGTTTACATATTTTCATATACTAGAGCTAGATTTTTTTTAAATTTAGGAAAAACATGTCAGTCCAATGAGCATTTTGGAATAAATAGTTACAGTCAACTCCACATACTGTATATGCTTTCCAACAAAGTCCTTAACCTACACATATACATATATAAATATCACTTTTACAATTGAAGATTGCTTCTCTTCTTTCAGAATAATATTTTTCATTCATCAGCCTCAGTGCTAACAAATGTTTATGATTATGCTCCTGTTTTGTATGGTTAATGGCAGCTTCCACTCAGATCATTTACGTATACTATTTTGTTTCATCTGGTCAACTTACTGAAATATTTTTATTTCAGTCTCCCACTCCTTATTTCTGTCCTGTTTTTCAATTATTTTCAGGTTCTCAAACTCCTCCTGTCTTATTATCACATGTCAAAAGTATTCTGATCATCTTTCCTTTTGTTTTATTAGTTTTCAATACTCTGCAACTTCTTTGTCAGCTTTTCATTTGTTTTTCTGGTTGTGCAGGGTACATGTTGCATCTCTTTTCAAAACCTCATTTATGAGCTTTAAGTTTGATATTACTATTAAAGAATCAATAAGTTTTGATATTACTATTAAAGAATCAATAAGTTTTGATATTACTACTAAAGAATTATTTACTATTTCAAAGCTTGTAATATTCCTTATCTGTGACAAAGGCTACTTTTTTCAAATGTGATATCTTAAGAAGAAGCTAAGATAACTCAGCATAATGGATGGCACATTCTGCAGTACCATTAAACCAGAGACAGAAAACGGTTTATTCTTGCAACCTGAGAAGCTGCTTCTTGAGTCTGCTTTCAAGTCTACTTGGAACTATCATAGCTCACTACCCATCCTGCTCAGTTCCAGTATCTCAAGATCTTAACCATAACTTGGGCAGCAAATAACCTGAAGTTTGCAGTTAGAAGAAGTTAATTAACAAGCCAAAAAGTCAGTCAAAACAGACAGTCAGTCAAACAACAAACTGGTTAACCATCTAGACCACTAACTAACCAACCAGCCAAATGGTCAACCAACCAACTCACCAATCAACCAGCATGCCAGCTACTCATCCAACCCATGAACCTACCAACCAGCCAGCCAACCAATCAACCAACCAACCAGCCAGCCAATCTACCAACACCCCACACTTTCTGAACACCAACCTGGACACTGATCTCCAAAACATTTCTGTTGCTCTTCTCTGTCACCAAGACAACCTTTCCCTGTGGAGTCTGGTCGGGGGCTGTCACAGAGTCGCGTTCGTGACCTCTGACCTGGACCACAATCTTTAGAGCAGGAAGACCACTCTTTCCACATCCCCCAGCCACCGTTCACTGCATGTGTACATGGGGAATATAATAGTCCAACAACTTTTCCAACTAAGCCATTTTCTGTTAGACAGTCACTCAAATAACCACTCATAATAGCAGATATTTCATCAGGCAACTATTTCAGATCTAACATCTAGATATGGGATTAAAAATTTCTTCTAAGATGAATTTTTGAATGGTTGGGAGAGTTAATAACATTTCTGGAAAAGTATATTTTTTGTAAGCTTGTCTGAAAATCACAGAAACTGGTTATCATTTATCTTTTATAAATTGTCCTGTGAAATAAGTAAGATATTTCCAATTTTTGCATTTCTGCATAAGTTTTATGAAATCACTGTTTGTGTTTTAAGCCACCCTTAAAGTGAAAACATTAATGGCAGACAAACTGCTATTGACCAAATGAATCTTTTTAAAAAAAACAGCAGCTCTGACATGTATTTTCTACTCATTCATTTTTTTTTCATTGACCACTCATAAATTTAGTTTTAATTCTTCCTCTTCAGTGGTAAAGAAAGTTTGGTCGTGCTAAATCTGCAGCCCTGTTACCCTGACAAAATCCACTATCTTCTCCAGGCTTAAGTGTGAGCCCTATAGCCCTTCTTTCAGTTCCTCTCTCTCAGGCCAGATCTGTGCTCTGAGATTTGAGTCTGCTGGGCAGGTCTGCAGATTGTGGTTTGCTGGTATTTCTATGGTTGATGAATGGGGTCTTGTTTTGATTCTGTTTTCATGTTTGTTTTCAAGCTGGTATTTTGCTTGTTGTGGATAATGTTTTTTTGCTTCTTGATATGTTATTTAGTGCCTAATATGTTCCATTTTGCTCCCTGCTTTGGAGAGGGTTTTTCATTTATGTTTATTCTGCAAAATTCTTCAGAAAGTAAAATAACTAAAGAATCTGTAGAGAAGAACAGACAGAACTACAAAAATAAGGGCATGCATCTTTCCCGTCATAACATATACCTGTGAGACTTGGACACTTAACAAAACAGCTGAGAAACACATAAATCCCTTTGAATGTAAATGCTACAGAAGAGTTCTTCAAATATCAGGGCACAGAAAAGAACAAATATATCTATACTACAAGAGCTTAATGTTGAAGAAGGCTGGCTAGTAAAGAGGATTAAACAGAGAAAACTTAAATATTTTGGACACATTAAACATAATGATAATCTAAAGAAAACTGTCTTGGAAGGGTGCATAATGGGAAAAAGAAAGAGAAGAAGACCAAGGCGAAGATGGCTTCAAGACATCGTTGATGATCTGCAAATGGATGCATCAGCAGCAGGCCATCTTGCTCACAACCAAGAGGCCTACAGGAGTGCTGTTAGGGAGGCAAAGTTCCACAAGGGACATGCAAATGAATGAAATGATAGGAGCCATCATAGATCTACAGTTCAGTTTTGTAGTTTGTTTAGTAGTTATATAATTTCCTGTGTTTGTGAGTCATTTTTGTTTGTCTGAGTCTTAATTTAATTATATCACTACATGATAACAGAACTTTTCATCTGAGAAGACAGAAGCAGCAGATATTAGATACTGTGAGCATTGCTAAGCCACTCTTCTTTTGCAAGAAACGTTTCCTGTTACAGTACAGGGGATGTTACTTGGTTTTTTTTTTTTGTGGGCATATTTGTTGATAGATGGACATATGTTGGTCACTTGATGAGAAGAAATGATCAGTGAATCCCAAAACAAGCTATCAAGTGGAATACAACAGGCCAGAGAAAAAGAGGCAGACTGCGTGAAACTCTGAAGAGGACATTGTTAAGAGAGGCTAAATTAGCAGGCATAAAATCCCATGATGAGGTTGAAAGACTCGCTGAAGACAGGAAAAATTGGCGATTTACTTTGTGAGTCCTATGTGACGTTTAACAGCATGGGAAGGATGTAAGATAAGAAATTTGTTGATCACTGCTTAAGCGATTTTTGCAAGTATGGAGCAAAATATATTTCTGTGTTTCAATTAGTCACATGGTCACAGGGGAGCACGTTTCCCTGGACATGTGAGAGAGTTTTGGTTGAGATGTGAGAGAGAGGACGTCTTGTTCTTTTGGCTCGGATAGTTGTTCATGTTGGTTGAAATATTAAGTAGTGTTTTTGGAAGGTTGGTTGTTCTTTATAGGTCAAATGTAATTCTTGTTGGAAGGTTGTGTATGGAATTTTTCGGAATGACTGATGTCAGTATGCTTTTCATTGTTTCAGTGTGTTAGTTCGATTCCAGTGGCGACACAATTCGCCAGAATGGCCTGTGTATAATATCTGTTAGATTTCTTCATGTCAGTTTCCATTCTCGTACATCCATTTGCAGTCATTCATATACACATCTATTTTTTCATTACATCTTTTTTATGTTACTGCATATTTTGACTTCTGTGATATTTGGAATTAATGTTAGCTGTGCCATTTGTCATTATCATAGTTGAGTTATCACTAATGTTAGACTGGTCATGTTCCTTGTATTGCTGCCAATGTTGTGGTCTTGTTAATGTTCGCCTGGGCTGTTGCCGGTGCACAGTTACACACAGTATATTTATGTAATGTTTCTGAGTCTTAGTGCTGCAGTTAATTAAGCCAGAAACTGCTTAAATAGTATAGTGTAGGAATCCAAAAGAAAGGAATACTACTTCATTCTGTTGAGTGTATATCCTGTTTCACCTGGACAACTGGAATGGAGATAAGTCCCTTGCTCTTGTTGCATTCATCCCCTCCCCTTTACTAGTCAGCTCCAGTGGAAGGATAAAGACTGTATGTCTGAAAATCTAGCAAAGATGCCAGAATATGGATAGGGTAAATAACCTTATCACCAATAGCCTTTGGGTCTCTCCCTTCAGTTTTTTTTCAGGGTTTACTCCCTTAGCCTTAGTCTTGCCTGAACCAGCCATAAGGCTGTGGGTTTGACAGGGACTTGTAGCACAGATTACAGGGACTTGTAGCACAGATTACAGGGACTTGTAGCACAGATTACTGTCATATGATAGCAGGCAAACCTGATCAGCATGTACACTTACATCATTATGTGTTTCATAATATTAAAAGTAGTATTATCTCAATAACAAACTATCTTATCATGCAAAGATTGTAGATAGGATATCTTTTACAGGCACTCTCAGTCAACCAAGCTAAAACTGTTTTGGGTACCTTACATACTTGTGTAGGAAAAAATTGCTTCATAAAACAGAATATCTGCCCAGGGGACATAACACACAATATTACAGTGCACACTTAGCTGTTAATTAACGTGAATGAAAGAAAAATTGAAAATAATCAAAATCACTTCTATAAATCTTTCTTAGGTTTACCTTACACAGATGGGAAAATATGCTTTTTAACAACTGCATGACACTTAAGCATGCAACTGTTAACTGAGTGTTGCGTGAACAATTTCGATGTTTAAGTGTGTGATAGTTAAGCAAGCACTAAATAAGCAACAGAGACAATGAAGTGTAAGTCAAATAAGCAATCATAATCTATGATGCTGGAGAAAATTAACATAACTATTTCCTCTTCCTAGACAGCCGACTCAGTTGAAGAGTAAGATTAAAAAATCCTAACCATAATTCTATCATCATGCGAATTATCATAAAAAAAATCAACAATCTTTGTAACAATTAGGAAAAAAAAACAGAAAACTGCAGTGGACAAATCTGAGTGAAATACCAGTGGCCGTTCTCATGTTTGCATTCACAGTTGTTTCTTTGGCACATGCTCAACTTTTGCATTCTTAAATGTTGCAGTTATTATTTGGTGCATACTTAACTGTCACATGCTCAAGTGACCAGCACAGTTTCTTAACATTTAAATGAAAATGTTACATATATAAATATAAAAATAAATAACAAAACAAACAGTAATACACTTACCAACTTCATCTTTGCACAAAGGTCCTTTATATCCATCAGCACAAACACATGTGAAGTTTTTATACTGGATGTTGTTAACACATGAAGCTCCATTGGTACAAGTATGGTTTGAGCAGAAATTTGGTGCAACCTGGCATGTTTTACCTGACCATGGTTTGTCACATTCACAGGTGAATTTGTCAAATCCATCATAACATGTGCCATGTGGACCACATGGGTTGCCTCTACAGTTATCATCATCTGGAAATACCACAAGGCAGCCTGTGATGTCAGCTGATTATGATTTTCATTTAAACTATGAAGGATATATTTAACTTTTCACATTTTTTTTTAACTTTTGCTATGCTTAGTTTCACACACACACACAAAAAAAAGAAAGTCACAATTTCATGATCTACAGAAATTTTTTTAAATTTCAAAATCATTTTTTTCCTTCTTATTGATCAGTTTTAAATATCACAACTAAAGACCTTGAACTTAAAAACAATATATGAAAATGAGGCATGAGTTTTTCTAAATATTTTAAAAAATAAAATACTGCAAGACAGCAAATGTCTGTGAAGAGGGTGGGAAAAGGTTAATTATCTCCCATGATGACAACATGATACTGTGAAAAAGTTAGTTATCTCTCATGATGACAACATGATACTGTGAAAAGGTTAGTTATCTCCCATGATGACAACATGATACTGTGAAAAGGTTAGTTATCTCCCATGATGACAACATGATACTGTGAAAACAGAAAGTGAATAAATTTGCTGAATTTGTTAATTTTTTTCCAGGCCTGATTTTCACCTCTCTATAGCTTATCATTTTTTCCTCAAAGTCTGAATGATCGTTTTCTTTTTAGCTCAGTTTATTACTTATTTTATAGACTGATTTATTTTTTCTTTATATGACATTGCCTGTATAAGTTTTTTTTTCAGACTGTACAACCAGATTACACCATTTAGAGATGGTCCTTCTGTTTAGTTTCCACACATTAAAAGAATGTTTTCTACATACTCACTATTGTGAATCTCTACATACTTACTATCACAATGGCTCAGAGTTCTGTGATAAATCTTACTTGACGATGATACTAAAACATTATCATCCACCTGTTTTTCACATGACCTGTAAAACTCTCTGACCTCATCATGGGTCAAGGCTGCCTGAGTCATCTGAAACTCACTAACGTACATGTCTAGTCAGAAGAAAAGTTTATAAAGTCAGATTGGTAATTATCAAGTAGCACTGCATAGTATTACTGTATTAACATTCAGAATCAATCATTTATAAGTATTTAATTAAATATGGCTTAAATGAACTGGTGGATATAAAGAAAAACAAAACTACCAAAACCTCTGTAATAGTTGAACTGTTACAATTTTGTCAGTGGATACAGTCTTGCAATTCTTCTTCTTCTTCTTCAGCTTTTATTCAGGCTTTTTAGTTCTTTATCTTGATTCATTTTATACAGTCTCTCCATTTTCTTCACCTGGTCGTGACTGCTCTACAGAACTTATTTGTTGTCTCTGCACTACAAGATAATTTTTAATCTTTATGTCTCTGAGCAGTCACATGTTTCAGTTTTTGCTCCTCAAAAAATTGTAATTTGTGCAAATTTGTTCCATATTAGTCTCTCATAATCTATATTCCTCAATCATTTTCCACCCAGAATCCAAGATGATATGAATTACAAAAGAAATTTGGAAAATATAAAATTGTATACAACAATAAAAACTTCACTTTTACGGCCACTGGCTAGTAAAGAGGATTAAACAGAGAAAACTTAAATATTTTGGACACATTAAACATTATGAGAATTTAGAGAAGACCATCTTGGAAGGGTACATAATGGGAAAAAGAAAGAGAGGAAGACCAAGGTGAAGATGGCAACAGAACATTGTTGATGATCTGCAAATGGATGCATCAGCAGCAGGGCATCTTGCTTACAATCAAGAGGCCTACAGGAGAGCTGTTAGGGAGGCAAAGTTCTGCAAGGGATATGCAAATGACCGACTGATTATGTTATGGCAGCCTCTGATTCTGAATGTTGGAAGGAAGGGAGAAAATCCTACTAGGGAAAAGCAAATGATAAAGTTACAAGACACTGGACAATTTCAAAGAATGAACATTAAACACATAAACAGAAACACTGCCAGCACAAACTAAATGATGAACATTGCATATCTGTCCTAACACCTGGCCACTTGATTTTACAGGTTAAAGATAATCTGTATGTATCTCCAATAGCTGCCTTGAATGAAAAATATCAAAGGATGGAAAGTAAAAAATGAAGATAAAGAAGAATCAATGATTTACAAGCACATCTGCTCCTGCTACAAGTTAGGTTCCAGATCCCCTCTAAAAAAATGGAAGTAGCAGAAAATGGGAAATACAGACAGTCCGTGACATACAATGGGGCTCCACTCCAATGACCCCATCATTAGGTGGGTCTGACATAAGTCAGATACCTCCTGTAGTGTTTTCTACTCATTTTCACTTTTATAACTATTCATCATCAGTGTCTTAACAAATCTATTCTTTCTTTGTTTCAGAAGGTTAGAAAGACTGAAATATCAAGCAATTAAAATGTTATTATAAAATAACCATGTGGCATTTTAATCTGTTTTTTTTATATGAACGAAGCATAATAAGCTGATGGTCACAACTGTGGATCATTCTAACTCAAGTAAGTCATAAGCCAGAAATGGCCTGTAATCTTTATTCACTTGTATGTGGATATAAATAAAAAATAGATAACATATTTAAACTATACTAAGTGCATAACACATCTAATTCAAAAAAGAAGAAAAGACCCACAATAAAATAGTGTCAGACAACTATCACTTTCATATTGATCAGGCCACCCAGAGCAAAATGTCAAAAGACTGAAATAAATGCTGAATATAAGGAAGATGAATATAACTATCATATAATGTGAGTAATGAGAAGAACAAGTGCTGAATATAAGGAAGATGAATATAACTATCATATAATGGGAGTAATGAAAAGGGGAATGGACAGCCTAAAAGCAGGGTTTGACTGTTCATAAACAAGTCATATTGAAGGAACTGTTGAAAATGAAATTAAAATTGATCAGCATAGAAACAAATGATGAACTGATTTGGAAAGACAGGGAACTCTTCAATGTAAAAAACAAAAGCAATTATTGTGGAAAATAAGGCATCTTGACAGTGAAACAGTAAATGAAAGTACACATTTAGTAAATAAACTGGATCAAAGTAACTTTAACAAGATACACAATGGAAGCCTCAAACCATGCAGCAAAATGAAAAATAATGAATTCTCCCCAGACACTTCATATAGATATTTATAGGAAATGAGAGAGCTGGGAGTACAGTCTGGTACAGTCAGAAAAGAAGAGAACAATAGATGTGCATGGGGACTTGTCAGCCAACACAGGACAGGCATTATCAGCTGCAGGACATTGATAGATGTGTTGAAGTGGAGTGGGGGTGGAGGGAGGGGAATATGAGCACCTATGGCCCTGTTTGAAGTACAACGACGATGATCTAAACCATAAACCATACGAAATAATTTTGCATATATAAAACTGTGATCAGATTCCATGTTCAACACTGTGGTTCTAAATTGTTTTTAAATTAGCAGATCTAAGACAGATTAAATATCAAATAACGGCAGCACCTCAAAGAGAAAGAAAGCAAGGTTCAAGGTTCAAAATTCAGACTCTGACTTCACTGCATTTGGGACAACCCCATATATGCTCCACTCCATACTGTAGTATCTATCTAAGAGTATGTCTGCTAATAGTTCCTGTCAAATGTTGGTTGTTTACAATGCATTTTCTGCCACACAGTTCAGATTTCCTGCCAGCACCTTTAATCTGTCCTAGCTCCAACAGTCTCTTCACAGCTACATTGTTCTTCCACTCCCACTCTTCATTTTCTCATAATCTGTCCAATACAGCTTTAGCAATGTCCCCCTTGTCTATTGTCATTTTACCATTTATTTTAGACTGTCCAGCAAGTCTGTCTGCCACATCATTGCCATGTACTCCCACATGCCCTGGACAGCAAAGCCACATTAGACTTTGTTACAGTTGACTGGCTTAACAGTTGAACCTATTCTTTGTGAAGCAATTTCTTCTCATTCTTATGAAGGATACACTGTGAATCCATCACAATGACACCATTAACCACATCATGAGCAACTAGCCATTCCATTCCTACCAACACAGCCTCAGTTTTCATTCGCATGCTTGAATTGGTGATTTCAAAAGCTCCCAAACCCTTTGCCACTACTCTTCCACTTTGGTAAACAACAAAACCCCAACCACTTCTGCTGTTCTGAGTCACTGAGCTATCTGTATGTATTAACATGTTGGAAGACCCACAGTGATGCTGGATGAGATCTTGAACCCAAAGTTCAACTGCTCCCTGTTCTCAATCTCCACTTTCACAGCCCTTCATATAATAAAGAATTATATACATCCAAGAGGCCATGGGCCAGCTGAGCAACACTAAATTCTATGCCTCTCACCCTCAAGATCTGACTCTGGCCAACAGTCACCATGTTCGTGATATGATCAACGAACTCATCCACAAGACTGGTCTTTCTCCCTCTGCTACTAATCTACACATCCACGACTGCTGCTTATGGAGGCTATCCTTTTATGTACTTTCTAAGATACACAAACCAGGCAACCTGGGAAGGCCCATAGTGTCAGCTTGTTCCTGCCCTACAAAACAAATCTTAGACTTTCTGGACAGTATCTTTCAACCTCTTGTAACTAGTCTACCCACTTATCTTAAGGACACAAATCACGCTCTCGCTCCTTTTGAGACCTTACACCCCTGCCTGGTCACAACTACTGTATCTTCAGTCTTGATATAGTTTCCTTAAACACATCCATCCCGCATGATCAGGGACTCCAGGCTATCAAGTTCTTTCTGAAAAAAGACGCCATCCCTCTATTCCTATGTCTACTATTCTGCACCTTACACAATTTTTGAATTCAGTGGCCTTTACTTTGACCAGATTAGTAGTGTGGCCATGGGTATCAAAATGGGCCCCAGCTACGCATGTCTGTTCATGGGCCACTTTGAATACAAGGTTCTGAGAGCCTTTAGAGGCCCCTTTCCTGTCTTTTATAGACGCTATACAGATGATGGCATCGGGGTCACATCAATGCCAGAGGAAGACCTTGACAACTTTATCAGTTTTGTTAAGGAGTACAATCCTATCATTTATTTCACCTCCCATATCTTTGCTACGTCCGGTAACTTTCTCGACATTGCCGTTACTATCGGCTCTACAGGGCTTACTACTTCTGTTCACTATAAACCTACAGACTCTCACAGCTATCTCTTGTACTCTTCCTCCCATCTCAGATCGTGTAAGGACTCTATTCCGTTTCTCCAGCTTCTTAGGTTGCGACGTTTGCGTACTGAGGATGTTGATTTCCACGATCAAGCCCACTTATGCTAGATTTCTTCCGCCAACGCAGCTATCCAGAACATGTTCTCTCATAGTCTTTGAACCGCATCAGCCATATACTGTGGCAACAAGCCCTCAATCCTAAACCGCACTGTAGCTCGGACAGATTAGTACTCATGTACCACCCTTTTAGTTTGGCAGTTAAGAACATACTGTTTCACGATCTCCATCTCCTCCAGACCGAGCCTGATACATGTGAACTTTTTGAGGAACCCCCATTGGCGGCCTGCAAAAGACCTTTTAGTTCAGAGTCGCCTTAAGACAGATGGCACTTTTTATGGTACCAGACCTTGCGGACGTCGTAGATGCAACACTTGCCTGTTCGTTGTCAAGGCTAGCCAGATCTCCTTCCCTAAGCCCAAGTTATCAGTTCAGGAGGGTTTCACCTGCACTTCATGCAATGTTATTTATGTTATTATGTGCAAACATTGTGACATGAAGTACATAGGGGAGACTGGTTTATGCCCAGGGGATCGTTTTCGTCAACATCTTAAAGACATTTCTAAGAGGCTCTGGACATCTGTGGCTAAACATTTTGGCCTTAGCAATCACAGGGGAAAACAGAACATTTCTATTAGTGCAATCCGCTCTTGTTCTGCTGATGTATAATCTCAGAGGATCCTAGAACAACGCCTTATTTTCCATGCTGGCTGTCTCCACCCAGCTGGAATTAACAATGTCTTCAGCTTTCTTTAACTTCTTTAGTTTTACACTTTTTCTCTGCGATTTATACTCTACTTTCTTCTTTCTTTCTCCCAGCTTCCCTCCATGTTTAATGCCCCTCCGGATCTTGTTCTCCATTCACCAGTTTCATATTATCTCCCTGGCTCCCTCGCATCTCTGCACCATGATTTGCGTCTCTAGCGCCTTACAGGTGTTTATGGCGCCTTCTGTTCATTCATTCATTCATTACCTTTTTGCTCCCCCCCCCACCGACACCATCTTTTCTAGTGGCCTACATGTGTCTACTGCCCTTCCCTTCCCTCCCCTCCCACCCCACCTATCGTCTTTCGATAGCTTCTTATTTCCAATTGGCTTCATCTGCTATCCTTTGTGCTCCCCGTGGTCTCTACGCCTCGTCAATGGGACATGCATTCTTGTGTTCCCTACATAGGAGGATGCCACTAATATAAGTTTTTCTGTTAGTTATATGTTGTGTTTGTGTATGTAATCCTCTAAAAAGACTCACGCTGAAATATTGGATGTTGTATGTTTTTCATTTACATATTCTCATCTTTCTCTCATACTTTCTATTCGTTTTTTTTTTCATTCCCTCTGCTGCCCTGTATAAACTGCACCATACACCTCTATCTACCTTTCATATAATAATCTTTGTTAGCTGAGGTAAGTCCTGTACCCATAACCAGGCATCACCTTTAGGCACCTCACCTAGACTGCAAACTGACTTTATTGTATCCTCAGCCTCAGCCATCCAGGATCTGCCTCGTTTGATGTATCTTCCCTTTATCAACCCCAGCTTCTTATGGAGAGGATGGTCCTTCATGCCAGTAACCCTGATGTACGCCTTTACCTGAGCATGCTTGTGTTTCAAATCAAGCAGAAAGTGCATGGCCACCACTGGAGTATCCCTGGTGCAACCCAAGACCACCCTCATTGCCTCGTTCTGTACACACTCTGGTCTGTTCAGCTGTGCATTTGACAGGGTTAGCAGGCAGAAAACAAACACAGAATTAATAGTTTTTAGACTTACCATTGCCTAAGAAAGCATAAAATGATCCACCAGTGATATTGATATTAAATGATTTCGATGACAGATATCCTGGTTGCAGTCCCTTAACACTTTCCAAAATTTCACCATCTAAATATAGATGTAGTAATCCAGCATTATCTCGATCATTGAACACAACAGCTATGTGATACCAGCGCCTTGAATAAATTTAGAACAAAACAAAAACATGGAAAGTTTACTTAGAAACAAGATCTGACACAAGAGAAAATACACTGTCATTTTTGTGATGAAATATCACACTACAACTTAAGATGTGGTCATAAACACACAAAATCAAAAATATAAATTTGCTACTGTCAAAAGGAAACAAGTTTTATATAACAATATATTTATGAATAATGAATTGTCTGAAGTATTAACTACTCTGTACAAGTTTCTAGTTTACATGATGCCAAGACATTGGTCTTCTTAAGGCTTAATGGTTCTTCATTCTGCTGGAGTCTAAGGTTCAGTTTTCTGTCATTTTATTTCTTCCATGTGCTTTGTCTGGATTTCCCCCCCCAGCTTTTTTCTACATTATTTGTTTTCATGCTAACCTGTGAGTTTGAATTTTAAGTGTTTCTCTCTAAGTTTCTTTTACTCATCATATGATTGTTCTGCATTCAAGCATATAAACCTGCAATTAATTTTTTTGCAACGTGACCCAGAGCATCACTCACCTGAAGGATGTAGCAGTTAGATTTTGATAGGGAACCACATACACAGCAAAATAATCAAGTGACAAGTACACAGAACCTATTGATGCCTTCATTGGATCCAGGGTAATCTTCAAAGTCATTTTTGGTTTGGCTGACTTCATATAGACTCTTGCCAAAATAGTGAAAGAACTTGGAAAATCTTCCGTAAGATTAATGCTGGGCTTATCAACAAAAAGGCTCATGTGATTAAAAGTAACTGCAATGAGACAATATAAAAATTTCATTAATCATTAACAGCTATGCAAACATTGTTATCATTCAGTGACATAAAGAGATAGCAAGAAACTTTCAGAAATGTGGGAGTCAGCAAAGTAATGAGTCAGCAAAGTAATGTAAATGATAACAAAATAACACAAAATGCTGTAGTTTTATTAATTACTAAAGATGATCAATATTAGATCAGGTTTGTCTGCTGTCATATGATAGCAGTGTTGCCTTCAGCTACCAAACATTCATGTGACAGTAAACAGCATAACATATGATGATCAAACCCTTATATAACCAAAAAATAGTACAAAGGAGTCACTATATACTACCTGTGGCTATCAAATCAACTGTCTTGAAGTTGGCCCAGAATGCACAGTCAAAAGTGTGGAGTGCAAACTTTAACAGAAAAAAGATGGCCCAGAACTCAAAAGTGTGGAGTGCAAACTTTAACAGAAAAAAGATGACCCAGAACTAAAAAATGTGGAGTGCAAACTCTAACAGAAAAAAAGGTGGCCCAGAACACATAGTCAAAAGTGTGTAGTGCAAACTCTGACAGAAAAAGGTGGCCCAGGATATATAGTCAAAAGTGTGGAGTGCAAACTCTGACAGAAAAAGGTGGCCAGGATACACAGCCAAAAGCTTGTAGAGAAAACAATGATAGAAAAATGTTGTAAAGGACACATAGTCAAAAGTTTGTAGTGTAAACCCTGAAAGAAAAATGTTGTGCAGGACATACAACCAAAAGTTTGTAATGCAAACCCCAACAGAAAAAAAGGTGGCCTAGGACATACAGCAAAAGTTTGGAGTGTAAATCCTGAGAGAAAAAAAGTGACCTAAGGACATACAGGCAGAAGTTAGAAGTGCAAACCACAGCAGAAAACCCAATCAGAAGAAAAGATTCTGAAGCAGTTATTGGTGAGATTCTCCCCAGCTCATCTCCTGGAACTACAAAGCACAACAACATACACACTATATTTTTATTTATTTTTTTCTCTCATGTCATATCTAGAATTTTCTAGCATTGTTTTCTGTGGTACATCAAACATGACTCACAAAATCTAGAGGGTAAATGCTGTACTCTGTTGTTGACACACAAAAGACTGGAGAACTTCTTTTTGTCAACAGAAAGAAACAATAAAATATGTATAAAATATATGGCTCTAAAAATGCACAAAATTTGGTCTAGGATATAAAAGAATGGAAATGATTGAACTCAGAGATAAGCTCTTCATATTTCAAATGAGTGAAAACTTATATGTATAAAATTAGAAGAGCAGAAATGTTTTGAAACAATATCCATACACCACAAGTTTATCACTAACAGACACCGCCAATAATACAGTCAAACAGACATGTTACAGCACATCACAGCTGTTAGTGATCTTTAGCTCATTTGTCACTGTGGCACTTCTCATCACGAAAGCACAAAGTTCTGCTTTGTAACGGTTTATACAACACGCCTGTTTCATCCAGGTTAAAAATGTCATCTGGGCTGTCTTACATCTTACATCCTTCCTGTGCCGTTAAAAGTTACATAGGGATCACATAGTTGTTTGCCAATTTTTCCTGTTCTCGGCGAGTCTTTCAACTTCATCAAGGGATGTTATGCCCACTAAACTGGCTTCTCTTAACAATATCCTCTTTAGAGTTCCATGTGGTCGACCTCTTTTTCTTTTGCCTGTTGTGCTCCATTTGATAGCTTGTTTTGGTATTCTCTGATTGTTTCTTCTCATCACATGGCCTACATATGACCATCTCCTTTTTCTGATCACCCATGAGACAGGTTGTTGTTTGCTCATCTGTCTTATCTCTGCATTGTTCTTGAATTTGTTCCACTTTATACCAAGTATTTTCCTTAGACATTTGTTTTCAAGAGAGTCTAATTTCTTGTCTATTTCTTTAGTTGATTTACAGGTTTTGTATGCATAAACGAGGGTGGATATAACATTTTAATTGAATAATCTTAACTTGGTTTTTGTGGTTATAACTTTTGAATTCCATATGTTCTCAAGATTTTTGAAGGACAATGCTGCTTTTGCAATTCTAATTCTAACTTCCTTCCTGGTGTCACCATCCTGGTCTATGTAGCTGCCAGGTATGCACATTGGTTTAGTTCATCAACAACTGTTCCTTCTACGTATATTTTTCCTTCTTGATTAATGAGAAGTTTCATTATTTTTGTTTTGTCTTTGTTAATTTCATGACCTATTTTGCTAGCCAAGGAAGACAGGGAATCTGTTTTTTTCTGCATCAATTTCACATTGCCACTGATAAGAGTTATGTCATCTGCAAAATCAAGATCTTCTGTTTTGGTCCCATGTACCCAATCAATGCCTGTTTTACCTGTACAGCATCTTTTCATTATAAAGTCTATGGCAATTCCAAAAAGCAATGGAGATAATATACATCCTTGTTTTATGCCTGTTTCAATCTGAAACCATTTGCTCATTCCTTCTTCTTTCTTGACTGCACAAACATATCTGTTGTGGAGATCTCTAATGACGTTGACGGTTTTAAATGGTATTCCATATAGTCTTAAAATTTTCCACAATGAATCTCTGTGTATGCTATCAAATGCTTTTTTAAAGTCTATGAAGTTAAGTATTAATGGCTTCTGCTTTTCAATATGTTCTTCAAGTATTACTCTTAGAGTAAAGATCTGGTCAAGACAGCTTCTCCTTTTTCAAAATCCTGCTTGTTCTTCTCTGATTGCAGTATCCACTACATCTGTAATTCTATTCAGAATCACTTTACAAAACATCTTTGACACAACTGACAGTAAGGTTACACCCCTCCAGTTACTGCAGCCACTGAGGTTGCCTTTTTTTGGTATTCTAACAATGATTCCTTGTTTCCATTTAGAAGGGACCTTTCTTCTTTCCAAATTTTATTAAACATTCTTTGTAGCTGGTTCATGTTGTCACTGTTAATAGCTTTTAACATCTCAACTATTATTTCATCTTCACCTGCAGCTTTGTTATTAGCCATTAGATTCACTGCTGTTTCAATTTCATTAAGTGTAACTTCATCTAAGTTGACATTTAGTTTGGGACTGGTAAATCGGTTTCAAGATTTATTAATTCATTTGGGTGTGGTCGATTAAGTATTTCTTGGAAGTGTTCAGCCCATATTTGCTTTTGGTCTTTACTTGATGTTAATAGGTTGCCTGTTTTGCTAAAGATTGGTCTTTCTCTGGAGGTAATAGCACCTGTTAGCTTCTTCTGTATGTTATATAGAGTTTTGCTGTCTCCTGTTTTTGCAGCATTCTCTGCTTCTTTTGCCATATTGTTCATATATTCTCTTTTGTCTCTTCTAGCTGAACTTTCTTGCTTTATTGTCTGGTTCTTTGTATGTTGCTTTTGCCAAAACTTTCCAATATCTGGGCTGTACATATCCAAAATTTTTGGCAAATGCGAATTCCAATCATTAACAACATTGTTGTTAACTCACGCCACTTCACCTGAAACAACCGTAAATGTTATGTTGTGGGGTTTTTTAAAGCAATCAAGAAAGCTGTTTGAACATTTCCAGTCAGGCATATCCATTTCTTTCACAAAACGTTCTGCAATTTCTGCCAACATAGGACTACACACAGGCAACTGTGCAGAACGTCTCTGCTTGAACCATTTCAGAAGAGCACTCTCGATATCCATGTAAGAACTCGCATGCCTTCACTTACAGTTTGACCTAACTAAAGACGAGTGAAAGCCTCATTCAATTTTGTCTCGGTTTTTAACAAGTTTTGATACAATTGAAATGTCAATTTCAAATGTATCCACTATGTCCTTTCTCATAACTTTTTCATCAACTTGTTTCAGAATATCCATTTTAGTGCTTGAATCCAGATCAACACATTTGCGTTTAGCAGCCATTATCTATCACAACGAGAACCCGAAAGAAGGTCCCGGTTATACAATTCACAGTACACTATTTAACACAGATCATGTCTTGATAAAAAAGCCAATGACTGAAAGAAACCAGCTTTTAATCACAAAAGGGTGGCCATGGTAAGCCTTTCATTCACACCACCTGAGTTTTGATGCCCACATGTCCAAAAGGTTGATGCGGCACATGCTCAGTGAGCAAATGGCCAGCCCCTTCTTTGATGAGTCGCAAAGGTGATAATGCTTTGTGAGATATTTATAGCTTGGGCTTGCCCAGTTTGTGATACAAAGCAGAGTCTTTAACTCCTCTGGATGCAAAAATACTGTGACATTAACCGATTTGTGCCAATAAGCAGGGTGACATTAACCGGAGTAAAGCCCATTAATTACTTATTGGGGTTGGCCAGGGATACAAATTTATGTGACAATATCCGAGTTGTGACATAAAGCAATGTGATTTTGAGTGGGTTCGACTGTATATCAATAATATTTCAGTCAAAAACTGTTAGAATTAAGTTCACTACATTTTCATAAACAAGAACATACATCTACAATCCAGTTTTGACACCGCTCCATAAATAGGTGTAATCATTAAATATGGGCATTTCTGGCACTTTGTACTTCCATACTTTTCTTGGTATGTGCCTTGCTGACATGGTTCACATGGCTGATGTCCAGTTACTGACCACTGACCAGGACTACACTTATCTGTACAATACAAGACAAACAAAATACAGTTAAGTGACATAAACATCTTAACAAAATATAACAAACTTCAGAGAAAGAGAAGATAAAATATAGATTCGTATGAATGCTATTTAAAAAATAGGAATGAAAAAAATAGAATAAAATAAAATGAATGGAGCACTAAGCTGTGACTTATAAGAAGCTGTGACTTGTAAGAGGCTGTGTTCGGAAGTGCTCATAGTGGAGTGTAGAGAATGTTAAAATGAAGACTTGTGATGTGTGATAGGCTGGTCGTAAATAATGAGAGGGGTGGGGGAAACCATGGAAAGGGGAGATAGTAATACAACAGTAATCTAGATGGAAGAAGGTGGAATAGGTGATTATAGTTGGGGTTGTAGTCTGATGCTGTGAGGGGGTTCTAAACTAAGTGTTACAAGTGAGAAAGGAGTGAACTTAGTGCAAAGGGAATATGATTGTGGATGAGAGGAATGATAGGTGTAGCTGAATCATGAGTTCAAACTATGTGGTTCCAGCATCCCATATTCCTGAATGTAGTGGTTCTCAAGCACTCAGTGGCTTCTGTCATACGATTTTCTGGTAACAGCCATCAAACAATGTCACGCTGATGACAGAAACCACCTAACACTTGAGAACCACTACATTCAGGAATATGGGATGCTGGAACCACATAGTTTGAACTCATGATTCAGCTACACCTATCATTCCTCTCATCCACAATCATATTCCCTTTGCACTAAGTTCACTCCTTTCTCACTTGTAACACTTAGTTTAGAACCCCCTCACAGCATCAGACTACAACCCCAACTATAATCACCTATTCCACCTTCTTCCATCTAGATTACTGTTGTATTACTATCTCCCCTTTCCATGGTTTCCCCCACCCCTCTCATTATTTACGACCCACCTATCACACATCACAAGTCTCCATTTTAACATTCTCTACACTCCACTATGAGCACTTCCAAACACAGCCTCTTACAAGTCACAGCTTCTTATAAGTCACAGCTTAGTGCTCCATTCATTTTATTTTATTCTTTTTTTTCTCATTCCTATTTTTTACATAGCATTCCCATGAATTTAGATTTTTATCTTCTCTCTCTATTTCTTTGTCTTGTGTGTTTCTGAATGATTAAGGTTCACACCGAAATATCACAACTATGTGCCTGTTAAGTAATAAAGCTGTTCCTACCTTTTTCCTAGTTTACATTGTTGCAAATCTCATTTCACAAAATGTAAACAAAGAAATTAAACAAAGAACAACAATAAGTGTAATAAAATATGATGTTCAAAAAAAGAAATGCAACTACTGTAGTCGTAATGGACACCAAATTTCAAACTTGTATCAACATTTTATTTTACAAATTAATGCTTCAGTCTTAGCATGAAGAAACTTTAAGAGTTTAACAATGAAATGATGTTCATTAAATTTGGTTTGGACTTTTATTCTTTGCGACTGAGGCCTCCATTTCAGTAAGGTGGTATCAGAGAACGACATCTCCTTGACATGGATCCAATTAGCCATCGGATCTGTTGTTGTAGGATAGCTGCCCACTCTTCCTGCAGTGCAAAAGACAACTGTCAGAGATTGGTTGGTGCCACGTCTTGCTGGAGGACTTGTCTGTTGAGTTCATCCCATAAGTGTTCTATTGGGTTCATGTCTGATGATATGGATGGCAACAGTATGGTCTGGACGTTGTTGTCAGCAAGGAACTGGGTGGTGATTTATGCCACATGAGATCGAGCATTATCCTGCTGAAAAATCGACCCTGGTGCAGCCAGAAGTGAAAGGACGTGAGGACGAAGAATTTCAGCGATGTATCATTGGGCATTCTGGCGTCCTTCAATTTGTACCAGGTCACTTCTTCCCATGAAGTTGATCAATCCCCACACCAGTACACCTCCACCACCATGCGGAGGAATCTCATCCATGCAGTTCTGAGCGTAGCACTCATAGACTCTGCAGTAAGCTCTTCTCCATCTATCATGTCGCTGAAGCAGAAAGAATGATTCATCACTAAACCAAACCCTTCTCCAATCACTTGAAATGGTCCACTGATGATGCTGGTTTGCCTACTGCAGTTAGTTCTGGCGATGCCTGTCTGTAAGAACAGGACCTCTGTAGGGTCTTCTAGCTCAAAGACCAGCGTCGTGCAGCTGGTTTCTGACCTTTTTATCTGAAATTTGATGAGCTGCTATCATTGACTGGACTGTTGAGGACGCAGATGCAAATCGATTCCTAAGAGGATGCAGCCGTATGAAGCAGTCTTCGGCAGGAGTTGTGACTATGGGTCATCTACTGCACGGCCGGTCTGCAACTGCGGCAGTTTCTTGAAATCGTCTCCAAAGGTGACTAATGGTGCTTTTAACCACATTAAATTGTCTGGCCACTATACTTTATGACTGTCCAGTCTGTTAACGTTCAATGACGATGAGTCATTGCTCTGTAGTTAGATAAGCCATAATTGCACATTGAATTTTCAAATGAAATGAATTGATTCGAGGAGCGTCAATCTTTTATAGGCATTCAATAATATGGTCGATGAGTTTTGTGTTCAGTAAGTTTCATGGGATTCTCATGGACCTGTCATGAGTTATTGTAAAAAATGCTATTTTGACTAGTGTTGCTTTTCTGTGTTCATGAATCATCTGCTGAGTACAATTCAGGTCAGTTATGTGAAGTTGATATCCAAGTAAACATTTCAGGCAATTTTCCCTTGTCTGACCAGCAAACTTCAGTTTAAATCGCAACATCATATTTGTTGCATTTCTTTTTTTGAACAGTATAGATTGGGAAATCTTTTAAAAAAATATTTTACAAACAAGAAATATGACTGTGAGAACTGTAAACAAATTTATGGGAAACTTATAAAAAAACCTAAATTCATATGATTTTTGCTTCAGATATGTAAAACTGAACAACTTTAACGTGGATTTTTTTTTAAAAAAAAATTTCAACAAAAAATTTGCTTAGTCATGTTCCAGACTTAGAAATAAGGAACGTTTTCTCCTAAATCTTTTTGCAAGAGTAGAATTTAAACTCTGGAATATAAGAGTGCCCAGTCTTTGCAGATCTACATCACTAGAACTCTAAATATAAGAGTATTCAGCTCTTGCTGTTCTACATCAGCTCATACATGACCATATGTGCTTGAAGGATTAACAGATGTTCACCTGAAGACCTTGCCAGGCTGTGCTAAATCTAAGCTACTCTCATGTACATGGAAACACCTGTGGTGGAAGTGCATGATTTTAGCAAGAATCTGCTCAGTTTAAAATCTGGAGCTTGTCACCACAGCAGATTATATGCTTTTTTTTTTATTCCCAAGAACCATTATACAGTAGAATTTAAGTGATGTTGACCAGCAAGGGCTGGGAAATCTTATATTGTAGAGTTCTTGGATTCATCAGCATCAGGCTTGTCATGGGACAACAGTCAGTGTCACTTTCTGAATCACTACCTACAGTCATCTCATCAGAGCTGGATTCATCAGAAGCTCATCATGTAAAGTCTGAAAGAACTGTCTAGCTGAACTATCAGGCTTATTTAAAAATAATTTCTTGGATGCATCAGCAGCAGGCCATCTTGCTCACAACTGAGAGGCCTACAGGAGTGCTGTTAGGGAGGCAAAGTTCCGCAAGGGACATGCAAATGAATGAATGAATGAGAGTTCTTGGTATCTGCCAATGAAAATATAACTGCCATTTATTACAGACTCTTTGTCAATAACACTAAATTGCAGACATGTATAAAATAATAATGTGTACTAAAAATGAAAATAATTTTCTCATAGTAAATGATATATTTATGAAAAGGGTTTGTTTTGTAACAAACATTCTTCTTTCTGTTCTCTCAGCTTCTTATGGGGAAACTAACCTTGACAGTAGGGTCCTACATCTCCCTCACTCAGCCACTGTGGTTCTTCATAATAACTGTTCAAGTTACACGTAATAGATTTCATTCCTTGTGGTGCTTTTCCATTTGAACAGCTCACAGTACAAGATGCTCCATAAGCAAATCCGTCTGGGCAGTGAAACCTTATGGGGTCTGAACTTTCTAAAGCAAACCTGGGATCACGACAAAATTTTGCTGCAGAAGAAATTAGAATGAGATTAATGTAAAGTATGAGACATATTGATGTTAAACGATAATTTATTTCAGGAAGAAAAAAGTCCAGGATTTTATCACTGAAATAATTCACTTCATAGCTAATAATTTTCAGATTCTTTCAGTGTATTTTTATGTTTTTTTTTTCTTTAGTACATCAGTAATTTAACAAATTATCTGTATGGCCCATTATGTGCTTAATAAATTATCTACTGGTCCATTAATCATTCAACAAATTATCTACATAGTTTAATCTCATCCTAACAAATTATCTATTTGAACAGAAAGTAGCATCCACTGTCTTAGCAGCTGATGTTTGTGAAATGTAATCTTCTTAACTACTTGGTTCTATAGTTCAAATAATTCAGCCATTATCTTACTTGTTATAGTGATGACAAACTGGCAAGTGAAGTTGTTTCTTGCTGAATCTGTAGCAGTGATAAGAACTGTGGTAGCTCCAAGGGGAAAATCTGAAAATGAGGGAGGTTCTCCAGCAACATGTACACTCTCTCCAGAATTGTCTGTGAAGCTAGGAATTGGATAAGTCACATAATTTGGACTGCCCAGTTTGTTAGCTGTGAGCTCACCACTGGAGGTGCAATCTTCTACAGGAACAGGTGGCTCAGTATCTGGAATAAATTGCTAGGTCACTTTATTATTAGATTCTGTGGTTCAGTAAAGTTTACTAAAAGATGCAAACTGTAGTAAGAAGATGTGAAAATAAAACATAAGCATTTATAAAATGTGTATAATTAGATGACATGACATCATTATTCTCACATTAACAATTTCCTGTCAAACGTCTCTTATACAAAAAAGCTCATATCAAAAATAAATATTATAATTAATTATAAACAGTAAAAAAAATCAATTCATTCAGGTTAATTATCACATTACATATTAAATTATCTTTTATAAATTTCATAGTGCACCTGGAATTCTTGGAATATAAAAGTAACATTTAAATAATAGTAATATGTGGGAAAAAAGGCTGTTTAAAAAATTTAGGTTCTTCAAGTGATCTTTGCTCTTAAAAAAATAGAGTGGAAAGAATTAACACAGATAACCCAATGAGTAAATACAGAAAAGCTGCAAAATACAGGCCTCAAGAATCTATCTAAAATTGCAGGGAGACCCACAACAACAGAGAAGTATAAAGTGAAGTGATTAAAGCCAGTTACTCCCATACCTATGGCAATCATGGGTCTGGAGAAACCATCCCACTTAAAGCATCAGAAGTTTAAATGACCAAATGTTGCCTGGAGAAAGGAAACATAAAATCTCAGATATAAGGAAACTAAAATCTCAGATATAAGAGATGTCATGTAGTTACTTCACTCTCTAAAAGACTTTCCTGTCGTGAGACTGGATTGTCCATCTTACTTTATCAGGGAAAATTTTAAGGACTGCAAACTTAGACTGTCAGACTGGCTTAAAACTCACAACATAAAATGAATTGGAAATGCAGAGAACAGGAAGGCTCTGACAACAGTAATTTCAGGATGATCTACAAATTGATTCATGTTAACAAAACTGCTTTTCAAATCTCCTGAACACTTTCATAATGAATAATAGAAGTACAGATAAGTCTGAACAAAACCTTATCACTGGATTCTGTGGAAAGGGATGTGTTAGTGATTACATTTTAAACAAAAATTTTGTTTTAAACATATTTTATACACAATTATTACATTTTAACTTTTTCCCTGTCGGAGGTCACAATCGCAATCCATGCTTCATTTCATTAAAAAAAACCAGTGCAAATTTTTAATTTAAATGCTAGTGCGCAAGTTAGCTTACCCAGCATTCTTTTCTCGCAGTGTGGGTAGCCAGCAGTTATTTCTTTCGAATTTTCCATGCAGTTTTGTGACATTTTTCTAAGTATGATCGAAACATGGACACACCCTCTGACAAGCAACTGTTACTGAATATACCCCTGGTAGTTCTAGACCAGCTAGACAGACTGCAGAAGCAGCTAGACAGTTCTTTCAGACTTTACATGATGAGCATGCTTCTGTTGGATCCAGCTCTGATGAGACGAATGTAGGTAGTGATTCAGAAAGTGACACTGACTGTTGTCCCTTGATAAGTGCTATTGCTCCTGTCACTTCTGCTCCTCCACCTGCCAAATGGGCAAAGACGAATGTTTCTATGGCTCAAACAGCAAATCCAGAACCAGTTTCAAATGGAGAGCAGCACAGGTAGATGAAGAGGCAGAAACTGCTTCTAACCTTTTTGATGGCAGTGGTGTCCTGTTGGATCTTGGCAATGATAGGACACCTTTGACTTTTTTCCTGGCACTGTTCACACCAGATATTTTGGACAGTCTCACAGACAACATAAATGATTATGCTGCTATAAAACTTAGCCAAGCCACAACTCTAAAAATGCGCAGTATATTACATCAGTGCGTACCTCTTGGTTTCCATGAAATGCACAAATTTCTGGTGACAATCATAGCCATGAGCATGCAACCTAAACCTGAAATCAGTGACTACTGGGACACCACGCCTCACTTTCACACTGAATTTTTAGGCAGATGTTTTCTAGAAATCAGTTTCAACTGATAGGCAGATGTTTTCTAGAAGTCAGTTTCAACTGATAAACAACACCATGTTGTATGTCAGTCAACCTGATAGTCAAGACAAGTCTATTGAGCCTTTTGTCAATCTGCTGTTGGCATCCTTTCGGGCAGCCTTTTACAGAACTGAGTCTTGATGAAATGGTAATCGGCTACAAGGGACACTCACAAACAGTATAATGCAATAAAGCCATCGAAATATCACATCAAGACACATGGGCTTTGTGACTCCATCACAGGTAATCGTTTCAACCTGTTGATTTATTTTGGGTCTGACACCTCTTTCACCCCTATTGGTGCTAATGGTTCTAGTCATACCTTGAAAGTGTTCGATACTCTTTTGCAGCCACTCAGATCTTCACATCATATTTTTGCAGACAGCTTTTATATCAGTCATGCACTTATTGAATATCTGCACTCCAAAGGACACAACTACATGGGCACATTGAATGTGAATTGTGTAGGTTTTCTTCCGCAGCTAAAAACTCTGAATGCCATCTACCATGTCAAAGATGGTGAGAAGAAAAATCTCTGTGTCTAATGGAGAGACAGGGCTGCAAAGAAGCCTGTCCATGTTGTGACAACAAATGGAAAAGCTGTCACAACTCATGTTATTGAAGAACAAGTGGAGATTTAAAAAGCTAACATCATTCACACATACAACATGTGTATGAATGGGTGTGACAGATTTGACCAAAAGGTGTCATATTATGGCCTGCATGCTAGAAAGACAGTGAAATGGTGGAAGAAGATATTCACTTGGATTCTGAAAGTTGTACAGGTGAATGCTAAGATATTATATTTGTTATCTGAGAATCCAAGAAAAAGATATCTCTAGTCAAGAATCAGCTTATTGAAGGCCTGAGATCCCTGGCAGCCGGCAGCACCATTCCTGGTTTAAGTATGTCATCTCCCAGGCCATTGAGAAGGAGAGCACATGCTCCAGTAGCTGAAAGGTACCAAGGTAATCACTTTGTAAACCTGGACAAAAACTTGAGGATTTTTGCCTACTGTTCCATATCTGATAAGAAGTTCCACTCAAGGTTCTACTGCACAGTGTGCCCAGACAGACCTCATCTGTGTTCACTAGACTGTTTTCAGAAGTATCATCAGCCATCTTCAGCATGATGCTACTGCTCTACAAATACTTACTTGTCTGTGGTGTCTGCATTTTCTGTTTGGACCACCTGTTTCATCTTTCTGTATATACCATTCTTCTTGGTTCTTTTTACTTCTTATCTATTTCTTGGACTGGAGACAGCAGAAGGCAGTGTGTTGCACAGTGTTCATGCATTGTACATATATTCTGTATATACTGTTTTTATGCCATTTTTGTTCACTGTTCATGTCTTGTATATATGTTCTGTACATAATGTGTTTGTATGCCTGTGTTGTACAAAGCAAATGTATACTGCTTTCTGGTTTTTGTTGTTGTTTTTTTTTTGGGGGGGGGGGGGGGGTTGCTGGTGCCAGCTGCAATATTCATGATAAGTTCTACAAATTTGTCCACAAAGTGATTGTATTTTTTTTTGTGAGGAATTCCACTTATCATCAAATTCACTGAGTTATTGTGCAAGTGGAAGTGTACAGAATTCAAGTTATTTTTTACATGCTGCACAGTCTGTGCAATATTCATGAAAAGTTCTACAAATTTGTGCACAAAGTTACTGTATTTTTTTTAGAGGAATTCCAATGTCACTGAACTGTTTTACATGTGGATATATACAGCTCTAATGGTAAGTAGAACACAATTTTATCTGTCTATCATACATTTTTTTTTTTTTTTTGCTAAACATGTTGTCTTATTTTTTTACCAGTTCTTTTTTTTCCTAAAAAAGCTCTGCATCTATGGAATCTTCATTCATTTACTATTTTCTTGATATATAATAAGTATATTTTTAATATGGAAATAATTTTTTATATTCATTTTTTCATCTATACCCCATAAACATCACAACACACACACATTTAATTTGGCAGAAATGGAACGTCTGTATTTTTGCCTTCAGCAGGGAAAGAGTATTAATTTAACACCTTTAATATATTTTGTACACAGTGATTTCATTTCAAACACACTGATTAGATTCTGAATGTATACATACATTTTAACTACAATGTTCTTGGAATCTGTTGATGAAATTTAACAGTGAATCCTTACCTAAACAAAACCCACTCTTTGTCCACTGGAAGTTACTGTCACAGGTGATACTGCGAGAGTCAGTAGCTTTATAGCCTTTGTCGCACACTAGGAAACACAGGTCTCCAGGTTTTCTGCCATTTTCACACACAAAATGACCATGTGGCACAACAGGTGGATCATGGCATGTGTCTGTCAAGAACAAAATGTTGTTATCAAGTTCATTAGCTACAGAAACATTAAGATAATGATAAATAATGAAACAAAAACTAGATGCAACAGAGGTATGATTTTGTACAGGGTGAAACATACAAGAAGGCCAGAAAAACTCCAAGAGTAGTTGTAAAATTTTAAGAACTAATAAAACCATTGGGGGGGGGGGGGAACATTCAAAACTTTATAAGTGTCTGAAGAAACAGTAGCTAAAAAAGGAGACAATCACTGAAAAACCCAAGGGGAGAAAAATGAAAGAGACCAAAAGAAAACAAGATCCCAAGAACCACACAGAACAGAGAAGAATGATCACTAATGTCTATCTGCATAGCACCTGGTAAGTATAGTAAGCAGTATTCAGTCTTATCATTTATTCAGGATTAAAATTGCTTCTTTTACAAATTTCATGTGCCAACTAAAATACAAGGAGAATGAAATCAATAAAAGATAAAAAAATAAACTACCAATATGAAGAAGTAAATAAAATAGATTCAATGGCATCTTTTAAAGATGCAAAAGAAAGTGCTAAAAATGAGACTAATTTACTGTTAGGCACTTTCATGTAAGCAAACACAAAAGGATTCCAGGTAAATGGGCCATTCTTACTTACTGACACATTCAGGCTGTGATCCACTCCAGGTCTGACTAACTTGGCAAGTCCGAATAGCCTCCCCTGCTATTACATAAGGTGGATCACAAGTGAAGGTACACTCTGAGCCGTAGACATTGTTTGCAGTACAGCTGATACTGGAATTCTTTACTGCTTTCAATTCCTCACACAGCTTCACTGTTAAATATTGTAATTAAAAGTACATGAAACCTTAGTTCACTGACTTTCTAAGTTCTGTACAAATATCACAGAAAAAAAGGTGCTACAGAACTATTTGGTTGATGAGAGAAAATGTTGCCTAAAGTGCAAACTTTAGTTCTTAGCCATCAGTTTTGTGATGAAAGTTTTGAAAGGATGCAATGTCAGACTGGGAACAGATTATGGTCAGTCAGTCATTTGCATGTCCCTTGCAGAACTTTGCCTCCCTAACAGCTCTTCTGAAGGTTGCAAGCAAGATGCCCTGCTGCTGATGCATCCATTTGCAGATTATCAAAGATGTCTTGCCGTCATCTTCACCTTGGTCTTTCTCTTCTGACCTCCATGTTGCTGTTGGGTTTCTTGGTATATTTCCAGAAGGTAGTTTACCTTTGCTTTCCTTCCAGGTAGATTATGGTAGGTTTTCTAATTTGACAAAACAAGCAGTAAGAAATAAACTTCTTTTTCAAAATTCATAACTATGTGGAATATGTTGATTCCTAGCATGTTTTACTGCATGAAACAGTGTAACAATCTGTCTGTTAGAACTCTACAGTGTAATAATCTGTCTGTGAGAACTCCACAGTGTAACAATCTGTCTGTGAGAACTCCACAGTGTAACAGTCTGTCTGTGAGAACTCTACAGTGTAACAGTCTGTCTGTGAGAACTCCACAGTGTAACAGTCTGTCTGTGAGAACTCTACAGTGTAACAGTCTGTCTATGAGAACTCCACAGTGTAACAGTCTGTCTGTGAGAACTCTACAGTGTAACAGTCTGTCTGTGAGAACTCCACAGTGTAACAGTCTGTCTGTGAGAACTCTACAGTGTAACAATCTGTCTGTGAGAACTCCACAGTGTATCAATCTGTCTGTGAGAACTCCACAGTGTAACAGTCTGTCTGTGAGAACTCCACAGTGTAACAGTCTGTCTGTGAGAACTCTACAGTGTAACACTCTGTCTGTGAGAACTCCACAGTGTAACAGTCTGTCTGTGAGAACTCCACAGTGTAACAGTCTGTCTGTGAGAACTCCACAGTGTAACAGTCTGTCTGTGAGAACTCCACAGTGTAACAGTCTGTCTGTGAGAACTCCACAGTGTAACAGTCTGTCTGTGAGAACTCCACAGTGTAACAGTCTGTCTGTGAGAACTCCACAGTGTAACAGTCTGTCTGTGAGAACTCTACAGTGTAACACTCTGTCTGTGAGAACTCCACAGTGTAACAGTCTGTCTGTGAGAACTCCACAGTGTAACAGTCTGTCTGTGAGAACTCTACAGTGTAACAGTCTGTCTATGAGAACTCCACAGTGTAACAGTCTATGTGTGATAACTCCACAGTGTAACAGTCTGTGTGTGAGAACTCCACAGTGTAACAGTTTGTGTGTGAGAACTCCACAGTGTAACAGTCTGTCTGTGAGAACTCTACAGTGTAACAATCTGTCTGTGAGAACTCCACAGTGTAACAGTCTGTGTGAGAACTCCACAATGTAACACTCTGTCTGTGAGAACTCCACAGTGTAACAGTCTGTCTGTGAGAACTCCACAGTGTAACAGTCTGTCTGTGAGAACTCTACAGTGTAACAGTCTGTCTATGAGAACTCCACAGTGTAACAGTCTATGTGTGATAACTCCACAGTATAACAGTCTGTGTGTGAGAACTCCACAGTGTAACAGTTTGTGTGTGAGAACTCCACAATGTAACACTCTGTCTGTGAGAACTCCACAGTGTAACAGTCTGTCTGTGAGAACTCCACAGTGTAACAGTCTGTCTGTGATAACTCCACAATGTAACAGTCTGTCTGTGATAATTCCACAATGTAACAGTCTGTCTGTGATAATTCCACAGTGTGATAGTACAGAGTGTGACCAGCTAGTGCTAGCTGGCAACTTTAGCTCATGCTCAGCTTTCTCAACAGCAGATATATGGTCGGTCTTCGAGATGGTCCTATCTAGTTGCTGGGGGCCATGACTAAAAGATAAAAATATGTTTTTCTTTTAATTGGACTGAAGGAGGACATGCAATGAAAACTTTAATGCATGGTTGGGAATAGGAAGGGGTGTATTGGGTGTGAGGGGGGGGTGGGGGGGTGTGTGGATGTCAAGATTTTGAAAAAAATCAGGTGATAAATCTTTAATTCACTTGTTGTCTCCCCTGTGCAAATTTCTGGCATGGAGAAAGTATACTAAACTCATTGTACAGATAATAATAATAATAATAAACAGGAAACTCTACCCTGGCATTCTCCTGGAGTTGTCCATTGACCATTAGCCTGGCATGTGATCAAATCATTCTGTCCTATGACAAAATAGCCCTCATCACAAACAACTTCACATTTTGATATGAAAGTGAACTGACTTGTCTCACAAGCTAGAAAACCATGTTCTATTTTCCTGGGGGCTCCACAGCTGATGGCTGAAAGACAACCAAAAGGAACAGTTTGTCAGTTACAATCTGAAGATGAATGACATCTAGCAGGTCTTCTATGTACACAGTGAAGTTCACATTTCAGTTCATGCCTTATTTTGGAAGAAAGGAATAGGAATGGACAAGAAGGTTACATTCAAAATGTAACCACATACAAAAACATTTTAGGCAGTACATTATCTCCAAAATTTTCACCCGGCAGGGATATATTCATATCCAAACCAAGTCGAGGTTTTCTGGAGAGGAAGTCTAACTCTAGGCTAAACTGGTGCAACGAAAACCACAGTGTCATGCAATTCTGCTTCTGTGACCAAGCGAGAATATAGGCCCAAGCCTCATGATACTTTTAACTTCTTGTGGTCCTCGAAGGACCACAGGAATAAAATTCAGTAGGATCATGGGGTGATCTTGGTGGTAGAAGCGTAAGAAGAAGAAGAAGATCTCCAAAATTTAACCACATACAAAAACATTTTAGGCAGTACATTATCTCCAAAATTAAACACATTTTAAACTGAAAAGTGTTCATGTTATCCGTGTGGTAACAAGACTTCCACATTTGCTTATTAAATCTGTAGAACAATGATCTAAGACATAATTTGCTCATTTTTTTCTCTTGGACCTGTAAACGTTTTTTCTCCTATCTAAGGCTGGGCTACTAAACAAGGGATACTGTGAATATGGAATGGAAAATTATAACATCTTTTTCCTAATCTCTAGCTGAAATTTAGTTTTTCATTCAATAATTAAATTAAGTAACACAGGAGTCTCTAGTCTCAAAGAATGCTTATTAGCTGTGGCAAATCTCACAAACTAATATTATTTTTAGAACAAAATAATGAAACTACAATATATTTAATGAAGTGAATGAAGACTTGTTACAAAAACAGCAACTACAGGTCTCAATAAATCAGCTCCACAATTTTAAACTAAACACGCAGAAATGACTGAGATATTCTCATTAACACACAAAAATTAGTGTATAAGTATATAGCTATACACGGACCCACTGCAGTAAAGCTGTGATACCAAAATGTATAAACTAGGAAAAAAAAATAGAAACGGCTTTATTACTTAATGAGTACACAGTTGTGATGTTCCGGCATGAGTCTTAATCATACAAAAACACACAGGACAAAGAAATGGAGAGAGGAGATAAAGTATAAATTCACATGAATGCTGTGCTAAAAATTCACTTATGAAATTTCTGACAAGTCTGTCAACTTCTTAGACATCAAAATATCTATTGACACAGACAGGCTTGCCACCTCTGTATTTTACAAGCCCACCCATAGCCACACCTATTTACTTTGCACCTCCTCTCATCCTGAAGCTTGTAAGAACTCCATCCATACTCCCAACTCCTCCGTCTTCGACACCTATGTCAGGATAGCTTGGACTTTATAGATCAGTCCAACAAATTATTAGAATTATTCCATCATTGCCACTACCCAGAAAATATCCTTTGGAAATCATTCAACTGCATCCAACTAATGAGCCACAAAGAAGCATTCATAAAAATACCTGTTACCCCATCTGACAGAGTTAAATTAGTACTTCCTTTTCACTCGCATGGTCATATGGCTAAGAAAATTCTTTATCATCATCTGCCACTAATCCAACTCAACCCCAACACTTGTTACATTTTCTCTGATCCACCCTATTAGCATACAAACTGGAACCCAATCTTTAAAACATTCTCGTCCATAGCCACTTGAAGCGTAAACTTGAATATGTTGGCACTAAAAAATGTAACCGCCCTTGCTGTGTTACCTGACTTGTAGTCTGGGAAATGAAAATGATCGCCTTTCCCAAAACTATCTTCGCTTTTCATGAGGGATTCACATGCACTGTATGCAAAAGATGCAGGATAACTTATATTGGTGAAACTGGCCTCAGATTAAGGGCCGCATGCAGAAACATCTGTATGATAACACCCAGCATGCTTAGAAATCAGTCCCAAATCATTTCAATGGGCTCAACCACAGATGCAAATCTGACTTTCTGGTAATAACCATCAAAAAATGTCATGCAGATGACAGAAGCCACCTAGATTGAGAACCGCTACATTCAGGAATATGGGACGCTGGAACCACATGGTTTGAACTCATTATTCAGCTACACCTAACATTCTCCTCTTTCACAATCATAATCCCTCTCCACTAAGTTCCACTCCTTTCTCACTTGTTACACATAGTTCAGAACCTACTCACAGCATCACATTACAACCCCTCTACCCTAACTATAATCACATATTTCACCTTCTCCTGGCCAGATTACCACTGTATCACTCTCTCTCCCCTCCATGGTTTCCCCACCCACCACCCTCAGTTACGACCCACCTATCACACATCCCAAGTCTCCATTTAAATACTCTCTACACTCAACTATGTGCATTTCTGACACACAGCGTCGGACAAGCCACAACTTCTTACAAGTTACAGCTAAGTGCTCTATTCATTTTATTTTTGTTTTAACACAGCATTCATGTGAATTTATATTTTATCTCCTCTCTGTTTCTTTATCCTGTGTGTTTTTGTATGATTAAGGCTCATGCTGAAATGTCACAAATGTGTAGTCATTAAGTAATAAGGCTGTTCTACTTTTTCCCTAGTTTATACATTGAGATATTCTCAGGTACTGGAAACTTGCACAAAAATGTTTAAAAAAATATTTGGCCAGACTAAAATCCAACTAAATAGAGAAGAAACAAATATACTGAACTGACTAGTCAAGAAGGGCATGCAAAAATCTTTGCACAGAATACATGGAAAGTGATGCAGAAGAGAGGGGTAGGGAAATGAAATATGAAATTAAAATGATATGAAATTTAAATGAAGAGGAAAGAAGCTTGAGAATGATAATGAAATTTTTTTATATCAATGAAAGTACAGGACAGAAATAACAGGAAAGAAACAATAAATGAATGAAATGTATACAAAAGCATGTGAGATTATAAATAGGTTTATTTCTTTCAATACCAAATAAAAATGACAAGTTTGCACACAAAAAAAGTGCAAAAAACACAGTGCCCGTGTTTTTACTGGAAAATAGCTCATATAGCATTCTTTGTTTTTACTGGAAAATAGTTCATATAGTATTTCAAAACTTGAATTTCTAAAGCTAAGAACAAAATCAGATAAAGCTTTTTAATGATGTATGGCAGTAAAAGAGACACAAATGTTTAGAAAACTGATGTAACCTCTACAGTATGGCTTGTTCCCACTCCATGCTCCAGTAGACAGGCACTCAAGTGAAGATTCTCCAATCAGCTTATATCCTGGAACACATGAATACAAGCATACACTGCCAAAGATATACTTGTGGTCATCAGGTGTGCAGTCTGCTGTGCCATTGAGGAGGTATGTAAATTCATGGCGACATCTGCGGACTGAAATATAAACAAAGCTGAGAAAATGTTTTGGGTTTTTTACCAATGCTCTAGTAAAGGATGATGGTGGTCAGTTGTGTTCACAGCATGGGCATAACTATATGATAAAGAACAGTAATAATAAATTTTAAAACTGCCAAGCAGTGTACATGGCTCTATGCTATTTTAATAAATATTTTCCATCAGAAAAACTGTTGTACTTGATTTCATGGGACCTAGCATTTAACTCATATGCCACATCTATGAAAATCATTCATGCAGGTCTGCGCTTCAATACCAAGACTATATCATCCATGCCAGATATATCAAGACCTTTAGCATCAGTCTGTAGCTTCTATACCCAGACTGTATCATATCACCCATCCTAGATATATCAAGACCTTTGGCATCAATCTGTAGCTCCTATACCCAGACTATATCATCCATGCCAGATATATCAAGACCTCTAGCATCTGTCTGGACTCCTATTTTGATTGACATTCTTTCACTTATAGGGTGGAAATCTTTCAATGTCTGATGACTCGCCTCCACCCGTTGTAGGTCTTGGACGGATTTGAATCCCAAAGTTGTACTCTCTCTAGTGATGGTTCAACGTAGAATCTCCCTTGGCCTGACTTGCTTTCTTTTGCCCTTCGCTGACCATGTGAGGGCTTGGCGAGGGAGTCTGGATTTGTCCATTCTGAGAACATGGCTGAGATAGGCCCATTGACATCTTTTGATGTATCTTGATACGCAGACTTGGTTCAGTTCCTGTCTTATTGACTCGTTTGATTTAAAGTCAGACTATCTGATGTTCAATAGTCTATGGAGACATTTGTTCTCAAATGCATCAAGTCTTTGATTGAGTAGACTGGTTTATTTCCAACACTGACAACTGTATGTTAACACTGGGATCACACAGGAGTTGAAAATTTTAAGTTTCATAGTTTTACTGAGCTTATTTCACTTCCAGATAGTAGACAGTTTATTGAAAGTATTGGAAGCCATTGCAATGCGGGACTTGATTTCTGGTGTTGTATCACCTGAGGTTGACATTTTGCTTCCCAAATAGGTGAAATTGTGGACTTTTTCAAAAGCAAAACTGTTTAGCAAGATCTTGTCAGGTCTATGTGTGAGATCAATAATTTTTGTTTTTTCCTTATTAATTTTTAGGCCAAGTTGTTTTGATTAGGAGGGGAGGCGACCCATTTTCTCTTGGGCATCTGCATGCGACGCACTCAGTAGAGCTATGTTGTCTGCAAAGTCTAGGTCCATGCAATACCCAGATGGCTATCCTTTGTACTATTGCGCATAACCCAGTCAATTGCGACACCGAATAACATTGGTGAGAGGACACACCCCTGTCTCACACCTGTCTCAACTGGAAACCAAATGAAACTCCCAGCTTCTATATCCAGACTATATCATATCATCCATGCCAGATATATCAAAACCTTTGGCATCAATCTGTAGCTTCTATGCTCACCCTTTGACTTCCAATCCAGATGTATAAAGATCTTTCAGACCAGTCTCTGGCTCCTAAGCTTAGTCTCTGTCATCCATTCAAGATAAATGAAAATCATTCAGATCAAACCATAACTCCAATGCTAAGAATGGTAAGTGATGTAAGAAGAGCAATGAGATGTTGCAGCTTTCTTTGTTGCCCTGAAGCCTACACAGACTGTGAACTGATACCTGTCTTCTGGGCTGCATTACTTGAAGAGGCTTCTCTTCAAGTTTCACTGAGTGAATGTTTAAGAGTGAAACGTAAATGTTATATTTTATTTTATGTCTCTCAGCTTCAGTGTTAGTTATGTTTGTTATATGAACAGCATATTTGTAGAATGTCTGGAATAGAGTGAAAGATGTATGATGAAGGGCAGAATGTCAGACGGGCCTGCGTGCCCAATTCTTAACCCTTTTGAAATAAAGATCAATCAATCAATCAATCAATCACCATGGCCATTACTCTGATCACTCACCCAATGTTTCTTGAGTAGTTAGGACAACTTAATATTAAGGTGTTGTCTCACAAGATTTTATAAACAAACACAGTATACAATAATTTACATAAAATTAGAATAATCTAGATGCAGATTATTCAGAAAAATGATGGTGGTTCCAAATATTTTTTGTTTCATGTTCCTTGACTTTATTTTTCTCACTGCTACAACTGGTTTATAACATATTTGGTGTTTGACACTTGATATACTTGACATTACTCTAAATCCATCATAGTTCTTTCTACAGCCAAATTTCTCCTTTCTCTAGGACTTTAGTGTGTAATCCTAACATGTCTTGTTGGTAATTAATAAGCCCACAGACTCCTAACAGCCCATCCTAACATTCCATTCCTTCCCTGAAGACTAGACAATATTTTAAGGACACAGAGCAATCTTTTCTTTTATATCATTTCCAAATTCACACTGGAAAGTTTCTTCCTATATTTGTTTTATTTCCATAAACATTTCAGACTTTCCCAAGTATGATAATTCATTATCAAATTAAAATGTTTTGATCATTCACTTCATCATCATCATCAGGTGCCATGCCAACTGGCATTGACTATTATGCTTCTCCAGAGTACACAGTCTTTTATGTCAGCCATTAGCTCTGTTGGTGATCTCCTTTCACACCATGTCATCAGACTGTCCAGTATCATTTCTCTTGGTCTTCTCTTTATCTTCTTCCTTCTATTTTTCCTGTTGTTACAATATTTTCAAAGCCCCCGCTTCTCACTGCATATCCTATGAAAATAAACTGTCTCTCTCATACTTTTTTTACAAGATTTTTTGTCTCCCTAGCCTCTAGCTCTTCTCATACATTTTCCATTAGTTATTTTTGTTGTCCAGGGGATTCACAACATTCTTCTAATAAACCACATTTCTGCTGCCTCCAATGATTTTTGTGCATCTGCTTATTGTCCATGATTCACTTCCATATAATAGGTTCAATATAGCATTTTAGGACTTGTTTTTTAACATTCATTAATAAGGATATCATTCACTTACTCAGCTTAATTTATGCCTCATTCACTCTGCATGAACAGGCATATAACCTTCACTGCAGAAATAGTAAACATGATTTTACCTACAACCATAAATGTTACTGAGCACATGGCAGTTTGACCCAGCTTGTCCCAAGCAATGTATGAAACTCGGTGTTCACCTTCTCTATGCTGACTTCCTGGTGTCTGACCTTCAGTCTGCATAATCCTGTGATAGAAAACACTCATTAAAAGAAAGTTAAAATTAGAAACAACAACAAATTTTTTTCCTATAACATTTTCAGCACTTTAATTTTTTATTCATTTAAAACTGAGATAATAAAGCTCATTTATTTTAATCTAATAATTTTTTAAAATGCCTTTTTCTTCTGTATTTGCTCTCAAAAGGCCTTTGGTTGCATTGTGTCACAGTTTGCAGTAGACTACAAATCCGCACCTTTCAGCCCTGCACATCTAACTTCCACATGGTATATTTTTAAGACTGTGTTTGCCTTCACATTTCAGTCCATGTTCACTTGGCCAGACTTCACTATGGGCACCATGTGAAGGTAGAATCCTGGGCAACTGTGGTTTGCTAATTCTGATGCAAGCAATCTGCTATGAGTCACTGACCACTGCCTCATTCAACATCAGGTCAACCTCTTTAGCTCTCTAAATAATGCCTGAATTGTTCACCTGTTGCAAGACAAACAGCAAATACATGATTCTATTTTATTCATGTATGGATAAGAGTCCAATCACATTTTCTACAATGTTGAAAAGTAAGCTGTCTCTGCACCAAGGCTATGAAGTAAGAATGAAAGAAAAGTTCACTGTGGAAATAGGAAATCTGAAAGTTCTACCAAATGGTCAAATTTAAGCAATAACAAATAAATAAATAAATACAAAAGATCTTCTTCTGCTGCAGTTAGGGCATCTTTTGAGACATTCAGGACTTGAGTCAATGGATCTGGCCAAGCCCCATCACCTAAACAGAAAAGCTGTGGAGATAGCAGACCTGTTGCAGCTGATGGGATTTCCATTGGAAGCACAAATATGCATGAAGATTGCCCAAGAAGATGAACCAGATTTTTAATAATTACTGCTTTTTTTTCATTCATTCAAGTAAAAAAGAACATTCAGGTCTTGATTGTTCAGAGATCCTACAGCAGCAAACTTCTTCATACACTGAAATTAAGTTTTAGTTACATTTAGCAGTACATTTATATGATCCTCAGGGCATCTGAAAGATTTTATCATAATTTAATCTTCAGAAATCCAAAACTTGGCAACAATGTGCCCTGTGTATATTTTATTCTGGAAGAAATAAAATTGTATGCCTACCTCATGACACTGTTATATAATGTCATCAAATAAGCATAACATTTTATTAAGAAACATGATAGCCACTAACCTTATGACCTTTTCTTTATCTGGAGCAGTTGGTTTCTGCCAGAATACAGCAGCTGTGACTTTGCCTTTCTCTGTGTAGATGGTTGTGTTAACTTCTGAGCAAGTTATTGATGGTGGCTCACCTACTTAAAAAAAAAATGATAATAAAAATGAGTTATTTCTGACTGGCCACAAAATCCAAGTTTTCAAAAAACAGTTATAGTGGAGACAGACATGACAAATTCTTAAGTCTTTTAACTATTTCTTTTTTCTTTTGACTGAGATACTCTCTTTCAGACTGTCAGTTCTTTGGTTGATGGTAAGATACAACTGACTAAAGGGTTCATTATTTCCATGATTAAAAAACTAAAACAAAGGAAAGCTATTTAAATGGTTCAGTATTTCCACAAATGAATGTTAAAACAGGAGAAAAGTGGTTTAATATTTCCACAACTCTTAGCTAAAACAATGGACAGCAGTTCAAACAATTTTATAGTCCACACACAAATGTTTAAAAAAGGAACTAGCGGTCACTCTTCCCACAATTCAAAGCAGTTGTCCCACTCAGATCAAATATTCTCACAGTAATCAAGTTTGAGAGGTTACTCCCTCTAAGATAAGACAGTCATGATAAAATCAAACAATCATGATAAAATCAAACAATCATGATAAAATCAAACAATCATGATAAAATCAAACATCTTAACCAAAACATTGAGCAACCTTCAGGCCTTGTCAGCACAGGTTCACCATTTTCCCACAGGTAGGTGTTTCTCTTCCTTTTAGGAAAAAGAGCTTTATCTCTGCCTGCACATGAAAAGCAGATGTTCTGAGAATGTAAGATGCCATAAAACTAAATGATGTTAAAAAGGAAACGTTCCTACAGAATGAGTATAAATAATTATTTCAACTGTTTAATGTGTTTTCAAAGTGAATTTTTCATCAGTGTTCAATGCACAATGTGTAAAAATGGCTATTTGTAAATGTTATTCTTCTTACATCATTCCTGTGCCGTTAAGCGTCACATAGGGCTCGCATAGTTATTTGCCAATTTTTCCTGTTCTTGGCGAGTCTTTCAACTTCATCAAGGGAGGTTATGCTCGTTAAACTAGCTTCTCTTAACAATGTCCTCTTTAGAGTTTCAAGCTGTCGACCTCTTTTTCTTCGGCCTGCTGTACTCCACTTGATAGGTTGGTTTGGTATTCTCTGATTGTTTCTTCTCATCACACAGCCTACATATGTCAATCTTCTTTTTCTGATCACCCATGAGACAGGTTGTTTGCTCATCTGTCTTATCTCTGCATTGTTCTTGAATTTGTTCCACTTTATACCAAGTATTTTCCTTAGGAATTTGTTTTCAAAAGAGTCTAATTTCTTATCTGTTTCTTTAGCTGATTTCCAGCTTTTGCATGCATAAATGAGGGTGGATATCACATTTGAATTGAATAATCTTAACTTGGTTTTTGTGCTAATAACTTTTGAATTCCATATGTTCTCAAGATTTTTGAAGGACGATGCTGCTTTTATAATTTTAATTCTAATTTCCTTCCTGGTGTCACCATCCTGGTCTATGTATCTGCCAAGGTATGCAAATTGGCTTACTTCTTCAACAACTGTTTCTTCTACGTATATTTTTCCTTCTTGATTAATGAGAAGTTTCATTATTTTCGTTTTATCTTTGTTAATTTTAATACCTATTTTGCTAGCCAAGGAAGACAGGGAATCTGTTTTTTTCTGCATCGATTTCACATTGTCACTGATAAGAGTTATGTCATCAGCAAAATTAAGATCTTCTATTTGGGTCCCATGTACCCAATCAATGCCAGTTTTACCTGTACAGCATCTTTTCATTATAAAGTCTATGGCAATTCCAAATAGCAGTGGAGATAATATACATCTTTGTTTCATGCTTGTTTCAGTCTGAAACCATTCGCTCATTCCTTCTTCTTTCTTGACTGTACAAACATATCTGTTGTAGAGATCTCTAATGATGTTGACAAATTTGAGATGGTATTCCATATAGTCTTACAATTCTCCACAATGAATCTCTGTGTATGCTATCAAATGCTTTTTTAAAGTCTATGAAGTTCAGTATTAACGGTTTCTGGTTTTCAGTATATTCTTCAAGTATTATTCTTAGAGTAAAGATCTGATCAAGACAGCTTCTCCTTTTTTGAAATCCTACTTGTTCTTCTCTCATTGCGGCATCCACTACATCCTTAATTATATTCAGAATCACTTTACAATTTTACAATGACTCCCCTTTTCTATGTGAAAGAAACTTTTTCTTCTTTCTAAATTTTATTAAACATTCTTTGTAGCTGGTTCATGTTGTCACTGTTAATAGCTTTTAACATCTTGACTGTTATTTCATCTTCACCTGCAGCTTTGTTGTTAGCCATTCACTGCTGTTTCAATTTCATTAAGTGTAACTTCATCTAAGCTGACATCTAGTTGTTGGACTGGTTTCAAGATTTATTAATTCATTTTGGTGTGGTCGATTAAGCATTTCTTGGAAGTGTTCGGCCCATCTTTGCTTTTGGTCTTTACTTGATGTTAATAGGTTACCTGTTTTGCTAAAGACTGGTCTTTCTCTGGAGGTAATAGCACCTGTTAGCTTCATTTATATGTTATATAGAGTTTTGCTATCTCCTGTTTTTGCTGCATTTTCTGCTTCTTTTGCCATATTGTCCATATATTCTCTTTGTCTCTTCTAGCTGAACTTTTTACTTTATTGCCTAGTTTTTTGTATGTTGCTTTTGCCAAAACTTTTCCAAGATCTATCTTTACATTCAACATGGCTAATTTGGCTGCTCTTCTTTCATGTATGTATTTCCATGTGTTATCTGATATCCATGCTTTTCTACTTGTTGACTGCAGTCCAGCACTACATTTTAGTGCCATGATTATGGCTGTAGAGACATATGAAATCGTCTACCTCTTTGAGTGCTGCGAAATGTTTGGTAAGTTCCAGATTGAAATCACTGTTGGTATTTTCTTCTTGTAGGCTGTGACTGTTTATCTTTCTGAGTACTGCTCTCTTGTGTTGGCTTTTCAGTTTAAATCTTATCCTCCAGGTTGTGATCGCTGTTGACATCTGCATCCCTATATGCTCTTAGATCTATCAGAGATGTTCTGAATTGTTTTCTAATACAAAAATGATCTATGTAGTTTCTGGTTCTATCATATAGAGATATCCATGTTGTTTTATGTATTTCTTTGTGTGGAAATATTGTTCCTCCAATGACCATGCCCTCTGTTAGATATAGTTCAATCTTTTTCCATTCTGATTTATTGTATCAATTCCTTCTTTTCCCATTACTTTTTCGACGTCGGTGTTATCTTTTCCTACCTTGGTGTTGAAGTCTCCCATGACAATTAAGATGTCGTGTTTAGGTACTTTGTTGATAAATTGTTGTAGTTGGTAATAGAAGTCGTCTTTTATTTCGTCATCTGTATCATTCGTAGGTGCATAGCATTGTATGATTGTTATTTTTCCGTGCTCTATTTTGTATCATGCTCTTATCATATGACTGTTCACTGGTTCCCATTCTATAAGTCTCTTTGCTCCCGCAGATGATATAATTATACCCACTCCTTCCTGGTATTTCCCATCGTCTCTGCCGGAATATATTATTAACTTACGGTTTTCCACTGGTATTTTCCCTGCTTCTGGCCATTGCATTTCACTGATGCCCAACACATCTAGGTGATATAAATTTTATTATGAATACGTTATTATATTAATTACGCGTATTTCATGTACAAAATTATTCTTGTTATGACTGCCTTTATTTAACTCCCACCTGCAAACTCCCACTTGCCAGCGCTACATGTGATACTGACTATAATGCCTGGGGTAAACTCCACGGAACAGGAGGTACCATCTGGAACACTACGACTGCTCTTGCTCTCTGTATCATATCTGATCATCTCACTGCGATCTTCTTCCGCTAGTTTTGAATGCATCTGTCTGAGTGGAATTTCACAAAAATCTTTCTTCATGTGCGGATCCAGATGACATCTTGCCTGCAGAATCGAATAAAAATACTGTACATCGAAAACGTTTACAGAAAAGCTGACATGAAAATTGATAATTTATATTTTTAGTCTTCAGGGCTCAAGCAACAAGTATCTAGGTCTGCAGAAAGTCCAGTCGTAAGGAAGAAGGCCACAGATGTCTCTTGGTTTAGTGCCAGGGTTCGAGCTGCTGCCGGAGATCTGGACGCGTACAAGGCTGTGTTCCATCGTGACACGTACAAGGCTGTGTTCCATCGTGACACGTACAAGGCTGTGTTCCATCGTGACACGTACAAGGCTGTGTTCCATCGTGACACGTACAAGGCTGTGTTCCATCGTGACACGTACAAGGCTGTGTTCCATCGTGACACGTACAAGGCTGTGTTCCATCGTGACACGTACAAGGCTGTGTTCCATCGTGACACGTACAAGGCTGTGTTCCATCGTGAATTAAACATAACAATTTCGCGTCACGTCGTGAACTGTCATGTTGAAAATGTCTCCTCGCGATGTAAAATATAGCGTGTAAGATCTGTGTTAGTTATTGCATTACAACTTCGATATATGAGTTTCTCACTCGTATTTTCGTGGAGGACCCTTCTAAAACGGGTTTGGGGATGGGGGGGGGGGGGGGAACGTTGGAGAAAACGAAAAATTTGGTATTCCAGATACATGTATATACATCAAACAACTGAGTTACCTAAACTGTCTCAAAATATTCCAGTAAATAAATTTCCATACAGTGTGTGACAGAATAAATGAAATCTTAAACACAAAGGGAACGCCACAGGAGAGCATCACAAGAACAAGTAGTCTGGATAGAAAAAAAAAAAAATCTCTAGGGCAGTGGTTCCCAACTTGGGATACCCGTACCCTCAAAGGGTACTCAGTAGGACGTAGGGATACGCGAGAAGAAGTTGCACAACAGTGGAAAACAACTATAATGGCAGCAAACAATTTTGATAATATGAAGGGAATAGGCTGCCAAATGGTATGCACAAAGAGGAAGGTTTGGAACCACTGCTCTAGGGGGAACCATATTTTGAAGTGCTTAGAGACGCAGAGAGAAGAGCGAAAGGTTGGATGTAGGTCAGAGAAAAGGGAGATAACCAATTGAGAATGTAAGATGTTGAGTATAGTACTAGACAATTACAACTTAATGTCAGCCCAATACCCCGACAGATAAAATAAGGAAATCTTGAGGGTTATTTTGTAGGTAATATTGTGAAATCTGAGTTGTCAATCATGCTGCGTAAGATGTGAATATTACACCACCAAAAGTTTCTGAAAAAAAAAAAAAATGAACTGCCCGCATGGAAATCACGAGCCGTATTGGATTATATGTGAACGTAGAGAGTGAGAAACTTGTGGGAAACTCACGCAAGTTGCGAGATCGTCAACTAAAGTCATTGCAGTCAATCGAAAACAACTACGTGGCATATACGTTCACAACAGCAACCGCAGGGTCCGTCCATTACTTGCATATCTATGTCTGCAAACTTTATCTGTGAATTTAACCTGGGGCTTTTGTGAAATTCTAGATAAAATTCTACTACACTGATTACTCCGCTCTAGATTTATGAAAAGTTAGAGGTAGAGAGATAGAGAGAGAGAGAGAGAGAGAGAGATAGAGAGAGAGATAGAGAGATAGAGAGAGATAGAGAGAGAGGTAGAGAGAGAGGTAGAGAGAGAGGTAGAGAGAGGTAGAGAGAGATAGAGAGAGAGATAGAGATATAGAGATAGAGAGAGAGGTAGAGAGAGATAGAGAGAGGTAGAGAGAGAGGTAGAGAGAGAGAGAGAATACGTGAACCCAGTCCACCAGGCCATATCCTGACACAAGAAAGTGGAAATCAAGTGTCTCGTAAATCATTTAAAGAAATAAGAAGAATCTGTCAAATGTGTAATAAAATAGAGATAAAACACTCACCCCATGCTTGATGGCTTGAGTTATCAACATGGCGCTCATCAGGACGACAATATGCGTTAGAATTTTGACATATAATATCATGTTCATGTTTAATGTCAAAGACGACTGTAAATTTACAATTCACAGTTCTGTAAATGACAACAACTTGATATCATTTATGTGTTGACGTGTAATTTCATAGTTATGTTTATGCAACAAATTCGTAAATTTATTTCACAAAATAGACTTGAAAATTCAAGAGAAAGAGAGGGAGAGAAAGAGAAAAATATCTCGTGGACATAACGACGTGGAAAAAGAAAAACATTCAAATTCATCGAAAATTCCAAGGATCTCACACAATGGTGAAACATGATTTTTAAAAAAAACAACCAGCAATATACGTAATGAATGAATATGTGAAAATATAACTTCTTAGCTTATGATAACTTCTTAGCTTATTCCTTTATGCTGTTGTTCACTTCTCTGCTCTGTTTATGCACATATAACTGATACTTCTATACATACCAACATAACTTTATATAAGGGGCAGTCAAATGATAACAATCAGAGACCTAACACAAAGTATTAGATTTACATGTCAGTAGTCCTCACTGTCTGTCAACATATCTCTGCCACTGTCTGTCTACGCATCTGTGCCACTGTCTGTCTACACATCTTTGCCACTGTCTGTCTACACATCTCTGCCACTGCCCGTCTACCCATCTCCGCCACTGTTTGTCTACACATCTCTGCCACTGTTTGTCTACACATATCTGCCAATGTTTGTCTACACATCTCTGTCTCTGTTTGTCTACGTATCTCTGCCACTGTTTGTCTACACATCTCTGCCACTGTTTCAGTGGTCTGAGACCTAGAATTATTTGGCGGAAGTGACGATGTGTGTACTATTTTCTGCTTTCTCTACCAGATTCAGGGTCGTGATATGCAACAGAAACGAGTTCAATCAATCAAGTGCCGTGCTGCGTGGCGTAGGCGATCATTTCTCTCCACAATTCCCTAGACCTACATTAATTATAAGTTCCGCCTATGACTTTCTTCCTAGTCACATTGATAGCCCAGTCCAGTAACTTCTTTCTTTGTCTTCCTGTTTCTTCTTCCCTCAATTTTTCCAGTTGTCACATTATTTTCCAGTTTTCCTCTTCTCAGGAAATGCCTTATTAATCTCGATTGTCTGCCTCTGATCTTCGCTATAATTTGCCTTTTTAACTCCAGCGTCTCTTAAGGCATCTTCATTGGTTTTCTTAGTTGTCCATGGTACCTTCAAGATCTTTCTTATAAACCACATCTCCATGGCCTCCATTTCTCGCTGTACTCTCTTATTCATAGACCATGCTTACCACCCATAAAACAGAATTGAGTCGATGTAACAATTAAGAACTTGGAATCTTGTTTCCATTTATATGGATCTGTTGCACAAGATGTATGTGTCTCTTTTTCTAGAATGCTGACTTGGCCTGAGCACATCTGCGTTTTATTTCATTGTTACATTTCCCATCAGTTGTTATAATCGTTCCTAAGTACAATCTATCAACTTGTTTAAGATTTGTGCCATCGATGGTAATGCTACATTTTGGTGGTATTCTTTTCTTTGAGATGGCCATCACTTCAGTCTTCTTTTTATTCAGGCTGAGGCCTTTACTTTTGCTTTCATGAACCACGATGTCCAGAAGAGCCTATAGCTCTCATTCATGTTTAGCAATCAGAACTGTATCGTCAGGAAACAAGCTGCCTTCTTCTTAGAACCTCTTCTGATGTTCCTGGCACATCAGCTGTCAGGTTCCGCGGGACCCAGTGGGCACACATGTTCCTGTACCCAAGGCCCTTGTGCAGGACGGTGTGAATGCTACCATAACTAATACTAGCATGAACAGTAATTTCTGTTATTCGTCGGTCACAACACACTAAATCATCAACCTTATGAATTACCTGTGGCGTGATAACCACACGTGATTGACCTGTACGCGGATCGTCGAGCACTCCTTCCCTGTCACTTCGAAACCATTCCTTGACACGAGTCCTGGACAACGCCTGCTCACCATACACATTTACTGTTCATCGATGGATTTCTGCTGGGGAACTTCCTTCAGCCCAGACTATTTTTCCTTCGTTGCAAACATGTTGATATGACTGAACTCAGCAACAAATAATCAATACGAATTGCATTTCAGATCCCGACGACTTCATTGACACCGTCTGCCCCAAAGGCAATGTCTCCCTCCCACACATTCATTCATTTCATGTCCCCTGCGGAACTTTGCCTCCCTAACAGCACTCCTGTAGGCCTCTCGGTTGTGATCAAGATGGCCTGCTGCTGATGCATCCATTTGCAGATCATCAACAATGTCTTGCAACCATCTTCGCCTTGGTCTTCCTCTCTTTCTTTTTCCCTTTATGTACCTTTCCAAAACGGTCTTCTCTAGATTATCATGACATTTAATGTGTCCAAAATATTTAAGTTTTCTTTGTTTAATCCTCTTTACTAGCCAGCCTTCTTCAATATTAAGTTCTTGTAGTATAGATATATTTGTTCTTTTTTGTGTCCATGATATTTGAAGAACTCTTCTGTAGCATTTACATTAAAATGCATTTATGTGTTTCTCAGCTGTTTTGTTAAGTGTCCAGGTCTCACAAGCATATGTTATGATGGGAAAGATGCATGCCCTTAAAAATCTTACTTTTGTAGTTCTGTCTGTTCCTCTCCACAGATTCTTTAGTTGTTTTACTTTTTGAAGAGCGATAGATGTCCTCCTTTTAATTTCCCTCATTGTATCTCCATTATTAGTTAGCAGTGATCCAAGATATTCAAAACCCTCCACTTCCTCCAATTTTTCCTCATTGATACATATATCAGCTGCCTTGTTTGTTTTATCAGTTGCCATCAATTTAGTTTTCTTCTCATTAAGATAGAGGTTCTGCTCTTCTCTGTTCTTACGGACTGACATAATTAGTTTTTCCATTCCGTTCATCCACTTCCACACTTATCACGAGATTTAGAGGCCCTCAACTTGTTTCCATTGACTGTTCCTTATAGTTCTGTATGCTTGAGTTCTACTTATGACATTTCGAATCTCAACGTATGAAGTGTGATTTAAATTTATGTTGTTTTTTTTTATTCCTCCGTACTTTTTAAAAACCTGGTAACGTCGAAGGTTCGTTTGACGGCTTTGATGATTAGTGATAATGCCAGAGATAGATCATCTTTAGTTCAGTTTTAAAGAAAGTTATAGTCGATGCTGCGATGTTAATAAATGACCCCAAAATTTAGACAGGTAATATTTCGTATGTTAAGTTTTAGTTTTAACAACAAAAATAAATAAATAAATAATGTGTTCTTAATTTCTTTACCTTTGTCCGATATTTCTTTGTCTTTCGTTGAACTAATCGTGACCACAAACTATCATTTTAACAAGCATCAGTTACATATCTTCAAACAAACAATAATTTTTCCAGAAGTGCAAGTAGAAAAAAACTGATCATGCTTTGCTTGGAAAATTTATTAATAAAGTTATATGGTTATCAATCATTTATTAATTAAAAAATTAATCGCGAATAAATGAATTCATTATAGCTCATGACAAGTCTACAGTTGGCAACTACATGAAGCAGGATGAAAAATAATGACAATGTCCATTGCGTGTTGCATTTCAAAACGAAACTGCGAAATCCAGGAAACAGAAAAGACCCAGACTGACTGAAAACAACTTCACGCTACTAGGGACATGTTAGTTTGTATGTGTGCGCGCGCGGGCTTGCATGTAGGCCCGTTTCATGTGATAGGGAGTTTTTGCTGTGAATTGTTACCAGCTATTTTTGAAAGCCAGTGCTTCAAGAAAACACTAACCTATCTATGAATAAAAGAACTTAAGTAAGGCACATCTTTTCTCAATGTCAGCATCTCAGTTCCTTCCTCTATACATAAATCTTTTCTCCAAACTACGAGACTGGATGTTTTATCGGCTGGTTTTATCACCATGTCTTCTCGTCGACGGAGTTTAGACAATGCCTACGACTCTCCCTTGTTGAAGTTGAAATGTCGAAGTTTGGGTTGTCGGGGTTTTTTGGATGTCACGCCACGTCACATCAATGTGATACCTGCCTTGTAGTCTGGGAAACGAAAACTATCACCTTTCTCAAAACTATCCTCATCCTCCATGAGGGATCCACATGTGAGTCCCACGTAATGTGATATATACGAAAAATGCAGGATAATTTATACTGGCGAAACTGGTCTCAGATTAGCTGACCGCATGCAGAAACATCTATATTATATCACCCGACATGTTTCAAAACGCTCCTTAATAATTTCAACCCCCCCCCCCCCCAACCACAGAGGCAAATCTGATTTTCCAGTAACAGCCATCAAACAATGTCACGCAGATGACAAGTCACCTAGCACTTGAGAACCGCTAGATTCAGGAATATGGGATGCTGGAACCATATATTTTGAACTCACGATTCAGCTACACCTATCATTCCCCTCATCCACAATCATATTCCCTTTACATTAAGTTCACTTCTTTCTCACTTGTAACACACAGTTCAGAACCCCCTCACAGCATCAGACTACAACCCCTCTACCCCAGCTATAATCACATATTCCGCCTTCTTCCATCTAGATTACTGTTGTATTACTCTTTCCCCTTTCCATGGTTTTCCCCACCCCTCCCCTTATTTACAACTCACTCATCACACATCACAAGTCTCCATTTTAACATTCTCTATACTCCACCATGCGCACTTCTGAATACATCCTCTTACAAGTCACAGCTTCTTATTATTCACAGCTTCTTACAAGTCATAGCTTGGTGCTCAATTCATTTGATTTTATTATATTTTTTTCCATTCCTATGTTTTAATACAGCATTCACTTGAATTTATATTTTATCTTCTTTCTCTGTTTCTTCGTCATGTGTTTTTTTTTTCTTTGTATGATTAGGGTTCACGCCGAAACGTTACAACTATGTGCTTTTCCTACTTTCCCCCTAGTTTATACAGGAGTGAAAACATGAAAGTTAGGTGTAGGTCAAAATTACATGCACCGTTGCTTGAGTGCAGATAGACACTCCACGGCAGTTTGGCTGTTCCCACTCGAATGCAGATAGACCAATTCCAAAAATACTTGATATAAATTCCAAGAATCGCTGATAACTAGCAACATGGTGTCAACCAGATTTCCAACTTCACTTTACAGACTGACGAAGCTGCGTTATAAGTTTGAAAGCTATTTTAATCGATAAATTTTTGTATAATAGTAATTTTTGTTCTACATGATGATTACTGTAGCAGCGATATTTTTTTTTTAATATGCAAACCACACGATGAAAAAAAAACCTCCTTCAAATAATGTTCATCCAGATTTTGTGCTGTCAGTGCCAAACATGGACACTCACCAAATCCCATGACCGAAAGATAACAGAATGCGAGATGAAATACTGAAAATAATAAAAAGATAAGAAAGAATCAAACGCGAAATGATATAATCTGCCAAATGGCAGGAACAACATCTGTAAAGGACTGCATCGGGCATTTGACACGCGTGAATCCAGAACAATCAGCGGCACGAGCATGCAACTCTGAAACATCTGAACATAGAGCGCGAGGACGACCAAGGAAGACGGGGATAGATAGGACGAGTGACACACTGAAGAAACATAACATGACAGCTACCCAGGCCTTCCACCTTGCTCTGGACCGATGTCTGAAACCCCCAGCGACGCTGATGGCATAAGCAGACAGATAAGAAGAAGCAAGCCAATAAACCAGTCTAGTATCAGAAACAAATATCAGCCTGTTAGAAAGAGTCTGATGTATTTACAATGTTAAGACATATTTTTTTCCAGTTCTACAAACTTTTCTTAGTCGCTGTTTGGATTATTTATTTAGTAGATGCTTTGTCATGGGTTCAGACTACTTGAATGTTTTGTTTTTCTTACAGATTGAAAATAAAATTATATATTCAGGAAGGCAGGGAAGTTACCAGAAAGATTCCTCCATCCTTCTTCCAAACAATGAACTGTTACCACTTTATTGCCCACATCGTGTATGTTCCAAACCATTTTATGCTTCACCATGAAGTGTGTGCTGTGAAGTGGATGCGGTGAAGTGGGTGCTGTGAAGTGTCTGGACAAATTCTGATCTAGGAAGCAGAATTCATGCAGGAAATGATGAGTAATGAAGTTATTGCATTTGAGTGACTAGTGATGAGTTTATCGTGGAAAGTCAAGTGAGATGTTAAATAAATTCTTCCTTCACCAGATATTTTTGCTTGGATTATTTGATATGTTACTTTGCTGTTGTTATTGACATGTTTCATTCCAGTAAATCACATTCAGTCATTGCTTTATATACCAGTATGTACAAAAACATATATAAATAAATCTAAAACAGTTCTAATTTATTATACATATGTAAACACATATAGATAGATAAAAAACAGTTTTAATATATTATGCATATGTAAACATATATCATCATCATCATGTGCCATGCCAGACAGCATAGGCAATCATACTCCTCAATAAATCTCGGTCCTTGACATTTCTGGTTAGCTTTGTTGCTGATGTCCTTCCATGCCACATTGTCAACCTTTCTAACATCTGCTCCCTTGGTTGTCCTCTGCCTCTCGTGCCATCTATTTTGCCCATTGTTATGATTTTTTCCAGTTTTCTCTGACTTAAAAATGATGATTTCCTTTTCCATATCTTTGTTATCATACCACATTTTTCAGTAGCTTGTCTCAACCACTGCTCATTAGTTATCTTGGCTGTCCATGGGATTCTCATCATTCTTCTTAGAAAGCACATCTCTGTTGCCTCCAATGATTTACTCATTTTCCTGCCAATAGTCCAAGATTCACACCTTTATAGCAAAATAGGTTCAATGTAACACTGTAATACTTTCTTACATTCAGTGACAATGACTTACTGCACAAGATGGTTTTCAGTTTTTGAAATGCTACTTTTGCCTGGCATTTTCTGCTTTTAATTTCTGTGACACATCCTCCCTCAGCTGTTATAACAGATCCCAGGTATTAAATTTGTTCGCTTGTTGCAGTGTTGTTCACTTGTTGCAGTGTTGTTCACTTGTTGCAGTGTTGTTCCATGGATATTCATGTCACAGGTTGGTTGGTACTTCTTTTTTGGATATATGTCTCCATTTTCTTGATGTTCAGACTAAGTCCTTTCTTTTCACTCTCTTTTACAACATTATTCAACATGTCCTGCAGATCTTTCTCATGTTCTGCTACTAATACTGTATCATCTGCATAACTCAAGTTATTTAAATTATATCCTCCCACTTTTTATTCCTGGAATGTCTGTTATTGATCTCATGACACATCCCTGTTAAACTGCCTGATATCTTCCTCTTTTATTCTCTACTTTAACTGCTGCTATTTGTTTCTGGTAAATGTTTTAAATTATTCTAACATCATTGCTCTCAACATTTATGCCTTCAAACATTTCAATAACTTCCTGATGTCTCACTTTATCAAATGCTGTAGTGTAGTCTATAAAACATAAAAATAGATCTTTGTGTACTTCTATTGCTCTTTCCATTAATGTTCTTATCATATATATTGCATTTCTTGTTCTTTTCCCTTCAAAAGTTACACACTGTTCATAAACAACTTTCATTTTTATTTTATGTCTGGTTCTTTTCATTATGATCCTTAGCAGCATTTTTGTATTATGACAGGATAGGCTAATAGTTCTGTAATATGACAGGATAGGCTAATAGTTCTGTAATATGACAGGATAGGCTAATAGTTCTGTAATATGACAGGATAGGCTAATAGTTCTGTAATATGACAGGATAGGCTAATAGTTCTGTAACATGACAGGATAGGCTAATAGGTCTGTAACATGACAGGATAGGCTAATAGTTGGATCACTACTAACTAATAATGGAGATACAATGAGGGAAATTAAAAGGAGGACATCTATTGGTCTTCAGAGAGGAAAAGAACTAAAGAATCTGTGGAGAGGAACAGACAGAAGTATAAAATAAGATTTTTAAGGGCATGCATCTTTCCCATCGCAACACATGCATGTGAGACCAGGACACTTAACAAAACAGCTGAGTAACACATAAATGCCTTTGAATGTAAATGCTACAGAAGAGTTCTTCATATATCATGGACACAGAAAAGAGCAAATTTATCCATGCTACAAGAACTTAATATTGAAGAAAGCTGGCTAGTAAAGAGGATTAAAGAAAGGAAACTTAAATATTTTGGACACATTAAACATAATGATAATTTAGAGAAGACCGTCTTGGAAGGGTATATAATAGGAAAAATAAAGAGATGAAGATCAAGGTGAAGATGGTTGCAAGACATCGTTGATGATCTGCAAATGGATGCATCAGCAGCAGACCATCTTGCTCTCAACTGAGAGGCCTACAAGAGTTCTGTTAGGGAGGTAAAGTTCTGCAAGGGACAAGCAAATGAATGAATGAATGAGGCTAATTGTTCTGTAATATGACAGGATAGGCTAAATGTTCTGTAATATGACAGGATAGGCTAATTGTTATGTAATATGACAGGATAGGCTAATTGTTCTGTAATATGACAGGATAGGCTAATAGTTCTGTAATATGACAGGATAGGCTAATTGTTTTGTAATCTTCACAATTCTTGGATCCTGGTTTTATAGGCAGAGGTATAAATAAACAGGGTGTCTGAGTGGTGAAGTGGTTAGTGCACTGGTCTCTCATGGCAAAGGTTGGGGGTTCGAATCCAGCCGGAGGCACCCCTGTCACCCAATTGTAGAAATGGGTACCCAACTTTTTCTGGAGTTGGGGAAGGAAAGGTGGCCAGGCGTGATACTGACCATATCACCCTCTAGTGTGCTGGCAGGTCAAGGAAAATATGGGCACTAACACTATATCCCTATGAGCCTCTAAGGCATGACAGGATTACCTTTGCATTTACCTCTTTTTTATAAATACACAACAAATTAGACTCTTTTGAAAACAAATGCCTAAGGAAAATACATGGTATAAAGTGGAACGAATTCAAGAACAACACAGAGATAAGGCAGATGAACAAACAACAACCTGTCTCATGGGTGATCAGAAAAAGGAGATGGACATATGTTTGTCACGTGATGAAAAGAAACAATCTGAGAATCCCAAAACAACCTATCAAGTGGAACACAACATGCCAATGAAAAAGAGATCAACCACGTGAAACTCTAAAGAGGACATTGTTAAAAGAGGCCAAATTAGTAGGCATATAATCCCTTGATGAGGTTGAAAAGCTTGTCAAAAACAGAAAAACTTGGCGAACTACCTGTGGAGCCTTTTGTGATGTTTAATGGCACAGGAAGTATGCAAGATAAATTTAGATTTTACCATATCATCAGGTATTTCTCCATTATTGTATATATAATTGAGCATTTTGGTGATTATTTTTATTCCAAAGTAACTGAGAGCTTCTATTTCTTCAATTCTGATACTATCAGGACCAGCTGCTTTACCTTTCTTCATGCTCTTGATTGAATGTTCAGTTCCACTAACTAGCTCAGGTCCTTCCCCTTCACACAGATCAGAAATATATTCAGTTCATCTTTCCACTATTGTTTGTTTCTCTAATATTTTATTGCCCCTTGATGATAGGCACCCCGTTTTATGTCTAACTTTCCTACCAGTTAATTCATTTATACGTTTCTATATATCTCTTGTATACATGTTGTACACCCTGTCTTATGTCCAACTTTCCTACCAATTAATTCATTTATATGCTTCTACATATCTGTTGTATACATGTTGTGTGCTGCTTCTATTATTTTACACTGTTCAGTTATCCACAATTCTTTTGCTGTTTCACATTTATCTCTGATTTCCTTATTCAGTTTCTTACACATCTCTTGGCTGTTTTTAACTCTATCTTCTCATGTTCATTAACTGCAATATCTGTTGCAATATCTATCTAATGCAGTATCTATCAATATTGTCATCCATTTCTTTTTCTTTCTTTCTTTTATCATAGGTATATTTCCTTTTATGTTTGTTGGATGGAGTTCTTGAGCATATTCCATTGCTCCTCACTACTTTGTACTTTTGCAGTATTGTTGTATCTATTTGAATAATAACTTCATATTTGTTCTGTAGCTCTTTATTTGACTGTAATAGATCTAAATCTAACCTGATATTTTGACATTTGTGTTTTTTTTTAGTTTGACTTTTATTTTTGCCCTTAGAGGTATGTGGTTACTATTACAGTCTGCTGCTAGTAATCCCTTAACTGACAGCAGTGCATTTCTAAGTAATCCCTTAACTGATAGCAGTGCATTTCTAAGTAATCCCTTAACTGATAGCAGTGCATTTCTAAGTAATCCCTTAACTGATAGCAGTGCATTTCTAAGTAATCCCTTAACTGATAGCAGTGCATTTCTAAATAATCCCTTAACTGATAGCAGTGCATTTCTAAGTAATCCCTTAACTGATGGCAGTGCATTTCTAAGTAATCCCTTAACTGATAGTAGTGCATTTCTAAACTTTTTGTAGATCATTATGTAGTCAATTTGACTGCCTGTGTTATTGTCTGAGCTCTTCCATGTAAACAGTTTTCTTGGGTGCTGTTTAAACCAGGTGTTCCCAATTATCATATTATTCATGCTTGCCCAGTCTACTAATTTATTACCACTTTTGTTTCTTTCTCTGAATCCATAATTCCAACAATATCTTCATTTCCTACTTTTGCATTAAAATCTTCTAAGATGACCGTTACTTCATGTGATTTGGTTTGTTTCATTTCTGTCTCCATGTCATCGTAAAATGTCTCAATATCTTCACCTGAGTTGTTTGCTATGGGAGCATATATTTGAATAATATTCATATCTACTGGCTTTCCTTTTGGTTTTACCATCAATACTTTATCTGGCACATTCCAGAATCCTTGTACTGCATCAATATATAAAACACATATAATGTTATAATTTTATTTCAAAATATGAACAACAAAAAAAAACTATTGTAAATGTAAAAAAAAAAACCTGACCTTGTCTTTTGACACACCGTTCATGAACATGTTATATAAAAAATGTTCTGATGTACATAAAAGCCTCTTTGACAAGAAAAAAAATGTTGAGGATATGACATTTTTTATGTACTTCTGTATTTATTTATCACAGCAAAGGGGTGGGAGGGGGTTTAGGTCTGCATCTGCAAGAACACCACAGCTTAACTTTTATTTCAGAGCCCCACCATCACCAGCGATGATTGTAACGTCATTGCTAGAAAGATTTAACATCGCAGTCTGTGCTACCAATAAGAAAAGAAGAATGGTTGACAGAGTAAGTAAGGTGCTGCTGTGGTGTTGTGGTTAGAGCACTTGCCTGCTGATCAGGAGGCCCCTGGTTCAACTTCACACTTTGGTGGAATTTCTTTGGACCAACTGACACCAGGGTCAACCCAGCCTACAAAAATGGGTACCTGGGATTTCCCTATGAAACTAGCATCCCCATCTCAAATCCTCAATGCTGTAGTGGCTCAGAAGTGTGAAGACACTAACACCCCTACAGCATATGAAAGCCATGGGACATAGGGATCATAAAGAGAAAGTAAGTAAAATGAATGCTTAAAAAGAAAGAATTGGCTGAAATGTTTTGCCTCAATTTCAGTTTTTACAAAATTACTGATATAACTGAATTAAAATAGAAACACAAAATCACTGATATAACTGAATTAAAATAGAAACACACAATTACTGATATAACTGAATTAAAATAGAAACACAAAATCACTGATATAACTGAATTAAAATAGAAACACACAATTACTGATATAACTGAATTAAAATAGAAACACAAAATCACTGATATAACTGAATTAAAATAGAAACACAAAATTACTGACATAACTGAATAAAATAGAAACACAAAATTACTGACATAACTGAATAAAATAGAAACACAAATGTACTTTTTATTTATAAGGTTCCATAAAAATTTTCCAGTATGGTCTTACCCAAGCCCAGTAAATTTTTTCCAGCTTGTCTCTAGTTTCAGATTTTATTATTGGAAAATACAGAGATTTTTGGATCAAGTGTTTTTTGTTTTTTTCCTCACATCTGTAAATTATTTCACTATACAAAGTCTCACATTACTCATAATACACCCACTGAGTGCCATAAACCAAATACAGTTTTAGATGAATTTAAAAAATGTTACATACTGAGAAACACATAAATGCCTTTGAATGTAAATGCTACAGAAGAGTTCTTCAAATATGTACACAAAAAAGAACAAATATATCCATACTACAAGAACTTAATATTGAAGAAGGCTGGGTACTAAAGAAGATTAAACAGAGAAAACTTAAATATTTTGGACACAATAAACGTCATGATAATCTAGAGAAGACAGTTTTGGAAGGGTACATAATGGTAAAAAGAAAGAGAGGAAGACCAAGGTGAAGATGGCTGCAAGACATCATTGATAATCTGCAAATGGATGCATCAGCAACAGGGCATCTTGCTTACAACTGAGAGGCCTACAGGAGAGCTGTTAGGGAGGCAAAGTTCTGCAAGGGACATGCAAATGACTGACTGACAGGATGTAATTTTGACCTGTTTGATCCATCATGAACTGAAATAGGCTAACTGATATGTTAATGAACAGTGACCATCAAGCGAGCTGAATCATCCAAACATGCTGCAGAAAAAAAAGTTCCTGCTCACAACATGGGCTTGCGTACAATGCGGCTGAATTTTTCCTTCACCTCAAGGACTGCATGATAACAAGTCATGAGTGTGCGTGTTAAAGAGAGAAGAACTGACTGATCTTTATTTTCTAAGAGTTAGAATTGGGGGCGCAGGCCTGTCTGACATTCTGCCCTTTATTCCACAACTTTCTCTCTGTTCCAGTCACTCTGCAAATACAGTGCACATATAACAAACATAATTAACATTGAAAAGCCGAGAAACATAAAATAAAATACAACATTTATATTTCACTTTTATCCATTCACTCAATACAAAAAGTGACTACATACATGTAAAAAAGTTATTCTCGCAGTCTCACACTAATGATTATCTATCAAACTACTTTTTCAGTAACATTCAGAATAAATAATTAACTGAATTTGGTGCTGGTAAAGAAGAGTTAAAATAATATGTCAATTATATGAATCATCGAGGCATGTAAATGACATCAAATAGATACTAGAAAAGTTTGTAGTCATAGAAAGATGTGTAGCTTATATTTGTTATACAGGATGGGAGGATATTCCAAAGATGTGCAGCAGAATAAGCAAAGGTTTTCTTGAAAACATTAGGTTTTGGAAGACAAATATTTTGTAAGAATTCCCTACACTTTGGATCAAACAGTTTCCATAGATATGATGGAGCATTATGTGATGGAATTTGTAGTAATTTGGCTTTGTTGAATAGGAGGAGGATTGATTGATTGATTGATCTTTATTTCAAAAGGGTTAAGAATTAGGCAGGCAGGCCTGTCTGACATTCTGCCCTTTATCATACATCTTTCACTCTATTCCAGACATTCTACAAATATGCTGTTCATGTAACAAACATAATTAACATTGAAGCTGAGAGACATAAAATAAAACATTTACGTTTCGTTCTTATCCATTCACTCAGTACAGAAGTAACTACATACATATGACTATCTACTAAACAAAAATTTCAGGACTATTCAGAATAAACAATTAACTGTATTTGGTGCCAGTAAGAGCAGTTTAAGATAACTTTTAAGTTTCATGCTTCATGGAGGAGGGGGGAGGAGAGAGTGTGTGTGTTTGTGAGTAAGAGTGGGGAAGAGAGAGAGAGAAGAGAGTGTGTGAGAGAGAGAGAGAAAGAGGTGGAGAGAGTGTGTGTGTGAGAGAGAGAAAAAGAGGTGGAGAGAGTGTGTGTGTGAGAGAGAGAGGAGAAAAAGTGTGCGCGTGAAAGAGAGCGAGAGAATATAATGGTACTTTTCATCTTAGAAGATGGGTGTGAAGCAGGCAGACATTATGTTTTCTGTTAAGCATCAATTTTCTTAATCACTCTTCTAATTATTGGCTGATTCTAATAATGTTGGATCTGCATATATATATGGGTGTCTGAGTGGTGAAGTGGTTAGTACACTGGTCTCTCATGGCAAAGGTCGGGGGTTTGAATCAGGCCAGAGGCACCCCAGTTACCCAGCTGTAGAAATGGGTACCAACTTCTTCTGGAGTTGGGGAAGGAAAGGCGGCCAGGCATGATACTGACCATATCACCCTCTAGTGTGCTGACAGGTCAAGGAAAATATGGGCACTAACACCATATCCCTATGTGCCTCTAAGGCATGACAGGATTACCTTTACCTTATATATATATATATATATATATATATATATATATATATATATAAAGGTAAAGGTATAGATTATATAACTACCATGTTTTCCCGCCATATCTATAATTTGTCAAGTAATATTTTGGAGCAAAACTAAAAACTCGACATTTTCCACGAAAATTTTCCACTCAGGTTTTGTCCAAGACTGTATGCCACTGGATATTTTGCTACTGAACTTCTTGAGCAAAACATGCATCTGACCATATAAATACTGGAATAGCATCACTCAAAGCTAACCTGCGTGGGCTAACTTGCTTGGGTTTATTGACTAGTCCACAAACTGCACTGTCGAAGTGGTACAGGCCTATATATCTGTCACTCATGGAATCTCATAAACATGTGTTTGGGTGTTATTCTTGTACCAGTAATCTATATCCCAAGGTTAGTCTTGTACCAGTAACCTATATCCCAAGGTTAGTCTTGTACCGGTAACCTATATCCCAAGGTTAGTCTTGTACCAGTAACCTATATCCCAAGGTTAGTCTTGTACCAGTAATCTATATCCCAAGGTTAGTCTTGTACCAGTAACCTATATCCCAAGGTTAGTCTTGTACTGGTAACCTATATCCCAAGGTTAGTCTTGTACCGGTAACCTATATCCCAAGGTTAATCTTGTACTGGTAACATATATACCAAGGTTAGTCTTGTACCAGTAACCTGTATCCCAAGGTTAGTCTTGTACTGGTAACTTATATCCCAAGGTTAGTCTTGTACTGGTAACTTATATCCCAAGGTTAGTCTTGTACTGGTAACTTATATCCCAAGGTTAGTCTTGTACCAGTAACCTGTATCCCAAGGTTAGTCTTGTACTGGTAACTTATATCCCAAGGTTAGTCTTGTACTGGTAACTTATATCCCAAGGCCCACTCAAGTTTAACAATGGAAGTGTTTGACACTAGGTGACTTTCAGGAGTTTTCTTAGAAAAAAAGTGTGTCTTATATGGCAGGAAATATGATATGCATTTCTTAATTACATAAGAAATTTATTGTTAAAATAAATCAAAGTAAAAAAATGTTCATAGTTAATGATCCAGCTGTTAATAGCTTTAAAAGAACTACACTAAAGCATAAAAAGAGTTTCCTGTCACCCAAAATCAGAAGTCATGTTTTTATAACATGTTTATTTTATGATCTGTCTGGGTCTCTGAACACTTCTGTGGGGCTTTGGTGGTTTCTTGATGATATCATCAGTATAAAAAGACTGGGAGGGTTCCTTAGTCATCCAATCAAAACTGACATCTGTGAAAAAAAAAAAAAAGAAAGTGGCCATCATTTGAGCACCAATCAAAACATTAAAAAAATTGTGAAATGTTTGTTTTTTTTTTAATATGGTGATGTGCAATCATTCTACACTATTTTGAAATTAAAAATAACAGGATATTTCATCAACTCTCACATCATAGGATATCTCATAGATCATTTTCATCATTATCAGGCTTCATGCAAATTATCATTATCTTGTACCATCTCCACAAGGAAGATTGACTGAAATTATCTGAAGCTTATGTTACACCCTGGTCTCACATTGCATCATGACAGGCTGATTTCTGTCTGTCTTTTTGATGCTGTTCAGCAGTCTATATTATTGTATTCCCCTTGCTTTTTTCCCCATTCAGCTTTTCCTTCAGGTATGTTTGTTATTATAGTAATATACCTCTAACAAGATATTCACCCACCTGTATCATTATAGCTCTTGTCACTCATTATTTCCTGAGCATCTGATGAAGTCATGCCAGCAAGTCCAGAGTTCTTATGTTGATTTCTCTTGTTAATGTTTTCATGGACTGACCCAAGATCTCTGATGGGACTGACAGCTGGATCACTTGTAGCATCATAATCTGACTGGACCACAGACTGTGATTCAGGCCTTGCTTGGTGACTTTTAATATCTGAGGTATTTTGGATATCAGAACTATCAAGATCACTAGCCTCCACATGTTTGTCTTCATCTTTTGAAATGTTATCATCATCATCATCATCAGTACCAGCTGATTCAGAACAGAGCTGTGATTGTTTTCCTCCAATCTTCTCTGGAGCATCACTATTATTTTCATCTTTCTCTGTGTTAATTTCAGACTTAAATATGCCATAAATACCATCATGGAGTTCTTCTTGAGCTGGAAGCCTCTTATCAGCATTATCTATTAAAGTTGAATCCTTATCAGCATTATCTATTAATGTTGAATCCTCTTTTCTGGCCATGTTTATTTTTCCAGCATCCTCAAGTTGCCCATGGGATATGCTGCTGCATTCTAGGTCATTGTTGACCAACTCTGTATAGTTTGATTTTTTATAACCATCCCCGGGCCTGATATAACCAGCAGAGTCCACAGCTAGACTTCCTGCTGAGAAACTCTCAGCAGAGATATATGGAGAATCTTCTATTTCATCATAGATGTCCTCTCTGTTAGCACTGGCATAAGGATTCTCATCATTCACTTCACCAGGGATGTTATAAGGATGTGGATGTCTGTGTTTCCTGATACTCCTGTGAAAATTAACAATGATATTTTGCATGTGAAGACATTTTTATGGACAAAGTCATGACAAAGATAAAAATTTCATTATCAATCTCTTAACATTTGTATCATGATAACAGTGGAGCACATCCTCCAAAACTACACCAACCATGAAACACTGACCTACTTTCCTAATAAAATGATTTATCACAGTGTTTTATGGTTAGCATTGGAAAAATAGCAGTGAAAGCACAAGAACATAAACTGGTTCTAATGTCCTAGCGAAACTACCCAAGAAGCTAAGCTGTACTGTTCTATACAGGAACTACAACAAAACAAAAAGTCGTGAGACAGAACTGCAGATACAGATGGTAAATGTGTACAAATAAGAAATGTTTTAATGTAAATGACAAGGATGCTTTACTCAGTTCTTCTTCAAACATTCATCAGCTGTGAACTGCATGGAGGTTCTGCGTTAATAGGACTGATTTTTTTCTCTTTATTTCTTCACTGATAGTAATGTGTGCAAAATGCTCTTATGTACATGTTGTGTATATTCACTCATTTCTCTTAGGCACATCTTGTAAACATTCATACATTTTTTCTTATGTACATCTTGTATATATTCATACATTTTCTCTTATGTACATCTTGTATATCACACATTTTCTCTTATGTACATCTTTTAAACATTCACACATTTTCTCTTATGTACATCTTGTATATAGTCACACATTTTCTTTTACATATACCTTGTATATATTCACACATTTTCTCTTATGTACATCTTGTATATAGTCACAGATTTTCTCTTATGTACATCCTTTATATAGTCACACATTTTCTCTTACGTATATCTTGTATATATTCACACATTTTCTCTTATGTACATCTTGTATATAGTCACAGATTTTCTCTTATGTACATCTTGTATATAGTTACACATTTTCTGTGAGATATGCTAGGTACAAAAACCCATAATGAAGTGGACTGAAACATATCAATACTGAATGAGAAGATAAAATGTCACTGTAGATTGTACTCATCCTGTGATCATGCAGCCATTATCACCAAACAATACAACTGAATCGTACTTTCCTCATAATATACATAAAGTTATAAATTGTAATCATTACCAATCCTTGAAGCAAGTTTTATTAAATTTAATATGTTAAAAGAACTGTATTTTTGCATTTTCTTTTCTGTTTAATGTCACTTTGTGGTGTAACTCTTCAGTGTGTGTGTTAAGCCAGATTCTTTCCTAATGGTCATATGACCCTGGTTGCTCTAGCATGTTTTGTGCAGTTGGTGGACTGTAGTGTTGGATATTGTGTGTTGCAGAGAAAAAAAATATATTCATCAAGCATAAAATATAATATGGTTATTACTCTTTAAACAGTACATACATTGACAAGTAAAGTTTTCAAACTTAAAATAATACTTATGGTGGTAGAGTAACAAAAGTTAAGTATACAAGTACTACAATTTTCCAGAATTTTTTTTAACCTATTCATCCATTCATGACCAGGATGTAATCTATATTCATAACAAGACCTATATAAAGACCATGGCCATGCTATCATGCCATAAAGGCTTGCAGGTTATTTGTTTGTGCCCATATTTTCCTTGATCAGCCAGTACACCAGGGACTAAACTGGTTGACACCAGTATGCCTTTACCTCCCCAGCTTCAGAATTTGTCTGGTACCCTTTCTAAAGCTGGATGACAGATACACCTCTGGCAGACTGAAACCACCAACAAACACTGTGATGGACAAGTGCAAGACAGTTTTTTTCATGTGCTGACAACTGTGTACTATATAATCCAATGTGTCTTGATCTTCAGGTAATTTCATGTACATTAATGTGCCAGGTACCCATTTTTACAGTTCATTAGACCCTAATGGTGGGCCTCCAACCCATGCTTCCCCTTTCAAAAATGTTACTTTAAAAATAAACATGGCACCTATGTTAACATCATGTATAAACATGGCATCTATGTTAACATCATATACTGTAGAACTGCATTATAAAAGGAATGATCACACTCATATAGTATTCACATAATGTGTTCATACTTCATAAAACAGATGACCAAAACTGCAGCAAGGATGAGGACAACAACTGTACTGCCAGAAGCAAGGCCAATGATCAGTGGAATGTTTGTTGTCTCATCTGTAGGACTCGCTTGAAGTAAAAAATTTTATCAAAATTTTTTCATGTTACATAATAAAAATTCAGACAGCCAATTATTTATTTTAAAAAAATATTATAAAGCTAACGAAATAAATATTTTTACAAAAAGGAAAGACACGGAATTATACAAAACCCAAAAACTGAATGCATAGATATCTAAATATAAATTAATAAAGATTGATACAATAAAGAATTTTTTCCTCCCAGCTCTGTGCTATCAATGTCAAACGTGGGTACTAACAGCCAAGAATGAAAGAAAAATCATCACGTCAGAAATTAGATGTTTAAGGAGAATACTAAATGTGACAAGAAGAGACCAAATAAGAAATGACACCATCAGGGCAAAGGCTGGAGTAACACCAGTATTACACTATATCCAGAAACAGCAAGTCAAATGGTTTGGCCGTGTTACACGGCTACCACCAGACAGTTCATCACAGACAAGATTCATACTAAGATTTGTAGGTAACAGAGGAAGAGGTCACCCACACAGGAGATGGAGAGAGGAAATTACAGCAGCATTAAATATCCCATTATATGAAGCAAATCACTGAGCCTATCAAGACATCTATTTGTTCCCTCAACACTGAAAGATATATGAGGAAGGAGACAAGACAAGACAATAAAGAATTTATCAGAAAAAATAACTGAGCAGCAAAGTTAAAGTCACAAAACAAAATTTGAAAGCTATCAAAACTTATTCCATTTCTAAATAAAATGAGAAAACAAAATTAAAATGGAGTGCAAGACAGTAATAGCTAAAATAATAAAGGTAACCCTGTCATGCCTTGGAGGCACATAGAGATATGGTGTTAGTGGCCACATTTTCCTTAGAGGGACATAGGGATATGGTGTTAGTGGCCATATTTTCCTTAGAGGCACATAGGGATATGGTGTTAGTGGCCATATTTTCCTTAGAGGCACATAGGGATATGGTGTTAGTGGCCATATTTTCCCTAGAGGCACATAGGGATATGGTGTTAGTGGCCATATTTTCCTTAGAGGCACATAGGGATATGGTGTTAGTGCCCATATTTTCCTTAGAGGCACATAGAGATATGGTGTTAGTGGCCATATTTTCCTTAGAGGCACATAGGGATATGGTGTTAGTGCCCATATTTTCCTTAGAGGCACATAGGGATATGGTGTTAGTGGCCATATTTTCCTTAGAGGCACATAGGGATATGGTGTTAGTGCCCATATTTTCCTTAGAGGCACATAGGGATATGGTGTTAGTGCCCATATTTTCCTTAGAGGCACATAGGGATATGGTGTTAGTGCCCATATTTTCCTTCACCTTTCAGCACACTAGAGGGCGATTTGGTCAGTATTACGCCTGGCCGTCTTTCCTTCTCCAACTCCAGAAGAAGTCTGGTACCCATTTCTACAGCTGGGTGAATGGAGTGCCTCCGACCGGTTTCAAAACCCCAACCTTCGCCATGAGAAATCAGTGTACTAACCACTTCGCCACTCATTGTAAAATAATAACAGTAAAGTGCACTAACCATTTCGCCACTCACTGTAAAATAATAACAATAAAAAAAATATTAAAAATGAACATATCAGAAACACTCGTCCTACTATTAAAAGCACCAATGAGGTACCAGATGGTGGGAGTGTCCTCAGGATAGAGAGGTTCACCGTGAATGATGGACTAAACAGCAACAGAACAAGAACTGGTATCCTATTTTCATGCACTGGTCCCTTTTAGATAAAGACTACAGGAGAAAACTATATTAACTGGTGGAAGGCAAAAGGAATCCATAATCAAACTATTTCTCCCTAGCAGAATCAAGCTTACTCACTTTGTGAAATGCCGCAGCCTGCAGAAAATGAAAAGTTTCTCCACCATCCATGAGAAAAGAACTTAATGACTGAATGATATACAATATTTTGAAAAGAATGTTATGTAAGAATTATTTTCAAAGATTCAAGTGCGCTTTTAAGAGTTATTTATAAATATGAACACATCCTGGTTCTGTAACATCACCAGTGCCAGACCTGAATGTTAACTAACACATATAAGTTCTGTAACATCACCAGTTCCAGACCTGAATGTTAACTAACACATCTAAGTTCTGTGACATTACCAGTGCCAGACCTGAATGTTAACTATCACATCTAAGTTCTGTGACATTACCAGTGCCAGACCTGAATGTTAACTATCACATCTAAGTTCTGTGACATTACCAGTGCCAGACCTGAATGTTAACTATCACATCTAAGTTCTGTGACATTACCAGTGCCAGACCTGAATGTTAACTATCACATCTAAGTTCTGTGACATTACCAGTGCCAGACCTGAATGTTAACTATCACATCTAAGTTCTGTGACATTACCAGTGCCAGACCTGAATGTTAACTATCACATCTAAGTTCTGTGACATTACCAGTGCCAGACCTGAATGTTAACTATCACATCTAAGTTCTGTGACATTACCAGTGCCAGACCTGAATGTTAACTATCACATCTAAGTTCTGTGACATTACCAGTGCCAGACCTGAATGTTAACTATCACATCTAAGTTCTGTGACATTACCAGTGCCAGACCTGAATGTTAACTATCACATCTAAGTTCTGTGACATTACCAGTGCCAGACCTGAATGTTAACTATCACATCTAAGTTCTGTGACATTACCAGTGCCAGACCTGAATGTTAACTATCACATCTAAGTTCTGTGATATTACCAGTGCCAGATCTGGGTCTTAACTAAAAAGCAGGATTCATTCAATCATTTGCATGTCCCTTGCGGAACTTTGCCTCCCTAACAGAACTCCTGTAGGCCTCTCGGTTGTGAACAAGATGGCCTGCTACTGATGCATCCATTTGCAGATCATCAACAATGTCTTGCAACCATCTTCGCCTTGATCTTCCTCTCTTTCTTTTTCCCATTATGTACCCGTCCAAGACGGTCTTCTCTAGATTATCATGACGTTTAATGTGTCCAAAATATTTACATTTTCTTTGTTTAATCCTCTTTACTAGCCAGCCTTCTTCAATATTAAGTTCTTGTAGTATGGAATATTTGTTCTTTTTTGTGTCCATGATATTTGAAGAACTCTTCTGTAGCATTTACATTCAAATGCATTTATGTGTTTCTCAGCTGTTTTGTTAAGTGTCCAGGTCTCATAAGCATATGTTGCATTATGAAAGATGCCCTTAAAAATCTTATTTTTGTAGTTCTGTGTGTTTCTCTCCACAGTAATTATAGGTTATTCTCACAATTATTGTGTCCTAATTCTGAATACTTATGTGCCATCATCATCCTGTGCCATCTGATCCTTTAAGATATGAAGCAATGGGTCTCTAGTTTGCACTGTCTTTTGCTCACCTAGAGGATCAAACTGCAATGATTTCAGCTTTGGATGTTATTCATCGATCTGCACCATTGATGTTATCTTGCTCTATTCCTCTTCAATTTTTCCCTAAAGTATGTTTTTAACAAATTTTACTACTTCTTGATATGGGCAGAATGTGTGAATTGTCTCATTCTTGTGTTCAGTTAAGCTCCTTTCCTTACTTATTTTAGCAATATGTAGTCAGTCAAAGTCAATATTTACCAGATGTAGATGTCTCTGTGCTACAATCCTCTTTACAATGATCTAAAAGGTATGACCCTTCACCTTCTGTGCTCCTACCTGCAAAATATTTTGAAATCAAATTAATGAGTGTTATAATGAATATTACATACAACACTTTTCAATCTTAAATGATTGCTTTGTAACAGGTAGAAGCTACCAAACAGCACTTTGTAGACTGTTTCCTTTTTTACTCAGGCATTTGGTATGGAGAAAGAGGCTTCCTATTTTGTACTAATCCTCTCTGGACACTACAGACCAGCTCCTAAAGGATGGACGAGGTCTGTATATCTGAAAATGTAGCAGAAGATAAGTAGGAAAGAACCTTGCCATCAACTACTTTTGGGCTTTTCACTCCAGACTTCTCCACAATACTTTACCTTTAGTTCTTCTGAGCCATTGACAAGGCAGCAAGTTTGACAGACACAGGTTGTACCTTTTCATGTTATGCAGCAGCAAACAAATCTGAGCTGAGAGGTATGTATAAGTTCCATAAGAAGCAGCAGTTTTAAATTGTTATTAGAAACAGACAACTTTAAGATGATATTACTTTATACAGATAATGATATTAAATAACAGAAAACACAATGAAGATGTTCTTGCAATGCAGAACTTCAGGTAAAGTGCAGGTAAACAAAAATTTTTTAAAAATACAGTTTATTTTCTTTTTTCATGCCAACATTTGTCATCAGACATCAGTTCTATTGTATGGTACTATAAATGTGAAGGATGAAATGCTGAAACATCATCTCACCATAAAGTTAGTAGAAAAAATGTCTTTCTCTTCCTTTTAGAATTTTGTTTTTTTTTATCACAATATTTTTGATACATTCATTTCTAAATGAGCTAATAAGAACTTTAAACCAGCACAGTCAGTTTAAACTCATGCATTCAAGTGATTCATAGGGTTAAGGAGATACAATGTATGCTCCATAGCATTTGCTTACCATAGGGATGTGAAGTGTTAGTGCTTTCACATTTCAAGGCCACTAAAGCATCTGAGGTAGGGATGCAGATGCCAGCACCTGTTCTTGGTGCCTTTGTTTTCCTAGGGAAACCATGGGTACCCATTCTTTGAAGCTAGGTTGACCCTGATAATGGCTGGTCTGAAGAAATGCTGCCCAAGTGCAAAACCAAATCAGAGACGTTCTGATCAGCAGGTAAGTGATCAGCAGGTAAGTGATCAGTAGGCAAGTGATCAGCAGGTAAGTGATCAGCAGGTAAGTGATCAGCAGGTAAGTGATCAACAGGTAAGTGATCAGCAGGTAAGTGATCAGAAGGCAAGTGATCAGCAGGCAAGTGATCAGCAGGTAAGTGATCAGCAGGCAAGTGATCAGAAGGCAAGTGATCAGCAGGTAAGTGATCTGCAGGTAAGTGACCAACAAGTAAGTGATCAGCAGGCAAGTGATCAGCAGGTAAGTGGGGGAGATGAAATGTAATCTGGATTACACAAGAAAAGTACACAACCTAATGATAATTTGGGTGATACATCTGATTAGAGTGATTTTTGTACTCACAAACTGGACATTTGATGCAAGAAGTCCTTCTAGCTTGGTCTTGATAGTAGCCCTTCTCACATAATTTGCATGAACTATTACCAGGAGAATATGATCCTGGGGGGCAGGCCACTTGAACAGAGAATGAAAAATATTAAAAAAAAACATTTTTGTGCTTGGCACTGACTGTGTCTTTCACATATTTTGTAACTGAAATGAATGCCTCCAGCTAAAATTGCTACAGTTAATTAGTGTCGGACACATAGCAAAGCAAGACAGCCATCTGTCAGCCTTATCAACTACCACCATCACTTTCTCTGGGAAGAAGAGCATAGAATTAATCTCTATAATATTTACAGAAAAACTATGACAATAATGTTATTTTTTAACAATACTTTGTATGCATGAAATGATATTTCATCTTCAATACAATGTTTTAATTTTAATGCCGGCAGCTCCTGTTTTATAAATGACTGGCAATTTGACAGTCTGCAAGAACATGCCAAAAATTAATAAAAAGTAAACAAAGAGAAAAAAGCATTAAAAATTGGTTGTATATTGTGGCTAAAAACATATTTACACCAAAAGTGCATTGTTCTTCTCAGCAGATGACACTATCATATCTCTCAGCAAATTAGCAATAAGAAGTTCTCTGCCAATCACAGACACTGCAACATTGATCTGAAACCTTGGTTTATTTACTGGAGTTCATTTTTTATGAAAACTTTACAAAGGAACATTGCTTTCAGCTAATCTAGACAATATTTTACAACTTATTACACATTAATCAGCAGAATTATACAATGTTTATCGATTTAACATTTCAAAGTGGCATTTATTGACTTTAAGTAAAAACTGCTAATTATAGGTTTACCTGGTCAAGCCAGGTAAAGGAAATGTGGTGAAACCATTTGATACTGAGACTAGTGCTAAGAAAATTCCCTAGTCCTAATTATTTGATGAATAGATGACGGTCAGTTTTGGTCTAGTGTATGTAGGACCATGAATTTACCTCCATCAATAATTTCAGCAATTATAAACAAAGCCAATAAAATAAAGCTGTCAATGAATCATGCTTTACTGCTGCTATGGCTAGTTACACCTATGATATATTGTCAGAAAAAAATGGAGTAAATTTCTCTCACTGTAATTTGATGAATCAAAACCAGATGAACATTCCACTGACTCAGACAGTGATCTGTGATTAGCCAAAAAATGTTTGACGAACTGAAGGAAAAAAGGTGGTGCTAGCAAGAGGTGGTTTGCAAATTTCAAAATAGTACAAACTGGTGAAGTGTAAAATTAACTAGTGCGACAGGAAGTGCAGATTTAGAAGTAGCCAACGCATTCACAGCAGAATTACAGACTACTATAGGAGGGATGATGATTTCAGTTTGAATGTTGAAGGGACTGACATTTATTGAAAAAAGATGGGCTTGAAGGACTTTTACTGTCAAGAAACTAAGTGTATGCCAGGTTTTGAAACTAACAAAGATGAAAGGGTACGTCTGCTTGGTGCTGACACATGGAAACTTTCTTCTTTACACGTTTGGAAATGTTCTTCATTCACTCAGAAAAGAATAACTATTGTATTGTGTCGTATTTGCTGCTACGCTGTGATATCTATGCCTTTCAGGCAATACATCTGACTTTTGTATGGCTTATTTTTAGAACTTGGCTGCCTTCCTGTTCAATGTTGTTTGCTTGGCCAGATTAAGACTGTTACCAGGGTTACCACCTGTAGATAAAATATGAGTCACTGGCAATTATCTTGTTCAGTCTGAGTATTATGTCATCAGCTTCCCTCCTTCTGTGCGTGTAAGGCAATTACTCTGAGTAAATTAGAAACTACGCAGAGTAAATTCTCCGAGAAAGTAAATTTACAAAGATCTGTAACATGGATAATATGCGAGAAGGAACAAAAAAATAAATTATATATAAGAAATTATGAAGATTATAATGCACAGTTTTTAGTCATAAAAATTAGTCAACTGTTTCTCAACATCTACACATCTTAGGAAGTGATGATGATGTTACTGCACTGCCTCTCAACTCACCACAGACACTGCCACTGTATCCTGTGCCATTTGGGCACTGCAGAATTAACTGGGCTGTGTAACTTGTTTCAACCGTGCCATGTGTTACAAGTTCTGCTATATATGTGTCCACTATAAGAGTGAAGACTCTGTCAATCCTTTGGGACAAGTTTTGAACTGATACTCCTTCCCAGTCTGTACAATGAAATATGACAAATTAAATCTGACATATTAAGTGACTTTCTAAGAAATGACAAAAACTGATTAGAATCTAATGGTCCTTACAAAATGATCATATCAAGATAATGAAGATGTTTTTCTTTCTTTTTTTTTTGCAAGAGCTGCATAAAATATTTTCAGAACATATATTTCACTTAAAACTTGCCTTCTCAGTTTTGTACAGTAAATTATCTTTACTCACCAACTCCCCTTCATAAATTGAATGACACTCTTATACGGGGTTATTCATATGTCTGTAAAACATTTTTTTAATTTGCGACAAATAAACTACATAACATAATGGGAAAAAGAAAAAGAGGAAGACCAAGACGAAGATGGCTGCAAGACATCGTTGACGATCTGGAAATGGATGCAACAGCAGCAGGCCATCTTGCTCACAACCGAGAGGCCTACAGGAGTGCTGTTTGGGAGGCAAAGTTCCGCAAGGGACATGCAAATGAATGAATGAAACTACATAACGGATCATGATTATTTTTATGCCAAGAGAGAGAGGGAGAGAGAGAGAGAGAGAGAGAGAGAAAGACTCTTCAAGTTGTATTTTTTTTTTTAAATAAAGCCTCTGCCAGAGTTCCTGTGGTTTGCCATTAGGAGGCAGCAGTAACAAATATGGCGTTCAGTAAACATGAGCAGACATTTTGTGTTTTGTAATACACAAGAACCTCATCCATTGTGACTGTGCTGTGATGATTTTGAGTGGAATTCCAGAAGTCAGCACCTGCTTTCAACAGTATCAAGAAGTGGTATGTGAAATTCTGGGATGAAGGTGGGGGCTTCGCTGGTAAGCTTCTCTAACATGATTCAGTTTCTTCACTTGGTCCAGGACATCCCTGCCCAGGAGCTGTGCACAGACAGCCTTCATCCTGGAATTTTGCATACCACTTCTTGATACTGTTGAAAACAGGTGCTGCCCTCAGGAATTCTGCTTGGAATCATCACTGCCCATCACAATGGACAAAGTTCTTGCATATTCCAAAACACGAAATGACTGCTCACATTTACTGAACACCATATTTGTTACTGCTGACTCCTAGCGGCAAACCATGGGAAGTGTGGGATTTATTTTTATAAAAACTTCAAGAGTTTCTCTCTCTCTCTCTCTCTCTCTCTCTTGGCATAAGAATAATCATGATCAATTTCATAGTTTATTTGTTGTGAATTTTTAAAATGTTTCACAGACTTATGAATAACCCTGTATAACAACAACAACAACAACAACAACAACAACAACACAACATTGAGAAAATAGTGTCATTAGACCTAAGTCACAAAACCAAAGATTGAACACTAGAATATGACATTACCTATTGATGTGTTCACTCTGTAGCTAACTTCTGCTCTGATTAAGCCAGACATGGAACTTTGTCCTGGATGATTAAAAAAAAAATATGTTTTGACTCACAGTAAAACTAAAGCTTTTCTAAGTAAGACTAATTGAGTGGCAAAGTTGTTACTGTATTTATCTCTCACAGGAAAGGTCAATAGTTCAAATCCAGCTAGAGATGCTCCACCCTGTCACTCATCTGTAAAAAACAAGTACCTGATTCCTTCTGGAGTCTAGAGGTAAAGATGACTAGGCATGATGCTGACCACATCACCCCGTACTGTGCCAACAGATCAAAGAAAAAGTAGGCACTAATACCAAACACGTGAGTTGCCTCATTTGTATGACAGGACTACTTTTAAATTACTTTTTCTTTTACTAAACAGAGAAAGCTATATTTCAGCAGTGAACTATACAAAATATGTATGTAGCCATAAAATCTTCTGTATGAATAGTACAGTATGGTGCATTTGTAAAGAAATTTAATAACATGGGAGCTACAATTTTGTGAGTTTTGTGTTTCACACTTTTGTGTTTAATTCATGACATTGGTATAAGTTAAACAGAAATATTCTGTAACATTATAAAAGGCAATTATTCTATAACTTCATAAAAATAGCATAATCAAAACTGACATGTCTCTAATATTAAAGACTTTTTTAAGTGTAATAAAAATAGAAAAAAACTAAAAATAAGATATGGTTACTGTGATGTGTTTGCTCACATCAAAGCTTATGGCTATAAACAGTACTTTTCTGAGCATCCATGAAGTATAATTAATATCTTCTACTTCATCGTTTGCTCAGATATCGACACCAAGTTCTTTCACCACTACAAGGTAACAACCTACAAGAGAGTATAATCAATATACTTATCTTATATCTTATATCCTTCCCGTGCCGTTAAACGTCACATAGGGCTCGCAAAGTAGTTTGCCAATTTTTCCTGTCCTCGGCGAGTCTTTCAACCTCATCAAAGGATTTTATGCCTGTTAATTTGGCCTCTCTTAACAATGTCCTCTTCAGAGTTTCACGTGGTCTGCCTCTTTTTCTTCGGCCTGTTGTGTCCCACTTGATAGCTTGTTTTGGGATTCTCTGATCATTTCTTCTCTTCAGGTGATCAACATATGTCCATCTCCTTTTCCTGATCACCCGTGAGACTGAATCAATATACTAATATGTATAAAATAAAAAGAAGTTTTTAAAAAAAAATGAATGAAATCTCTGAGAACAAATATTTCACCATCTGTTTTACAGCAGCAGATTAATAATAAAAAAAAACAAAAGTGGAAGAAGTTCAGGCAAAATAGTGCAGAACCTCTTTACCCTCTCAGAAATATCTATTACTTTATTCTATAATTAATTTTACAAAGAAAAAAAAAAGATGAAATGTATATTAAGCACAGCCATACACTTTCATCTATTTTTACCCCATGACAAGAACATAAAAGCATCTTCTATAAAGACATAGAATGGTCAGTAAGAGCTGTGCACTGTTGGTGGTCAATGACCTTACTGACTATAATCTTCACTTCTCAAAAGCTGCTGCCACTGATGACAGTCTTAATAAAAGCACAGGCATTACATCAGAGAGGGTGCAGGTTTTGATGGCTTTCTTTAATTCTCAGAGTGGATGTAAGAAGATTTGACTTCACACCATGAGAACACATCAGTGCCTCTCATACTGGCCAAGATGAGGCAATTACAAGAGCCTCATTCTTCTGAGGTACCATGCTGAGTTAGAGCAGGCTCTTTCTCTTACTACAGCTTGTCAGACATGATGGCATTGACACTTCTTCTGCACAGTCATCTATAATCCTTCCATTTACTGTAAAAAATTATGAAATTTGATAAAATATTATCACATGCAGTTATCACTGATATTCTAATCTAATCTGGTCTAAGTGCCATGCTGCGTGGTGTAGGCAATCAGTTCTCTCTACAATTCCCTGTCTTTTGACTTGATTATGAGATCCGCCGGTGACTTTCTTCCTAACCACACTAACAGCCCATTCAGTAACTTCTCTCTCTGTCTTCCTCTGTCTCTTCTTCCCTCAATTTTTCCACTTGCCACAATGTGTTCCAGTTTTCTTATTCTCAGGAAATGTCCTACAAATCTTGGTTGTCTGCCTCTGATCTTTGCTGTAATTTGCTTTTTAACTCCAGCCTCTCTTAAGACTTCTTCATTGGGTTTCTTGGCTGTCCATGGTACCTTCAACGTCCTTCTTATAAACCACATCTCCATGGCCTCCGTTTCTCACTATACTCTCTTATTCATAGACCATGCTTCACACCCATAAGACAAAATTGGCTCGATGTAACATATAAGTACACTGATATTCATTAAGATAAAATATCATCACATGTACTAATGACAATATTCGGTAAGATAATATACCATCACAATCACTAATGACTGATATTTCATAGTCACAACTGTTCTGATTGCTACAGTTGAGCTCAAGTAAGATCTTCTGCTCTAAGGACTGTGTAAAGTTGGGTGACTGAACACTGCTGCATGTCACATTCTCATAGTCATATTTCACAATAAGACTTGTCTTGATGGGCAGTGTCATTTCTGAAAAAATTTAATAAACACTTTAGTCCCATTTAATATGAAGATTCTTAAAGTATACATATAATCAAGAGTATAGTTAGAACTTTCCAAATTATCTTGTCTTGTCTCCTTTCTCATATACCTTTCAGTGTACTCTCTAACATATATTCATATGACTCAGAGATCATCAGAGGAGATAATACATCTCAGACAAGAACTGCAACCTTTGATCTTATTACACTCAGACAAACCATCAAGAGGCACAAGTCATACATGTCTGTTTGAATTTTGTTGCCTTATGTCAGGGATGCCTACAGTTGCTTCAGGTGAGAGCCACATACAATAAACTTCAAATGTTTTAGAGCCGCAGGAAGGAGTAAATATATTCACTATACACAATTATACGCATTTTTTTTCTTTAAATTACATGAACATTGTTACCAAAAATTTTGTATAAATTTAAAGAAACACATGTGATTAAGTTTATTATTCATTATCAGCACCAGTATGTGCAGCTACTGATTCTCTAGCAGTTCCTCCTGTGCTGATCTAAAATTTCTTATTGGGGTCACCCATCAATGACATTGTAAAACTCATGATAGATTACCCCATCCTCATGGCAAGTTTTAAATCGTAACTATTATGTTCACATATCTCAAACCAAGCCATTTAATGACTTCTGTCAATATGCTATTTAAAAAAAAAAAGAACTGAAATTTCTTTAAATCAGTAATTCAGCTCAAGCATTCAATTAGCATTTAAATTCTTAAATATATTTACTCACCATGAATATTTTAATCTAGTGGACTCTCAGCATATATAAAAATAAAGCATTTTTAATTATTATTCTATATTAACTGCTCAGCCAACATATTTTTAGGAGCTGCATGTTATATGTCAAAGAGGTGCATATGGTTTGCAAGCCATAGTTTGACCACTCCTGATTTAAATATTGCTATTTTTCATCATACTTGGGGCAAATAATGATCTTCTTGTATTGCACTGTATCTTGGCAAGTTTATTAGCTGATCTTTTCATAGATGCTATTACTGAAAGGGAGAATTTAAGCTATTTATGTTTTATGGTGCTTTTCTCTCATTCAGAATTTCATGCAGATTTTTAATTCTTTTAATCTCATCTGCACTTTGCTACTACAGAAAACAGAGGCTAATGCCATCACATATAATTTTGCTTTCATTTTTGTATCTATCACTTTAGCTTTGATTTCTGCTTACCATCTCCTCTATTCTAGCTGCACAAGAAACCAAAGACTTAAGTATAAGTGAGCAATACTTTACTGCTGAGTAACATTCACTGTTTGGTTAGAAGCTAGTATTTCTGATGACTCTGCAGCACTTGTCTGAAATGACCTCCTATTATCTCATCCAACAATGACAGCAATAGAAAGTGTGCAACTCTGATGGTTAATAGTTGGCAGAAAATCAAACATTGGAAATATACACAAAATATACAATTTCTCTCTTCAATATTTATTGAATTTTAAATATAAAGTTTAGAAAACATTAAAAATTAATCTGCCATCTTGATTTCATTTGTTTTACTTAAAAATTAATCTGCCATCTTGATTTCATTTGTTTTACTGACTTTTCATCAAAATATTTTATGTGGTTGCAGAAGCACGCTTTCTGCATTTAATGATTCCAATTTCACAGTTAGAATAAAAACAAAATACAAACACTTTAACAGTTAGAATAAAAACAAAATACAAACACTTTAACAGCAGTAGTGACTGTCAAAATAGAAATGAGTGCATGAAGAACAAGCAAAAGATCATGTCATGTACAGAGCATCATTGCACAGGACAAGGTCTCCAGGATGAAGTGTGCAAAGTGGTGCAGAAACTATTTTCTACATTTCTTCCCCCACCACCACCCCATTTCTACTGATTAGCCATTCTGTTTTTTCTTTTTTTTTTTATTCGCTTTAGAGCTCCCTAAAAACATGGGAATCTCTCTCTGTTTAAAGCTTGTGGAGACTAAAGCTGTTTAAAGCTTGTGGAGACTAAAGCTGTTTAAAGCTTGTGGAGACTAAAGCTGTTTAAAGCTTGTGGAGACTAAAGCTGTTTAAAGCTTGTGGAGACTAAAGCTGTTTAAAGCTTGTGGAGACTAAAGCTTATAAAGCTTGTGGAGATAAAATAAACTAAAGCTGCTTATTGCTATGACTGACTGTGATAATAAAATACTATTAGAAATAGCCATGAAAGAAGCTTATCAGCAGATGTACAAATGTAACACCCACTGCTTCAAAACCATTCTCTAACAGCATTTCTACAAGCATAATAGTAACCCATAGTGCCAGAATCAACAATAGCAATACAGATAAAGTGAAATATGTGTAGCAGTTTAAAAACCTCCACAGTCAGGAAGGATTCCTGTAGGATTTTTGTCTGTCTGATGTGTCCAGGAATAGTTGGTCAAGTATCCACATTGGAATTTGTTCAGAATTTCAGGTGTGGTAGTCATTCCAGGTTTGCAGATGATCTGGCAGCTGGTTAAGCTCTTGTCCATATTTTTTGTGTATTCTAATGACTGGTGACCTGAACGTTTCTCAAGTGTTGGACACTCTGAAATATCAACATTAAAAAAATAAAATTAAACTAAACAGATTCTAACTATGAAAATAAACATTGATGGCACAGATCTGAGAACTACAGAGAGAAAAATGTATATTTGGAAAGAACAGCAATAGAAGAATAGATCATTCTGTATCTTGGAAGTTACATAGATCAGAAAGGCGACAGGAGGAAAGAAGTTAGAATCATAGTAGCAAAAGCAACAATGGCCTTTAAGAATCTTAAGAAAATATGGAAATCAAAACTCCTAAGTCCAAGAAAAAAGCTGAAATATTCAACTCTGATATGACACCAGTCCTTACTACTGCATCTGAAAGCTGAAAAACAACCATTGAAATAGAGAGCAAACTAGGCACATTCAAAAACAAATGTCTAAGAAAAATACACTTATACAATGGGATGAATTCAAGACTAAAACAGATATAAGAGAAATGAGCATGCAATAAACAGTCTTAGCAGTGACAAAAAAAAGTGGATGGGGCATAAATGTTGGCCACATGATGAGAAGAAGCAATCAGAGAATCACAAAGCAAGCCATCAAATGGGGAACATCTGGAGAAAGAGGTTGACATTGTGAGTCTCTAAAGAGAACACTGACAAGAGAGGTTAAGATAACTGGCATCAAATCCCTTGATGAGATTGGGAAGTTCACTGAGAATATAGAGCCAGAGCACAACACACTGTGAGCCCCATATATATATATATATATATATATATATATATATATATATATCATTCATTCATTCATTTGCATGTCCCTTGCAGAACTTTGCCTCCCTAACAGCACTCCTGTAGGCCTCTCGGTTGTGAGCAAGATGGCCTGCTGTTGATGCATACATTTGCAGATCATCAACGATGTCTTGCAGCCATCTTCGCCTTGGTCTTCCTTTCTTTCTTTTTCCCATTATATACCCTTCCAAGACGGTTTTCTCTATATTATCATGACGTTTAATATGTCCAAAATATTTAAGATTTCTCTCTTTAATCCTCTTTACTAGCCAGCCTTCTTCAATATTAAGTTCTTGTAGTACAGATATATTTGTTCTTTTTTGTGTCCAAGATATTTGAAGAACTCTTCTGTAGCATTTACATTCAATGGCATTTTTGCATTTCTCAGCTGTTTTGTTAAGTGTTCAGGTCTCACAGGCATAAGTTGCCATGGGAAAGATGTATGCCCTTATTTTTATGGTTCTGTCTGTTCCTCTCCACAGATTCTTTAGTTGTTTTACTTTCTGAAGAGCGATAGATGTCCTCCTTTTAACTTCCATCATTGTATCTCCAAATAAAGATCAATCAATCAATCAATCAATCCATTACTAGTTAGTAGTGATCCAAGATATTCAAAGCTCTCCACTTCTTCCAATTTTTCCTCATTGATACATATATCAATTGCCTTGTTTGTTTTGTCATTTGTCATCAATTTAGTTTTCTTTGCATTAAGATAGAGGTTTTGCTCTTTGCTGTTCTTACGGATTGACATAATTAGTTTTTCCATTCCTTTTTGTGTTGTAGACAGTAATACTGTGTCATCAGCATATCTAATCTCTGGTATTTCATAACCTCCAATTGTTATGGCATCATAATATTCTTTTTTTACATCTTCTCTAACATTCCTCATTATATTTTCAGTATACAAGTTAAATAAGTAAGATGACAATATGCATCCCTGATGGACCCCTTGTTTTATGTCAAACTAAGTTGTTGTTTCACCATTTATTCTTACTGCTGCTTGTTGGTCTAGATACAGCAGTGATGTTAATTGTATCAAATGTGTTGGACATCCCATTTTTTCCATTAATTCCCAAAGTTTCTAGTGTTGTACACAATCAAATGCCTTTGAGTAGTCTATAAAGGATAAATATAGATTGACATTAAACTCTCTGCATTTCTCTATTATTAATCTTATATTGAATATATGATCTCTTGATCCTCTTCCTTGCCTGAAACCAGTTTGGACCATATTGACTTCTTCTTCTATTTTCTTACAAAGTAGGTACCCATTATGATTTTTAACAGAATTTTACTGGCATGACTAATCAGAGCAACAGTTCTGTGGTTTGTGCATAATTTCAGGTTAACCTTTTTTTGGCCGTGGTATGAATACAGTTCTTTTCCATTCTTTTGGCCAAATACCAGAATGCCATATCTTTTTACATAGTTCATGATAGATTGTTGCACATTCCTTTCCTCCTGCTTTAATAAGTTCAGCTGTTATCTGATCACATCCTGGTGATTTATCATTTTTCAGATTCTTTGTTGCCCATAAAACTTCTTCTGTTATCGGTTCGGGTTCTTTCTCCTCCAATAATAATTCACACTGTAGATTTATAAATATATATATATATACAAGGTCTGACAGTTAGGTAATGAGACTGATTTTATTATGGCCAAGACAAAAATCCCATCTGTGAAGCATAGCATGGAATCCAAAGAGGCAACCTTCATTTATGATCTGGTAACTTTTCATCGCCACCCGATAAGCAGACGACAAACAAGCTGCCATTTTGTTGACCTAGTCAGAAGTGCATTGTTATGTAATCAGTATGGAGCAAAAATGCTAACATTAAATTCTGTTTAAAACTCAGAAAATGTGCCACTGAGACAGTTGAAATGATGTGACAAATTTATGGGATAATTGTTTATCTTGTGCACAGATATTCAGGTGGTATTCATGATTCAAAAGTCGTGTGGAAATGATTACAAATGCAGCTAGACAAGGACGCCCAGTTCTGTTCATAATGAGGAGCTCATTGCAAAAGTCAGAGAACGGATACAAGAAGATTGTTGTTTGACTGTGAGGATGATGGCAGAAGAATTTGATGTTAACCAAGAGACCATTCGTAAAATTTTAGTGGAAGATTTAGGCAAGAAAAAAGTTGCTTGCCAGTTTCTACCACATTCATTGTCTGATGACTAAAATCATCAGCGCATTGAGTATGCAAAAGACATCATCAAAATGTGTCACAGAAATAAACATTTCTTAAATCTGATTGTTGCAGAGGATGAAACATGGATTTTCTGCTATGATCCCACAACTAAACGCCAAAGTGCTCAGTGGAAGTCATCATCATCACCAAAAGGCAAAAAAATTTGTCTTCTAAAGATGAAAGTGAAGACAATGTTGGTATGCTTCTATGACAACAAAAGAGTTATTCACAAAGAATTTATTCCAGGGGGACAGACTGTCACTGCCAAAGTGTATTTAAATATTTTGAAACACCTATTGAAGAGGATTCATCGAGTCCAGTCTGAGTGTTCAATGCATGGCTGTGTTTTCCTTCTTCACAATAATGCAGGCGGTAGTTGTACAGGCATTTTTGGCCCAAAAACAACTGTGTGTTCTCAACCATCCACCATATTCTCCAGATTTGTCTCCCTGTGATTATGATCTATTCCCAAAATTAAAGTTACTATTGAAAGGATGCTTCCTTGACAATACTGATGACATCCAAAGGGTCGTAACATCGAGTTTAAGGGCCATACCAACAGAAGAACTGCAGAGGTCACTTAGTGTTTGTTAGATCATACCACTCGCTGTATCAATGCACAAGGGGCTTACTTTGAATAAAATGCAGGTTATAACTTCATCTGTTGTTTATTTTATTTTTTATGTAATTAGTCTCTTTACTTAATTGTCGGACCTTGTATGGTAGTAAATTATAAAGAAATACAGCACATTGTAGAAGATGTGAGGAATTAAAAAATGCTGCAAAAAATATTAAGAATACACAATAATTTATAGAAAATATGAAAAAATTAACATCAATGGTTTACAACTGATTAGTGTATTAAAGGATGCATTAATATTTAAAAATAAATAAAAATAATAAACCTGGGCATTTCTCTGTATTGCACTGAACACTACTGACATATAAACCATCACATGAGGCACCGCCATTGCTGGGAGCAGGGTTGTCACATGTTCGTCTCTTGAACATCTCTCCACCTCCACATGTGACACTGCATGGTGACCAGTCTGACCACTCACCAAAACCTCCACCCACTGCAAAATTAAACAGAGAAATCCTTGATACATTAAGTCGTGAGATGAGATATATAGAATACTCCATTCATGACATATGTCAAAGGATATCACTCTTGATGTCAGTGAACATCACTGATGCCAACAACATCATTCTTGATGTTACTGAATGTCAAGACAATGGACCTTTTAAAGGCTAAATAGATAGCAATAGTAGTAAATAGATAATGCTGGTAGTTCTAGAAATGATGAAAATCAATTTTATGACAGAAACCTGGGATGACTGTCACAACTGAAATGTTTATTGACACAGTAAAATTAGTATACTGTGTATAATGTGAATAATGTGAAAGAGGCATTGTCATTTTCTGGCATTAATGACCATTTTATCATTCAAACATTCTTATATTTTATATCCTTCCTGTGCCTTTAGACATCACATAGGGCTCACAAAGTAGTTTGGCAATTTTTCCTGTCTTTGGCGAATCTTTCAACCTTATCAAGGGATTTTATGCCTGTTAATTTGGCTTCTCTTAACAATGTTCTCTTCAGAGTTTCACGCGGTCTGACTCTTTTTCTTTGGTCTGTTGTGTTCCACTTGATAGCTTGTTTTGGGATTCTCTGATCATTTCTTCTCATCAAGTGACCAACATATGTCCATCTCCTTTTCCTGATCACCCATGAGACTGGTTGTTGTTCAGTCATCTGTCTTATCTTGAGTTCATTCCACTTGATGCCGAATATTTTCCTTAGGTATTTGTTTCAAAAGAGTCTAATTTCTTTTCTATTTCTTTAGTTGTTTTCCAGCTTTTGTATGCATAAATGATGGTGGATATTACATTTGAATCTTAACTTGGTTTTTGTGGTTATAGCTTTTGAATGCCATATGTTCTCAAGATTCTTGAAGATTGATGCTGCTTTTGCAATTCTAATTCTAACTTCCTTTCTAGTGTCACCATCCTGGTCTATGTAGCTGCCAAGGTTGCGGTATCCACTATATCTTTGAGTCTATTCAAAATGACCTTGCAAAATACTTTTGACGCAACTGATATTAAGGTTACTCCTCTCCAATTGTTACAGTCATTAATGTTGCCTTTTTTTTTTTGTGCTGGTATTTTAACAATGATTCCTTTTTTCTATTTAGAAGGGATCTTTTCTTCTTTCCAAATCTTGTTAAACATTCTCTGTAGTTGTCTCATGTTGTCACTATTGATAGCTTTTAATATTTCAGATGTTATTTCATCTTCACCTGCAGCTTTGTTGTTAGCCATTAAATTCACTGCTGTTTCAGTTTCATGCAATGTAATTTCATTTAGGTTGACATTTAGTTGTGGGGTTGGTGAGTCGGTTTCAAGGTTTATCATTTTTTTTTTTTTGGTGTGATTGATTAAGTACTTCTTGGAATTGTTTAGCCCATCTTTGCTTTTGGTTTTTACTTGACGTTAATAGGGTTCCAGTTTTTCTAAGGACTGGTCTTTCTTTAGATGTAATAGTACCTGTTAGCCTCTTTTGTATGTTATATAAAGTTTTGCTGTCTCCTGTTTTTGCTGCCTTTTCTGCCTCTTTTGCCAATTGTCTATGTATTCTCTTTTATCCCTTCTAGCTGAACTTTTTACTTTCCTGTCTAGTTCTTTGTATGTTGCTTTCACACTGCATCAGGTAAAATGGGGCTGGGTGAAAGCACAGAAATTTTAGAAATAAAAAATGACGGATATACAGAGGCATTTTTAGTAATGTATAACTAATAAACAGGCTAATCCTGCAATAAATATAGTAGTTTATCTTAAAAGAAGGCTTGAGGTTTGCTTGTGGAACTGTAAGTTGGAAAGTTATTGCCGGTAAATTACTATGAAGCAGCGAAAGGAGGGTTGCTGTCTTCTGCTCCTGGCTCTGAATGAAATGAGGCAACATTGGATGTGGATGACTGAGTTTCCTTGTCCTCTTTATGTGCTTTTTTCTAGCAGTTTAAAAATACATCTCGTTTTTGTTGCTCTGTGGATGCTCTCTTTTCAAACAGCAGCTGCTTGTATGGTTCCAAATTCACCTTAATACCATGAGTGTCTACTCTCCTTCTTTCAGCATTATAATTATTATCTTCAAGCCACTCTGTTTTTTCCAGTGACTAACACATCTGACAGATCATAGCTATGTTGTGTTTAATTATCATGGGAAAGTCTTCAGCTGTTCATTTTCATTGGTCTTCACCTGTGTCTTCAGCATGTCCATCTGCACTAAGATATAACTCTTCAATAGTGAGATTATCAAGTTGAGCATCTAGATGTTCTTTGACAACTTCATGTTCAACTTCCTCAGATTTCACCTGCTTAGCTAGCTGAACATAGCTGGCAGTGATTTACTATTTGTCTCAAGGATTTGAAATCTTCAAAATCACAAATAAATGTAGAGTAAGATTCCATCAAACAGGATGTAAACATTTTCTCCTTTGGTAACAATGATTAGCATCTGAAATATTCAGCTTAAACTAATAAGCTTTAAAAGTTGCATTCACACCGTGGTTTAGTGGCTGTAATAGGATTATAGTCTTTGGTGGTAACAAGATGTATTTTACACTTTGTTGATCTCACATATCAGTGGACGGACTGGGACTGTAACCATAATTAGAGCTTAATAAGCTAAGTTCTCCTTCTTCCTGGAATAATTTTCCATTTTGTGAAAATAAGAATCAACAAATATTACATGGTAGATCTGAGTTGTAATCCAACCTTTTTCACTATATTTGTAATGCACACAAAGCTAGATTTTACAATTCCATTTAACACCCCTTACTCCCCACTCCCACCTGGCATAATGATAAATCTCCAAGGTTTAAGTCTCTGCTGACATTGGCAACAAACATCACTGTTATTCCATCTTTTGCTGCTTTAAATCTAATGAGCATATTTTTCAGCCTTTGAAATCTGAGTCCTTCAAGGCATAAGTTTAACATAAAGACCTGTTTCAAAAAAATAAAAAATTTGATCCAAAGTATAATCCCCTTCTTTTTTATAATTTTCTTTCATGGGAGAATATTCTTTACATCTTACTCATCTGCACTAACAGTTTCTTTCATCAGATGAATGCTACAGAAGTTGTTATCTCTGAACCTTCTACTGCCAGCAGCGAAGGGAATAACTTCTGTCTTACTTAATCTTACATCCTTTCCATGCTGCTAAACGTCACATATGGCCTGCATGGTAGTTCACCAAGATTTCCTGTCTTCGGCAAGTTTTTCAATCTCATCAAGGGATGTTATGCCCACTAAACTGGCCTCTCTTAACAATGTCCTCTTTAGAGTTTCATGTGGTCAAGCTCTTTTTTTTGGCCTGTTGTGTTCCACTTGATAGTTTGGGGATCCTCTCATCACATGACCAACATGTCCAATTTCTTTTTCTGATAACCCATGAGTTAACTTCTGTAGGATCTGGAAAATGTTTTTTTAAGGTCATTATGTATAGCAAGTGCTTTTTGCTTGATTGTGAGAAAAGTTGTTCTTGATTTTTTTTTATTTGTTTGGTCTTCAATCCACACGCTGAGCATTTTCACATATCTTCAGTACCTTTAGTTCTTATTTTTATTGACACAGTAGTAGAGAAGCAAGCTATCAAGTGGAACACAACAGGCCGAAGAAAAAGAGGCAGACCGCATGAAACTCTGAAGAGGACATTATTAAGAGAGGCCAAATTAACAGGCATGGGGTCCTTTGATGAGGTTGAAAGACTCACCGAAGACAGGAAAAATGGAAAAATTGGCGAACTACTTTGCGAGCCCTATGTGACGTTTAACGGCACGGGATGGATATAAGATATAAGAAGATAAGTAGAGAAGCTGTTCCACTAATAACTGTTCACTTTATTTTCACACATTGCTTTCGATGGTACTAAAGTTTTTCAGTATATAACTGAGTTCATAACAAAAAAATTTATCAGAGAAAATCTGTTTCAGACTCATGCCTAAGGCCTATGTGTCTTCAAGCACGACACACTCTGTAACTACTCCGCAGTTTCTTTGTAACATTAACTTTATGACGTCCACGTATAATCCTAACAGATAATGCACCTGTGAGAGTACATATAGTACAACATAGCATAGCAGAGCAACTTTTTTTCTGAACATACTGAGTAAACTTGTCAGGTATTACTTAGAAAATGCTGATGGAAATATGCATGAGGTTTAACTGTGTACAAATTAGATAAGAAACAGAAAGTATGAATGTATGGTGGCTATGTTTTCCCATTTCTTCATTTCTTCTTTATTTATTAACATTTTCTTTAATTATTTTAAAGTTCTGGAGTTTTAAAAAAAAAAAACCTTTCAAACACCAACCTGGACACTGATCTCCAAAACATTTCTGTTGCTGTTCATTGTCACCAAGACAACCTTTCCCAGTGGAGTCTGGTCGGGGGCTGTCACAGAGTCGCGTTCGTGACCTCTGACAATCTTTAGAGCAGGAAGACCACTCTTTCCATGTTCCCCACCCACCGTTCACTACACAAATACATGGGGGAGATAACTTATGTTTGTTAAACATTCACTTCAAATAGTCTGATCAAGTCAAGTTCAACTGTTTTTATATAAAAGTAAATAGAAAATTTGGAAGAGGTAACAAATGATGAAGTATTGTTGTTGTTGTTGTTGTTGTTGTTGTTTTCTTCTTCTTCTTTTTCTTCTTTCTCCTCCTCCTCCTCCTTCTCCTTCTTCCTCCTCCTCCATCTTCTTTGAATATTCTTCACCTTGTACTATCACTATCACCACATAGCTTGGTCTGGATGATCGATCAGAGGGTGCTTAAGACAGCACAGATTTTCTTTATGAACTGTGCCTAGTAAAAAATTGATTGTGGGAAATAGATGTAACAGTTACAAATTCAATCACTCACCAATTTGATCCTGGCACAAAGATCCTTTATATTTATCAGCACAAACACATGTGAAGTTCAGATACTGGATATTGTTAATACATGAAGCTCCATTGGCACAAGCATGGTTTGAGCAGAAATTTGGTGGAATCTGGCATAATCTACCTGACCATGGTTCATTGCAAATGCAGGTGAAAGTGTCATCTCCATCAATGCATGTCCCATTGGGACCACATGGGTTACCCTTACAGTTATCAATGCCTGCAATTGTCACAAGACAGCATGTGATGTAAACTGATGTTAGATTCATGTTAAACTTAACTGAATTAATGGTTATAATCAACATCATTTTGGGGTGTGTAGATACTTTTCTATAGAAGTTATCATGTCCAGTTATCCAGAGCTATGCTACCTCTTCAAGGTGTCAATGGATACAGAATATTACTGTGGTCTAGTAAAAGATGTACTGAATGACGTGTCACCCATTATGACTCCCTGGAGAAATTAATGGAATTAAAGGATGCCATCTTGACTACTATCCATCCAGTCCAATGTTTGCATTTCAAAGTTGTCACAAAAATACAGCTTCAAATATTAAAATTTAGTGCTACAGGGAGATCAATAACCAATCAACCAATCAGGTAGACTGCCAATCAATCAGTCATCACACACGATTTGACTATAAGGTAAATGCAATAATTCATCTTATATCTTATATCCTTCCTGTGCCATTAAACGTCACATAGGGCTTGCAAGATAGTTCGCCAGTTTTTCCTGTCTTCGGCGAGCCTTTCAACCTCATCAAAGGATTTTATAACTATTAATTTGGTCTCTCTTAACCATGTCCTCTTCAGAGTTTCACGTAGTCTGGCTCTTTTTCTTTGGCCTGTTGTGTTCCACTTGATAGCTTGTTTTGGGATTCTCTGATCATTTCTTCTCATCAAGTGACCAACATATGTCCATCTCCTTTTCCTGATCACCCATGAGACTGGTTGTTGTTCAGTCATCTGTCTTATCTCTGTATTGTTCTTGAATTCATTCCACTTGATGCCAAGTATTTTCTTTAGGCATTTGTTTTCAAAAGAGTCTAATTTCTTTTCTATTTCTTTAGTTATTTTCCAGCTTTTGTATGCATAAATGAGGGTGGATATTACATTTGAATTGAATAGTCTTAACTTGGTTTTTGTGCTTATAACTTTTGAATTCCATATGTTCTCAAGATTCTTTAAAATCGATGCTGCTTTTGCAATTCTAATTCTAACTTCCTTTCTGGTGTCACCATCCTGGTCTATGTAGCTGCCAAGGTATACAAATTGATTTTCTTCTTCAATATCTGTCCCTTCTATGTGTATTTTTCCATTTTGATTAATGGGAATTTTCATTATTTTTGTTTTGTCCTTGTTAACTTCAAGTCCTATTTTGCTAGCCAGTGAAGACAGGCTATCTGTTTTTTCTTGCATGGAATTTACATTGTTATTGATAAGAGTTATGTCATCAGCAAAATAAAGATCTTCTAGTTGGGTCTCATGTACCCAGTAAATACCTATGTTACCTGTGCAGCATTTTTTCATTTTGAAGTATACTGTAATTCCAAAAAGCAAAGGAGACAGTATACATCCTTGTTTCACATCTGTTTCAGTCTGGAACCATTCACTCATCCCTTCTTCTGTTTTGACTGCACAAACATATCCATTGTAGAAGTCCTTAATGATGTTGACAATTTTAGATGGTATTCCATATAGACTTAAAATTCTTCACAATGAATCTCTATGTATGCTATCAAATGCTTGTTTAAAGTCTATGAAGTTCAGTATTAATGGTTTCTGTTTTTCAATATATTCTTCAAGTATTATTCTTAGAGAAAGATCTTGTTGAGACAGCTTCTCCCTTTTTGAAATCCTGCCTGTTCTTCTTTCATTGCGGTATCCATTATATTTTTAAGTCTATTCAAAATGACCTTGCAAAATACTTTTGACACAACTGATATTAAGGTTACTCCTCTCCAATTGTTACAGTCACTAAGGTTGCCTTTTTTTTTTTTTTTTGGTATTTTAACAATGATTCCTTTTTTCTATTTAGAAGGGATCTTTTCTTCTTTCCAAATCTTATTAAACATTCTATGTAATTGTCTCATGTTGTCACTATTGATAGCTTTTAATATTTCAGATGTTATTTCATCTTCACCTGTAGCTTTGTTGTTAGCCATTAAATTCACTGCTGTTTCAGTTTCATGCAATGTAATTTCATTTAGGTTGATATTTATTTGTGGGGTTGGTAAGTCGATTTCAAGGTTTATCAATTCTTTTGGGCGTGGTTAATTAAGTATTTCTTGGAATTGTTTAGCTCATCTTTGCTTTTGGTCTTTATTTGATGTTAATAGGGTTCCAGTTTTGCTAAGGATTGGTCTTTCTTTAGATGTAATAGTACCTGTTAGCCCCTTTTGTATGTTATATAAAGTTTTGCTGTCTCCTATTTTTGCTGCCTTTTCTGCCTCTTTTGCCATATTGTCTATGTATTCTCTTTTATCTCTTCTAACTGAACTTTTTACTTTATTGTCTGGTTCTTTGTATGTTGCTTTCACCAGATCTTTTCCAAGATCTGTTTTTACATTCAACATGTCTAATTTGGCTGCTCGTCTTTCATGTATGTACTTCCATGTATTTTATGATATCCATGCTTTTCTATTTGGTTTTTTTTAGTCCAGCACTTGCTTTTGCTGCTGTGATTATGGCTGTGCTGTAAGAATTCCATAATTCATCTATACCTATATCCTCTACTTCACTGAGTGTTGTGGAATGATTGGCAAGTTCCTGATTGAAATTACTGTTAGTATTCTCTTCTTGTAGGCTGTGGCTGTTTATCTTTCTGTGTATTGATTTCTTGTGTTGGCTTTTCAGTTTTAGTTTTGTTTTTCCTATACACAGGTTGTGATCACTGTTAGCATCTGCACCCCTATAAGCCCTTACATCTATCAGAAATTTTCTGTATTGCTTTCTAATACAAAAATGATCTGGTTTCTAGTTTTATCATCTAGAGATATCCATATTGTTTTATGCATCTCTTTGTATGGAAATACTGTTCCTCCAATGACCATGCCCTCTGTTAGACATATTTCAGTTAATCTTTCTCCATTCTGATTAACCATGTCAATTCCTTCTTTCCCCATTATTTTTTCAATGTTGGTATTATCTTTCCCTACCTTAGCGTTGAAGTCCCCCATAGCAATTAGGTTGGTTACAAATCATCAACAAAGTCCTTAAACATGACACGACACGACATAATAATAATTCATGCAGGCTAAATAAGTAGGTATGACAAAGTTCAGTTAAGCTTGAGGTTTTTAAAAAATATTTTCTTCACATTTATTAAAACATACTCACTGTCACATATGCTTAGGGATCCATTTTGAATCTGAGGTGATATTAAGATGTTTTCATCAACCATTTTCATGCACGAGCGGACAAACTGTCTCACCTGATCTTGTGTTAGAGCTGCTCGCGTCATCTGAAACCCAGTTAACTTAATACCTACAAAAAATGAAATTAAATTTGTTAGTGACGAAATTACTATAAAGTTATCAACGTCAAGTTACATAAATAAAGATTAATATTACCTGTATCATATTTCTGAGTGGATTTTGTAATTGCAAAATAAATTTATGACTACAACATGAGCTTGTGAATTGTCTGCAGTTGCTGACATGGCAGGATTCAATACCAGATAGCTTTTTACTTTATTTCTTGTACAGATAACTTTCCTGCTGAACATTTTAATTTTATGTCTTTATTTTGATTGTACTACTTTTGGTTTCTGAGAACATCCTGAATTACTGAAGTAACTAACATCATAATTATAGAACTATCTTGTTCCCTTTTAAGCAGTGTTTGGAAGAAATTCATTTCATAAAATTCTGCCTTTATCGCTATCTTGTGCCTTTAATGATTGTCTGTGGTCATTGTATCAGCAATTCTCATAAACTTTGCTCATTGTTTCAGCAATTCTCATAAACTTTGCTCATTGTTTCAGCAATTCTCATAAACTTTGCTCATTGTTTCAGCAATTCTCATAAACTTTGCTCATTGTTTCAGCAATTCTCATAAACTTTGCTCATTGTTTCAGCAATTCTCATAAACTTTGGTCATTCATTGCTTTTGTTCTTGTATAATAAATATTGATGTTATATCTTCAACTACAGTTCATTTAATCATTTTCTTCATTAGTTTTTTTTTAACCCAGTAGCACCTTATTACACATTAATGCATTTGTATAAATGTTTTGTGATAATTTTTTTTTCTGTATTTCCCTCTAAGGCAAATTTTCTTTGCCACACTGCACTAATTTTTTCTTCATCTTATTAAGTTGTTTGTTAGCACATTTTAATTTATTGCTTTAATTTGTTTTTGTGCATTAACCACAAACTTCAGGCATAGCACCCTCAAAAATTGATCTGAAACATGGACAGCATTTTCAAGCCCTGAAAAAAAATATACTTGACAGTTTTCAATTGTTTGTTGTCTTTGCACAGTATGTCCTTCAAAGGTAGGATGTAGAAATTGGTACCATGGTTTCAGAAAATAGCACCATACTTTCACTTTCACCTGTGATAGCAACATTCAGAAACAAAAGACAGAGATAGCTGAGGCATTTTTTTAAAAATAAACACATTTTTGCTATTGTGACCAGCCATACCACAAGAGTAATAGAAGAATCAACCATGAAAGAGCCTCTCCCCAAGAATAATTTGATTCACAAGAACTTCCACAAACTTTAAACATCTCCACACTTCATATTTATCTTCACAAATTAAATAAGCATTGTTACTGTATTTCATTTATTGCGGTAGGGCATGTCTTTCCAGCATTTTAATAGTTCTCAGTTATAACTATCTTCACTGTTTTCCAGCATTTTAATAGTTCTCAGTTATAACTATCTTCACTGTTTTCCAGCATTTTAATAGTTCTCAGTTATAACTATCTTCACTGTTTTCCAGCATTTTAATAGTTCTCAGTTATAACTATCTTCACTGTTTTCCAGCATTTTAATAGTTCTCAGTTATAACTATCTTCACTGTTTTCCAGCATTTTAATAGTTCTCAATTATAACTATCTTCACTGACTTGCACATTCTGTTCCTTCAGTGTCTTCTGGCCAACATGCTCAGTAGCCAGGTCAGAGAGGGTCACCCTGTACTTAGCTCATAATCATTAACTTTTACTTTACTGCACACTTCATACATGACAGCATAAACAAATTACACAAGTTCTACAAGTTCTGCATGTGTTTACAGCTAACAAAAACTATGTTCCTCTTGTCACAGATTTATGCTCTTAAGTGAGGTCTGGAATGTAACTTGCAATAAAAGCAGGGTCTTCTGTATTATTGCCACTGTTACTATTATTACTATTATTATTATTATTGCTGTTGTTATTTCATTTGAGTTGAAGTCATGCTCATCCATATTTTTTTAAAAAGTAATGAATGAATGAATGAATGAATAATCTTTATTTTTAAAGGGTAAAGAATTGGGCATGCAGGCCCGTCTTACATTCTGCCCTTCATCACTCCATCTTTCATTCTTCCCACACAGTCAATTTAATACAAGTATACAAATTACATGAGGAAAAAGCATATCAAAAGAGTGTAAGATTAAACTATTACATTCAAAGTAAAAGAGAAGAAGTAATTAACCTAATAAAATAGCTCTCACGCACACATACACACAGAGACACATACATAAACAAAAATACATTGTAAATACAGATCTTCTAACATATGTTTTCTAACAAGCATTAAAATAATTTCTAACAATATCTAACAAAGTTACTTTTCCGAACTATGTCATGGGTTGAGTAAAAAAGTACAAGGGTGATACCGAAAGTCATGAGCAAAAATTGTTTTAAAAATCAGAAATTACAGACTGAGAAAATATACATGTATCACCTTAATCTGCATCCTTTTCACTTCATGTAGAGGTCACATGATGTCACCATCATGTGTCACATGACTACGGGGAGCAGAAACAATATGGCAGGTGCTGAAATTTTGCTTCATCAAAGTGCTGTTATTGAGTTCCTCATTAAAGAGGAAATCCCCACTGCTGAAATTCACCAAACACTTCAACTTGCTTATGAAGATATGTGTATGGGTGCTAGCAATGTTAGGAGGTGGGTGAAACATTTCAAAGATGGAAACACGAGCATTCAAGATATGCCTTGCAGTGGTTGCCCTCGAACTGTCTCCACTGAACGCAACATGGAAAAGGTTAACGACATCATTAAACAAAACAGACGTGTCATAGTATTTGAAATCACTGTAAATCTTGGAATAGGACACAATGCAGTTTAGGAAATGATTGAAAACCTAGGCTATAAAAAAGTTTGTGCCCACTGGGTTCCATGTTTGTTGACTGAAGATCGCAAAGCTGTGAGGAAAACCATCACTCAAGACAACTGAGGAAATTCAGAAACTAGGTTGGGAAATTCTTCCACACCCTGCCTATAGCCCCAACCTGACACCCAGTGATTACCATCTTTTCAGTTTTGTGAAAGATCAAATGCGAGGCCATCACTATGACACAAAAGAGAATGTCCAGAAAGCAGTGCATCTGTGCCTTCGGTCAGCTGGAACTGAATTCTACCAGGAGGGTGTTTTCAAACTTGCAGAGCGATGGGGAAAATGTGTGCAGAGAAATGGAGATTATGTTGAAAAGTGAAGAAAAGGTTGCAGGTTAAGGTGATACATTTATATTTTCTCTATCTATAAATTCTGATTTTTAAAAAACTTTTGGTCATGACTTTCGATATGACTCTTGTAAATTACTAAGAAATAATTATCAAAATATGAAAATAAAAGGATTCAGAAATGTTAGATACAAAGAATGTGAACTTACGATTGTTAAGGAAAAAGAAAACTGTTCCGACAAAGCCAAGATCAAATGATTTGAATGAAAGTAAGGAAGGTGACAAGCCAGGAATCCTATATAGGACATCTCCATTCAAATACAGAGTGCCTACTGCAAATCCTTCTTGTGTGTCAAATACAAGAGCCAAATGGTACCAATACCTGAGAAAGAACACATGAGAGCTGTGCTCACATCAACAGGATTAATAAAATTATAATCAAATTTGCAAATAAGACTTTAAGGAAGTAATTGCTCTAATAATGATAATATTAATTAAACTTTCTGTTTAAGAAGATGGTTTTGAAGCAGGCAAATATTCAGCTATAATTCATTTTTTTGCACTGCATTATCTCTGAGTAGCATCTCTCATGGCTAATAATAATAATAATAATAATAATAATAATAATAATGATGATGATAGGCCAGAGATATCTTAATAACAACAGCTAAAGACATAGTTCCAGTAAAGAAAACACAAAAGAATGGATGGATTACAGCAGGCACACTAGAACTGATAAAACAACGTAGAGAAATGAAGACTCAATGGAAAGTGACAAACAACAACAAAGAGGAATATAAATCTTTAACAAAAGAAGTACGAAGAAACATAAGAAAAGACAAAAAACAATACATACAAGATTGTTGTGAAAGAATAGAAGGACATCAGAAGTGTGGAAGAGATAGTGAAATGTTTAAAGAAATGAAGACATTGATGAGAAATGTCACACCTAAGCTAAATGTAATTTGTAACAAGATGGGGAATACCTTGACAGAGACAGAGGAAATTCTATAAAGATGGAAGGAATATTGCAGAGGAATGTATGAAACAACTGACTGTGAAAGCAGAAATCAACAATGTGAATTATTATTGGAGGAGAAAGAACCCAAAGAAGAAGTTTTATGGGCAATAAATAATCTGAAAAATGGTAAATCACCAGGATGTGATAACAGCTGAATCTATTCAAGCAGGAGGAAAGGAATGTGCAACAATCTGTCATGCACTATGTAAAAAGATATGGCATTCAGGTATTTGGCCAAAAGAGTGGAAAATCTATATTCATACCACTGCCAAAAAAGGGAAACCTGAAATTATGCACAAACTGCAGAACTGTTGCCCTGATTAGTCATGCCAGTAAAATTCTGTTAAAAATCATAATGGGTAGACTTTGTAAGAAAATAGAAGAAGAAGTCAATATGGTCCAAGCTGGTTTCAGGCAAGGAAGAGGATCAAGAGATCATATAATCAATATAAGATTAATAACAGAGAAATGCAGAGAGTTTAATGTCAATCTATATTTAGCCTTTATAGACTACTCAAAGGCATTTGATTGTGTACAACACCAGAAAATCTGGGAATTAATGGAAAAAATGAGATGTCCAACACATCTGATACAATTAACATCACTGCTGTATCTAGACCAACAAACAGCAGTAAGAATAAATGGTGAAACAACAACTTGGTTTGACATAAAACAAGGGGTCCGTCAGGGGTGCATATTGTCATCTTACTTATTTAACTTGTATACTGAAAATATAATGAGGAATGTTAGAGAAGATATAGACAAAGAAAATTAAGATGCCATAACAATTGGAGGTTATGAAATACCAGAGATTAGATATGCTGATGACACAGTATTACTGTCCACAACACAAAAAGGAATGGAAATACTAATTATGTCAGTCCGTAAGAACAGCAAAGAGCAAAACCTGTATCTTAATGCTAAGAAAACTCAATTGATGACAACTGACAAAACAAACAAAGCAGCTGTTATATGTATCAATGAGGAAAAACTGGAAGAAGTGGAGGGTTTTGAATATCTTGGATCACTGCTAACTAATAATGGAGATACAATGAGGGAAATTAAAAGAAGACATCTATCACTCTTCAGAAAGTAAAACAACTAACTAATCTGTGGAGAGGAACAGACAGAACTACAAAAATAAGATTTTTAAGGGCATGTATTTTTCCCATTGCAACATATGCCTATGAGACCTGGACACTTAACAAAACAGCTGAGAAACACATAAATGCCTTTGAATATAAATGCTACAGAAGAGTTCTTCAAATATCATGGACACAAAAAAGAACAAATATTTCCATACTACAAGAACTTAATATTGAAGAAGGCTGGCTAGTAAAGAATATTAAACAGAGAAAACTTAAATATTTTGGACACATTAAATGTCATGATAATATAGAGAAAACCATCTTGGAAGGGTACATAATGGGAAAAAGAAAGAGAGGAAGACCAAGGCGAAGATAGCTGCGAGACATTGTTGATGATTTGCAAATGGATGCATCAGCAGCAGGCCATCTTGCTCACAACCGAGAGGCCTACAGGAGTGCTGTTAGGGAGGCAAAGTTCCACAAGGGACATGCAAATGAATGAATGAATAATAATAATATAAGGGACATGCCAAAAGTATGTTTACAAGGTGTGTAATGTCCATAAACCTGATGTTGGACTCATGGGCGTGGGCGTGGGCGTGGGCATGGAGTTTTCAGTGACAATGCCATGCCTGGCAGCACTGTGCAGCACCATCTGGTGGCGTCTGGTAGTTAAAGGTGGAGGGTCGACTGGAGCAAATGTTGAGGGAGGAGATCTGTGGCATGAAGCAGGTGCCAGCTCTGGAAACTCACCACCAGTTGGTGAGAGTCTATAGAGACAGTATGATGAGTCAAAAACATGTGGCAAAATGATATGTAAAGTTCTGAATTGGGTGAGTGATAACCAGTGACATGGTGTGGAGTGGCAGACCCATGACAGCAGGTTCAGCAGGGAACAAAATGTGTACTGAGAACAGATAAACAACTGTGAACGAACTGATGCATGATTTGAGTCTGTTATATGGCACAGTTTCCAGAGTGATTGTGCATTTGGGATTTCACAAGGTGTGTGCACAATGGGTCCTGCAAGCTCTTTCTGAGGACCACAAGGCAAAGCAAATGGCATATGCCCTGTCATTCCTGCAACAATATGACACTCATGGCCAAGACTTTCTAGAATGCATCATCCTCCATGATAATGCTCACCCACACATCACCACTTCCAGTCACAATCTCTTGCAATAATTTCAGTGGGAAAATCTGGACTATCCACTGTATAGTCCCAATCTGGGGAAAAATAATTTTTACCTTTTTCAAGCTCTCAAATAAAATCTTGGTGGCCACAGATTTTAGAGTGATGAGGATGTCAAAACAGCAGTGACATCATGACTCTATGTCCAGATATCACATTTTACAAGATGGACATGTGAAAAAAAAAACTTGCCGTACACTTTAACAAATGCCTCAGTCATAATGAAGACTAAATGGAAATAAAAAGGTGTCCATCAAGGAAATATTGTTGTGGCTTGGTTGGCTGAGTGGTTAGGCGCTCGGTTTACTAATCAGGTGTATCAAGTTCAGTCCCAGCAGTGGGATTTTTTTTCTGGTACACACCAAAAAGGCTCCAGGGTTCATCCTACTTCTAAAAATGGGTACCAGAGAAATCTGGGAAGGTAAAGCGGCCAGGCGTGATACTGACCACATCACACTTTCATGTGCCAAATGTCATGGAGAATATGGGCCTAACGCCGTATTTCCCAATATGCCTTAATGGCATGGAAGTGGGAATTTTACCTTTTTATCATGGAACACAGTGTACAGTGTTATGTTCAATTAAATTTTGCATTTGAGGTAATAACCCTTGTAAATTTCATTTTGGTGCGATCCTTGTAAGAAGAAATACTACTTTTCATACTACATTAATGAAAGATGTGTTCTGTCACAAGGAAATGACTTTGAAATCATCATATCAATTGTGTTTCTTTCACTTTCAGTTAGTGTCTTTTATTTTCTGACTATATAACACTTTTATTCCTTCAGCTCAAGGTCAGCCTACAGAAGCGCTGTTAACTGCATTCAAAGATGTCATCTTCAGTACACATGTCATGTGCAAAACTTACAACCATTTCCTATTTTTTGTTTTAAACATGTTATATAAAATGTAGCAATAAGATAAATTTTACAATTCAGTTACGTTTCTATAGATTTAGGTAAAAATTATATTTCCATTGTTTAATATTATAGCGGGGTCACCAAAAGAAATGAAGAAGGTCATTATGTGTTCTCTGCATTTTTTTCCCCAAAGCTGTCTGTGGTACATAAAAACCATCAGTCATAAACTAATATCATATACAAAATCATGCAGATTATCAGTTATAAATTAATATTGTGTACTTAAAACATAATCATATACATATTCAGAAAAAGAAAGAGAGGAAGACCAAGGTGAAGATAGCTTCAAGACATCATTGATAATTTGCAAAGGGATGCATCAGCAGCAGGCATCTTGCTTACAACCAAGAGGCCTACAGAAGAGTTGTTACGGATGCAATGTTCCACATCTTACATCTTGCATCCTTCCCGTGCCGTTAAACGTCACAAAGGGCTCGCATGGTTGTTTGCCAAGTTTTCCTGTTCTCAGCGATTCTTTCAATTTCATCAAGGGATTTTTTGCACACTAAATTGGTTTCTCTTAACAATGTCTTCATTAGAGTTTTATGCAGTCGACCTCTTTTTCTTCGGCCTGTTGTGCTCCACTTGATAGCTTGTTTTGGTATTCTCTGATTGTTTCTTCTCATCACATGGCCTACATGTCCATCTTCTTTTTCTGATCACCCATGAGACAGGTTCTTGTTTGCTCTCCTGTTTTATCTCTGAATTGTTCTTGAATTCGTTCCACTTTATACCAAGTATTTTCCTTAGGCATTTGTTGTCAAAAGAGTCTAATTTCTTGTCTGTTTCTTCAGTTGATTTATAGCTTTTGTATGCTTAAATGAAGGTGGATATCACATTTGAATTGAATAATCTTAACTTGGTTTTTGTGGTTATAACTTTTGAATTCCATATGTTCTCAAGATTTTTGAAGGACAATGCTGCTTTTGTAATTTTAACTCTAATTTCCTTCCTGGTGTCACTATCCTGGTCTGTGTAGCTGCCAAGGTATGCAAATTGGTTTACTTCATCAACAACTGTTCCTTCTACATATATTTTTCTTTCTTGATTAATGAGAAGTTTTATTATTTTTGTTTCGTCTTTGTTAATTTCAATACCTATTTTGCTAGCCAAGGAAGACAGGGAATCTTTTTTTTTCTGCATCGATTTCACATTGTAACTGATAAGAGTTATGTCATCAGCAAAATCAAGATCTTCTATTTGGGTCTCATGTACCCAATCAATGCCCATTTTACCTGTGCAGCATCTTTTCATTATAAAGTCTATGGCAATTCCAAAAAGCAATGGAGATAATATACATCCTTGTTTCACGCCTGTTTCAATCTGAAACCATTCACTCATTCCTTCTTCTTTCTTGACTGCACAAACATATCCATTGTAGAGATCTCTAATGATGTTGACAATTTTAGATAGTATTCCCTATAGTCTTAAAATTCTCCACAATGAATCTCTGTGTATGCTATCAAATGTTTTTTTAAAGTCTATGAAGTTCAGGATTAATGGTTTCTGTTTTTCAATATGTTCTTCAAGTATTATTCTTAGAGTAAAGATCTAATTGAGACAGCTTCTCCCTTTTTGAAATCCTGCCTGTTCTTCTTTCATTGCAGTATCCACTACATCTTTAATTCTATTCAGAATCACTTTACAAAACACCTTTGACACAACTGATAGTAAAGTTACACCGCTCCAGTTATTGCAGTCACTGAGGTTGCCTGTTTTGGGTATTTTAACAATGATTCCTTTTTTCTATTTAGAAGGGATTCTTTTCTTCTTTCCAAACTTTATTAAACATTCTTTGTAGTTGGCTCATGTTGTCACTGTTAATAGCTTTTAACATTTCAACTGTTATTTCATCTTCACTTGCAGATTTGTTGTTAGCCATTAGATTCATTGCTGTTTCAGTTTCATTAAGTGTAACTTCATCTAAGTTGACATTTAGTTGTGGGACTGGTAAATCGGTTTCAAGATTTATTAATTCATTTGGGTGTGGTTGATTAAGTATTTCTTGGAAGTGTTCAGCCCATATTTGCTTTTGGTCTTTACTTGATGTTAATAGGTTGCCTGTATTGCTAAAGATTGGTCTTTCTCTGGAGGTAATAGCACCTGTTAGCTTCTTCTGTAAGTTATATAGAGTTTTGCTGTCTCCTGTTTTTACTGCATTTTCTGCTTCTTTTGCCATATTGTCCATATATTCTCTTTTGTCTTTTCTAGCTGAACTTTTTACTTTATTGTCTAGTTCTTTGTATGTTGCTTTTGCCAAAAGTTTTCCAAGATCTGCCTTTACATTCAACATGTCTAATTTGGCTGCTCTTCTATCATGTATGTATTTCCATGTGTTATCTGATATCCATGCTTTTCTACTTGTTGACAGCAGTCCAGCATCTGCTTTTCCTGCCTTGATTATGGCTGTGCTGTATGAATTCCATAATACATCTATATCTGCCTCATCTACCATTTTTGAGTGCTACGAAATATTTGGTAAGTTCCAGATTGAAATCACTGTTGGTATTTTCTTCTTGTAGGCTATGACTGTTTATCTTTCTGAGTATTGATTTTTTGTGTTGGCTTTTCAGTGTCTCATTCTCTCTATACACAGGTTGTGATCACTGTTGACATCTGCACCCCTGTATGCTCTTACATCTATCAGAGATGTTCTGAATTGTTTTCTAATGCAAAAATGATCTATCTGGTTTCTAGTTCTATCATCTGGAGATATCCATGTTGTTTTATGTATTTCTTTGTGTGGAAATATTGTTCCTCCAATGACCATGCCCTCTGTTAGACACATTTCAATTAATCTTTCTCCATTCTGATTTATTGTATCAATTCCTTCTTTCCTCATTACTTTTTCAATGTCAGTGTTATCTTTTCCTACCTTGGTGTTGAAGTCTCCCATGAGAATTAGGATGTTGTGTTTAGGTACTTTGTTGATAAGTTGTTTTAGTTGGTAATAGAAATAGTCTTTTATTTCGTCATCTGTATCATTCGTAGGTGCATAGCATTGTATGATTGTCATCCTTCCATGCCTTATTTTGTATCGTGCTCTTATCATATGACTGTTCACTGGTTCCCATTCTGTAAAGCTCTTTGCTGCCGCAGATGACATAATTATACCCACTCCTTCCTGGTATTTCCCATAGTCTCTTCCGGAATATATTATTAACTTACGGTTTTCCATCGGTCTTTTCCCTGCTTCTGGTCATCGCATTTCACAAGGGACATGCAAATGACTGACTGACTTAAAACATCTACATAGATCACTTACCTGATTGACTTGGCAGTTAGATTTTCTAGTGGAATAACATACACAGCAAAATCATCTAACGATAGGTATGCAGATCCCTGCTTTGCTTCTTCAGGGTCAATGGTGATATACAAAGTCATTTTTGGTGATTGTGACTCAAGATGCATCCAAGTCATGACTGTGAATGACTTTGGTTGAACATCATTTAGCTGGATAATTGGTTTGGCTAATGGGTACACGTCAATGTCGATGACTGTAATGAGTTAAATTTTTCTTATGACACTTGTGAATATGAGATAGGAGAATTTAGAGGATAAATGATGATACTGAGGATATCTGATAAACATTTTTTAACATGACATGCTTCTAAGAAAAGGAAATTATAGTGAAAATTAGCATTAGGGAAAAGAAAAGAAATGTACATGAGTGTCACAGGGTAGAGGGATTACCTACAAACTCAGTTCCTGATAAAAAAAATTTAAAGTAAGAAATAAGAACTACAGCTGTTTTTTTCAACAACTTAATCTATAATGCAGTTGTTACTTTTAAATAAGTTCATTAAAGGACTTTACCAGCTTTTCATTTTGTTATTACTATACAAAAAAATAATGAACATACATCTACAGTCACTCTTTGATACTGCTCCAGTAACTGTGGTTGTCATCATATATGGGCAATATTCACATTTTGTGCTGCCATACTCTGCTTGATATGTGCCAATTTGACAGCTCTGACATGGCTGCTGTCCATTTGATGACCACTGGCCAGGACTGCACTGATCTGAAAAGAGAGAAATAATAATCTCACATGACATAGTAAGATCAACTACAAATTTTCTTATTTAACTAGTAGTAACTCAAAGTACTGTGAGACGTGGACACTTAACAAAACAGCTGAGAAACACATAAATGCCTTTGAATGTAAATGCTACAGAAGAGTTCTCCAAACATCGTGGACACAAAAAAGAACAAATATATCCATGCTACAAGAACTTAATATTGAAGAAGGCTGGCTAGTAAAGAGGATTAAAGAGAGAAAACTTAAATACTTTGGACACATTAAATGTCATGATAATTTAAAGAAGACCATATTGGAAGGATACATAATGGGAAAAAGAAAAAGAGGAAGACCAAAACGAAGATGGCTGCAAGAAATCGTTGACGATCTGCAAATGGACGCATCAGCAGCAGGCCATCTTGCAGACAACCAAGAGGCCTACAGGAGTGCTGTTTGGGAGGCAAAGTTCCACAAGGGACATGCAAATGAATGAATGAATGAACTCGAAGTAAATCAAGTAATTATACACTACGTTTTCTAAATGAAAGCATTAATTGATATCAATGTGAACAAAGCACTGTACTGTCAGATTAGGGCAGTCATGATCCTCCACAAATATTAATCTTTGATGATTGGACTGCTAAGATTATATATGAGAAATGTTGGAATCAGCCAATGAAAAAAAAATCCAGGCACAAAATAACCGTAAGTTTGCATATTAAAAATCAAAGCCTTGATTTCAAATAATTCATGTGGTACAGTAGTGCTCTGAGCTCATCAAGCTCCGAGCTCATCAACCATATAGTGTTTAAGCTTCCAGCAGACAGCACTGTAACTGTAACTGTAAAAGGGCCTAGCTCTGTGGCTGGACCTGGGGAGTGGTCTCAGTACATTCATCAAGCCCACGTGTGTTCAGTCTTTGGCATCAGGGTGTCCTTCATTGCTGTTAGAGAAATGATTCTAACGGAGCATTGGTTGTGTTTTGAATGTGATCTGGCATTTAGTTAGGATTTGCATCCGCTTCCCTTGGATACATGTAATGCGTGAGTCGTGCATAGTATGTGCTTTGGAGGAAATTACTTTGCGATTATTCCTTGAGTTGTTGGTTGATGGATTTGTATAAGTCTGATTTGTCCATTTTGATGAGGGCCTTACATTTGCCTCATGCTGCTAGTTGATCATCCTTGTCATTTCTGTAGATTCCAGCATGACCCAGACACTGTATTCATGTGATGTTTCTGATGTGTGATTTATCAATTATTTCTAGTCAGTCACTTCCACTGGGTTTATGTTGCCCTTTTCTCAGTAGCATAGCATTGATACGTGTCAAGATCCTTCCTTATAGCTCAGCTTTTAGCTGTATATTGCTAAAGTGTCATTTTACTGAAAATTATTTAAGAAAAGTGAACTTCACTAAAAAATATTACTGACTTTTAATTTGAAAAGAACAGATTTGTTTAAAAAGGAACAGATTTGTTTAAAAAGGGACAGATTTGTTTAAACAGGAACAGATTTGTTTAAACAGGAACAGATTTGTTTAAACAGGAACAGATTTGTTTAAATAGCATTTGTTAGTTTACTCTGGACATGTTGGTGCAATGATTGTGAGGACTGAACTGTAAAACTTGCGTGGAAGTAAATTTAATACAAGAACTTTCAGGCACAATCAACAACAATTAGATATGAGATGTGGTATCAACAGTACAAACACAGCAACCTGAAATGAACCTTTGTAATAATATGGTGACTGTTTTATGTTCAACTTTTCAGTTTAATGAACCATACAAATTTTCCATTACATGAACCGTACAAATTAGTCATCATAATATCTTTCCTTTTTCATTCAAATGTGGTCTTTCTTTTGAGAAATTCATAAATGCAGTAATAACTTCAGATGGGAAATGCAGAACAGAAATTAGGAACAGAATAGGCCAAGCAAAGACTGCATTTCAGAGAATGAGAAACATATTAGCTACACATCTTTATCAATGAATGTTAGAAAATGAGTCCTAAAATGCTATATTGAACCTATCTTGTTATATGGAAGTGAATCATGGACAATAGGCAAGTCTGCACAAAAATCATTGGAAGCAGCAGAAATGTGGTTTATTAGAAGAATGTTGCGAATCCCATGGACAGCAAAAATAACTAATGAAGAATGTATGAGAAGAGCTGGAGAGACAAAAAACCTTGTCAAAAAGATAAGAGAGAGACAATGTACTTTCATAGGATATGCAATGAGAAGAGGGGCCATTGAAAACATTATAACAACAGGAAAAATAGAAGGAAGAAGATCAAGAGAAAGACCAAGAGAAATGATACTGGACAGTCTGACGGGATGGTGTGAGAGGAGATCACCAACTGAACTGATGGCCTGCATGAAGGATCGGATACTCTGGAGACGCATAATAGCCAACGCCAGTCGGCACGGCACATGATGATGATGATGATTTTGTGGATCATAAAGTTTATATGCTCAAATGAAACAACAAAATACTACTTTTTCTCATGGTGTTTCAACCAATAATTGGGTTGCTTTATGAAAAATAAGAGTAGATGGAAGTTATGCTTCTGTAGGTGATAAGTCAAGGTAATCATCCTTGTCATCTACTCAAGTTTGTTGGTGTTTTGGTTTGCTCCTTAATAATCCTTCAAAGTGTACAAACTGATAAATCAATTCTTTGTTCAGTTACAGTTCTTCTTGCACTAATTTTTATGGCACTTATCTGACATGAACACATTTTATTCTCAACTCTTTCTTCAAAGCAGATAATAACATAGATGACAAATCAACTTTTCACAGTGGCTGTTATATGAATAAAATCTCCAATGAAATTAAATAAGTCAAGAGATGCCACTTATAATTTTAAACAATGGCATCAGAAAGGAAATGGCATGCATAAAATTTAAGATATACAGAATGATTTTAAATATTTTAAATCTTTCACTGCCATATTGCCTGCTATTACTTTTAATGTGATATCATAATTTATGTCATGACTCACAATTTTCATTGATCCTTGAGATACATATGTGAAAAAAAATCTCATGCAAACTGACCTTGACAATATGGCATTACATCTCCAGCACTGGACCACTCTGGTTCTTCATTTAAATTCAAGTTACATTTAATCAGCCTCATCCCTTGTAGTTCACTTCCATTGGAGCAGCTTGCATTACATGTAGCCCCATACATAAAACCATTTGGGCAATCAAAATGTATGGGGTCTGATGAATTTAGGGCAATATGTGGATTACTGCAAAATTTTGCTGTAAAAAAATGAAACAGGACAAAAATGAGGAATTGTAATAGTAATTGAAAATACAGAAAGAAAGAAAGACAGTAAAAGAAAACAAGATAACTGACGTAAAGAATGGAACAACTTAAACTTGCAGAGTTGAACAAATGAAATTTACTGTTGTATTAGTCTCACAATAATTAGTGTATAAGTATATAACTATACACGAAGCACTGCAGTAAAGCTGTGATACTAGAATGTATAAAACAGGAAAAAGTAGGAGCAGCTTTATTACTTAACGATTACAAAGTTGTGACGTTTCGGCGTGAGCCTTAATCATACAAAAACATACAGGACGAAGAAGTAGAGAGGGGAGATAAAGTATGGATTCACATGAATGGAACCACATGGGTTAAACTCGCTGTTTAGTTACATGTAACATTCTCTTCAATCATTACAGTACCTCTCCACAAAGTCCACCCCTTCTTACTTTTCAAACTTCCTCACAGCATCACTCTGCAACCCCTCTTCCCCAATCATCTGTTTCAACTTCTCCTAGCTAGGTCAATATTGCATCACACACTCTCTCTCCCTTCCCCGGTTCCCCATCCACCACCCCCAGTTACAACCCACTGACCACATGTCACAGGTCTCTATTTAAAGTCTCCATGTTCTACTAAATCCATTCCTGACACACACCGCCGGACAAGCCACACCTTGCAATTTACAGCTAAGTACTCTTTAGAAAAAAAAATTTTTTTTTTTTAAATTTATTTATTTATTTATTATTATTTTTTAAAAATTATTTTAAATAGCATTCATGTGAATCCATACTTTATCTCCTCTCTCTACTTCTTCGTCCTGTATGTTTTTGTATGATTAAGGCTCACACCGAAACGTCACAACTTTGTAATCGTTAAATAATAAAGCTGCTCCTACTTTTTCCTGTTTTATACATGTTGTATTAGTCTGTTCATATAATCATGGACAATAGGCAGAAATTGGAAGCAACAGAAATGTGGTTTATTAGAAGAATGTTGCGAATCCTATGGACAGCAAAAATAACTAATGAAGAATGTATGAGAAGATCTGGAGAGACAAAAAAATCTTGTCAAAAAAATAAGAAGAGAGACAATGTACTTTCATAGGACATGCAATGAGAAGAGGGGGCATTGAGAATATTATAACAACAGGAAAAATAGAAGGTAGAAGATCAAGAGGAAGACCAAGAGAAATGATACTGGACAGTCTGGATGGTGTGAGAGGAGATCACCAACTGAGCTGATGGCCTGCATGAAGGATCATGTACTCTGGAGAAGCATAATAGCCAATGCCAGTCGGTATGGCACCTGATGATGATGATGATGACTAGTCTGTTAAGGAGGGGCATGATCATTATAAGATCTGACAGCCAACAGCTGATCAACAGCCTGTTCTCCTCTACCAAAATGCTTCAAAAAAAAAAAGACAATAGTGTTATTTCAGACCAGCTAGATGGATAAGAATCAACAGGTTCCCATGGTGATGGAAACTAGTGAGAAGTCTGGTCTTGACCTCACTCCAGGAATACAGAATCCACTGACACACCAGCTCAATCTGGCTCAATGCTTATGTTTAGATCAGCATCAGCAACAAAGATTTAAGTTTTCAAGTTCAAGAATATAAACAAACCAAGCAACTAGCTAACCAATCAAGCAACTAACTAACCAATCAAGCAACTAACTAACCAATCAAGCAACTGGCCAACCAATCAAGCAACTAACTAACCAATCAAGCAAATAACAAATCAAGCAACTAACAAATCAAGCAACTAGCCAACTAGTCAAGCAACTAATGAGCCAAGTAACCAATCATTCAGTCATATAATCATCCAACCAGCCGGCCAGATAGTACTATTTTTTAAAAAAAGTAAATAAATAAATGTGGATGCAAACTAATTTTAAATGCAAAGTAACCAAAGATTAAAAATGTTTCTAGATCACGTAAAATTTATTTTCAAGACTAACATAATTATGTCCTGCATTAATACATCAAATGATAAATATTTTATAGAATAAAACAGTCCAGCAATAATACATATAAAATCTATATTCTAAATAATGGTTTTCACATGCATGATCATTTTCTTCTTCTGAATATGTCTAGTAAATCAGCCATAGACCAAATATTTTATCTACGCCAAAAAAGCAGAAAACTATTGGGAATATGGAAAAGACATATGTGATATCTTCATTGACTTCAAGAAAGTTTATGACAGCATAGATAAGAGCAGCTTATGGAAAATTATGAAAGAATTTGAGATACCTAATAAATTAATTATATAATAATAAATAATAAATTATAAATAAATGATAAATAATAAATAATAAACTTGTGTCCACAACACAGAAAGGAGTGGAAAAACTAATTATGTCAGTCCGTAAGAACAGAGAAGAGCAAAACCTCTATCTTAATGCGAAGAAAACTAAACTGATGACAACTGACAAAACAAACAAGGCAGCTGAAATATGTATCAATTAGGAAAAATTGGAAGAACTGGAGAGTTCTGAATATCTTGGATCACTACTAACTAATAATGGAGATACAATGAGGGAAATTAAAAAGAAGACATCTATCACTCTTCAGAAAATAAAACAACTAAAGAATCTGTGGAGAGGAACAGACAGAACTACAAAAATAAGATTTTTAAGAGCATGAATCTTTCCCATCGCGACATATGCTTATGAGACCTGGACACTTAATGTGCCCAAAATATTTAAGTTTTCTTTGTTTAATCCTCTTTACTAGCCAGCCTTCTTCAATATTAAGTTCTTGTAGTATGGATATATTTGTTCTTTTTTGTGTCCATGATATTTGAAGAACTCTTCTATAGCATTTACATTCAAAAGCATTTATGTCTTTCTCAGCTGTCATGATAATCTGGAGAAGACTGTCTTGGAAGGGTACATAATGGGAAAAAGAAAGAGAGGAAGACCAAGGCCAAAATGGCTGCAAGACATCATTGATGATCTGCTAATGGATGCATCAGCAGCAGGCCATCTTGCTCACAACCAAGAGGCCTACAGGAGTGCTGTTAGGGAGGCAAAGTTCTGCAAGGGACATGCAAATTAATGAATGATGAATGAAGGGGGGAGAAATATCAACAATCTAAGGTATGCATATGACATAGTTCTAGCAGAGAATCCACAGAATCTGCTAGAAACTACTAAATTAGATCAACAATACAAGCCAAGAATGGGGACTAGAGATCTATATCAAGAAGACCAAAGTATTAGTGTTCGGCAGAAAAGATCAATAACCACAGATAGAAATAACCATAAACAATAATAAACTGGAACAATTGACAAACTACAGCTACTAATGGCATGTACTAACAGGATGGGAGATGTGAGACAGAGATCAAGAAATGAATACGAATTGCAAACATATATTCAACACCTTGAAGACAGTGCTGCTAATCAGGAATCTGCCAGTTAAAATCAGAAATGAGATTCATATAATGCTATACCTATTATGTGCTACAGTGTGGAGTAGAAATCTGGACTCTAAGTAAAAAAAAAGGATAAATGCAGCAGAAATGTGATCTATGGGAAAGTAGGTCGTATATCGTGAAAAATTAAAAGAACAAATGCATAGATATTAGAACAACCACATGTGCAATGTAAATTTCTCAAAGTAATAAGGATCAGATGGATGCATCAGCAACAGGCCATCTTGCTCACAACCAAGAGGCCTACAGGAGTGCTGTTAGGGAGGCAAAGTTCCTCAAGGGACATGAAAATGAATGAATGAATGAATAAATTATGACCAGAATATACATGGAGGATGCACAATATAGTAATATATAAAGTCAGAAACCTTCTATATAAGAACTAGTTTAAAACAAGGTGATATTTATCTCCATTACTGTTCAAGCTAGTACTAGAAAAGTGAAAGAAGAAAGCAGTACAGAATAACAAGCTAAAATACTAGGATACGCTGATGACATCGACATGGTGAGGGAAGCTATGCAAGAAGTCATCAATACCTGCATGCACCTGAGAGATGTGGCACTAAAAGTGGATTTTGCCATTAACCAAGATAAGACAGAGTATATGAAGATATCAGGAGACCAGAGGCAGAATGATCCAGGTTATATAAATGTTGGAGAGATGATCATTAGGAAAGCAGAAACATACAAATATCAAGGCACAACCTTCAACAGAACCAACATAGTAAGTGAGGAAAGTAAAATCAGAGTACAGATGGAGAATAAAATATATTTTGCATTGCAACACCTGTTAAAATCCAAAATCCTGTTCCAAAACACCAAAATAACAATCTACAAAACTATAATAAGACCAGCCATCATGTATGGATCAGAAACATGGAGTACGACAAAGAAAGATGAACAACAATTGCAGATCTTTGAGAACAAGATAAAAAGAATCCTTGGGCTCATAAAGGATGTCAACAGTGGAGAATGGAGAGCTAGAAAGAACACATTGAACTGAACAGCTTATTTAAATCCTAAAGAATTATAAATGTCTTGAAACTGAACAGATTATGCCAGCTGGGGCATGTAGAAAGAATGGAAGAGAACAGACAAATGCATAAGAGATGAAGGAAACGAGACCCAGGGGAAGACCAAGACAGAGATAGAAAGACAACATAGAAGAGGAAATAAAAGAAATTGGTGTCACCAACTGGAGAGAGAAGATTAGGAATAGAGAGGAATGGAGGCAAACTTTATCTGCAGCAATGAGCCTTAATCGCTCAGAAAGCTGAAGAAGAGGAAGAACATTTCTAGTATGTTTATATGTACCGGCAAACAGGGAAATGCCAAGTATATAAAAAAGTGACATGTAAACAATCTTAACAATAAGAGATAGGATAAATTCAAGAAATTTCTTACCAGTTACAGTAATGACAAACTGGCAAGTGAAGTTGTTCCCCGCTGAATCTGAAGCAATAATAAAAGCTGTAGTAGATCCCAGGGGAAAGTCTGACCCTGACAGAGGTAATTCTACAACATTTACACTCTCCCCGGAATTGTCTGTGAAACTAGGAGTAGAATAAAACACATAATCTGGTCTGCCCTGTCTGCTGGCTGTGACTTTAATGTTGGAGGGACAACCACCTTCAGGAACTGGAGGCTCAATATCTGTAAAAGATTTATTTAATATGATAACAAGTATCATGTCAGAGCTTAATATGAGGAAATATGTTTAGAATTAGAACATGCTATAAATTATTGTAAAATATGATGCAGCACTCTGCAAATTTGGTATCTGAGTGGTGAGATGGTCAATGCACTGGTCTCTCATGGTGAAGGTCGGGGGTTCAAATCTGGCCAGAGGCACCCCAGTCACCCAACTGTAGAAATGGGTACCCAACATTAAATGATGATAAATGTAGAACAGGCTGATAAATACTAGCACAGTAAAAAAATTGTAGATTTCTGTGAAAACCATGCTCAAATATTTATGTTTGTTGTCTGAGACCCAAGAATTTTTACAATTCAGGACTATTCAGACTGTTAAGCCATCACTAGCGTAAGACAACAGTGATATTAGCAATCATAAGACAATCACTATTAGCAATCATAAGACAATCACTGTTAGCAATCATAAAACAACAGTGATATTAGCAATCATAAGACAACAGTGATATTAGCAATCAGGCCCAGCATAGGTAAACAAAAGCAATGTTTGAGTTGAATGATGGGGGAAGCTTTGAGCATTCTTATGAGCTTAGCTGGCTGTAGCATACAAGTCAAGAGAGACCTTCACTCAGTATAAGTGGCTTTGATGTTGGAGACAGTCGAAATATAAGAATAGGATCATTTGATGAAATTAGATGTCCTGACACAAAAATCTAACAATGCTGGTTCACTGGACTGAGGTCTAACAATGCTGGTTCACTGGACTGAGGTCTAACAATGCTGGTTCACTGGACTGAGGTCTAACAATGCTGGTTACTTTGAGTTGAAGTAAAAATACACACTTTGAGCCGAAGACTAAAAATACACACTTTGAGCCGAAGACTAAAAATACACACTTTGAGCTGAAGACTAAAAATACACACTTTGAGCCGAAGACTAAAAATACACACTTTGAGCTGAAGACTAAAAATACACACTTTGAGCTGAAGACTAAAAATACACACTTTGAGCTGAAGACTAAAAATACACACTTTGAGCTGAAGACTAAAAATACACACTTTGAGCTGAAGACTAAAAATACACACTTTGAGCTGAAGACTAAAAATACACGATGTTTTGAGTTGAAATTTAAAAGTACAGGATGCTTTGGGGTAAAATCTACAAATGCAAGACACTTTGGGTCAAAGTCTGACAGTGCTGGATGCACTGGGTCAAAGTTTAGCAACACTGCTTTCACTGGGTCAAAGTCAAATAATTTTAGATGCAACATTGTAACAATGCTGGATCTTTTGGGTTATTCTTCTTCATACGCAAACTGGCGATGATGCGTGGTACCCTGATTTTTGCGATGTGCCTTTTGGCTGGGTACCTCCGACTTCAGCACCTTTACTTGCTAGGCCAGACTGTGGTCTTGCTCGGACTGCCAAGAAGACAGTGATGTAGGCTGGTCTGGCCAAAACTTTGTTTTCCAGCCTCTGGTGGCTGTACTTAAGCCCCTTCTCCATGTCAAATCCAGCATGCAATGCTGGCTGGTCAGATGGCTTTGAGACAGTTCCACAGAGACACTCTGACTTTGGGATGAGGAATCTGATGAGTGCCTCAATAATATCCATTCCCCGCCAATTATAGTCTGCTAGCTCTGTTTTGTTTACATCATTCTGACAGCCATTGTTGTAAAGATCCATAGGCTTGTCATGTCCTGGATTCATTGGTTTCACATCAGATTTCCCTCATCCCCGCCAGAGATCTCCATGTCCCCATTCATCCACCACCCTGGCATTACATTTTACAAAAATAATTTCAATTATAATTAGTGTTGATTGCTACAGGTTTCTGGGCTACAGAAGGAGGTCAGAGTTTTTAAGCAAATAGATATATGTTCTCTATCTCACAAAGACTATGTTAAGTGTGTTCTTAACATAGTTGTTCCCAGGGAGGATCTTTTGGGTTGAAGTCTAAAAATACTAGATGGGTCATGGTCAAACATAACATTGTGGAATATGGTTCTAAGGACTGTAAATGCGTCTCAAACAGCCTCTGGCAGTCAAGTCCAGCTCCTGGCCTTCCCGTGGCAGAACTGTTTAAACTGACAGGTGAAGGGGCGAGGGCGAATATCTGGCGCCTGAAAACCAGATACTTAGGGTAGATGAGTGGCACGTTTGGTAGCTCATCTGCCGCTGTTGGCGAGATTTTTCAGTTGCCGTGCGTGGAGCGGTGCTCCTCCCGGCCAATGAAGAAAGGTGCAAATGAGGTTGCCGCGCAGCATCACTGCGGAAAAGGTGGTAGAAAGGATAAAGCGAAGCAAACAGTCAAATCACGGCACCTCTGGTCTGTAGGTCGGCCACGTCCTGAGTGCAGTCATATCGGGTGAAATGCATGAACCGGCTTGTCCCAGAGGTTAAGACACTGCTGGCGAGACTCTTCAAATGTCGCGCGTGGAGTGAAGCTCCTCCCGGTCAAGGAAGGAATGCGGAAAAGAAATAAAGGTTGCTGTGCGTTGCCGATGGGAAAGGTAGTGGAAAGGATAAAGTGAAGTTTAATCGGTATGTCCAGTAGTATCGCTACGATAGCTATACATACCACGGCACCTCTACTCTAGAGGCCGGCCACGTCCGAAATACACCTACACTGGTGAAATATGCCTAAACCGCCACACACCAGGGGTGGAACTTGATGGCTAGACATGTCATGCCACCTCCGCTCTAGAGGTCGGTCACGCCTCATATACACCCATACTGGTGAATTTTGCCTAAACCAGCTCACACCAGGGGTGAATCTTGAAGGCTATGCATGTCACAGTACCTCTGCTCTAGAGGTCGGTCACGTCCCAAACACCCCCATACTGGGATAATATGCCTAAACCGGCTCAACCCAGGGGTAGAAGTCACTAGTGGCGAGGATTCGTCCTCCTGGACAAAAGCTCCATCCTGGTCACAACTAGGAAGGGTAGCGGCCACGACCGCAAAATGCTGAAGTCGGAGACACTGGACCAGGGCAGTCTAGATAGGCAACCACCTCTCACCCGGCGGGGATGTTTGCGTATCCTAATCACGCTGAGGTTTTCCGGTGAGAAAGTCCAACTCTGGACTGGATGGGCAACCACCTCTCACCCGGCGGTGATACACGGGTATCTCAAAACACATCAAGGTTTTCCAGTGAGAAGGTCCAACTCTGGCCTGGGTGGGCTACCGCCTCTCACCCAGCGGGGATGCACTGATATCCTAAACACGTCGAGGTCTTCCGGTGAGAAAGTCCAACCCTAGACTAAACTGGTGCAATGAAAACCACAGTGTCACGCAATCCCGCTTCTGAGACCCACCAAGAATACAGGCTAAAGCCCTGTGATACTCTGAACCCCTTGTGGTCCTCACGTGGATCTCGTGTGGTCCTTTCGGGGACCACACAGGAGACCACGGGACCTAACGAGGACCACAGGCGTAAATTCAGTAGGATCACAGTGCGGTTTTGGTGGTACGAAGCGAACAAAGAAGAAGAAGAAGAAGATTGTGGAATAGACCTTTAATACTTCTTTCAATAACTTTATTTACTTGATGAGAGAAGATCCACAGATCACACATCCTAAATGTTAGAACCACTAACCAGGAGTCAGAGTAATTTTTACAACACCTAACCTAATGATGATGATTGATGATGATGTTGATGATGATGATGATGATGATGATGATGATGATGAACTTCATGCATTTAAAATAGATAAAATATTAAACTATTTGAAGTCATATTTTACTATCTCACACAGCAGTGACATAAAAGAAGAAATAATGTTTCAGTAAGTTTGAGAATAAGAAGCAGAAACAGCATTTCTTGTCTGACATCCAACCCAAGAGGACCTCTGCCAGCTAAATGCTTTTTTTTATTTGTTGTTCCATTAGTTTTGTTTTTCTTGTAAAAGACATATCATCAAATTATTGGTTTGTTACTGTTTGTTTTATATTTCTATGCCATTATCTCATTGCCTCTTTTGCTATTCCTTCTCACCTCTCCTTTATTTTGTAAACTTTTCATCATACACAATCTCTTCTTACTCTGAGAGGTTGAGAACCACTGTGATTTTGATAATTACAAGTAATGTTGTGATATACACCATGCTAGAAATTAGCCTTGTACAGAAGTGACAACTCATAATATACATTCACCTGAACAAGATCCACTCTTTGTCCACTGAAAATTACTGTCACAGGTGATATTGAGTGGACCATCAGCATGATAACCTTTGTCACACTTTAGGGTGCATATGTTTCCAAGTGACTTTCCACTGTCACACTCAAAACTTCCATAAGAAACAGATGGTAGTTCAGGACATATTCCTGTCAAACAGGGCATGGTATTTTCAATCTTGGAAGCTTATTAAACGTAAAAATCTCTTGTAGTGATGCTTAATACCCATTTTATTCAAAGTAATTTGTTTTTCTTTAAATAGATTTACTCCTTACATCTGTAAAAATAAAAATAAAATACATCTGAAAATATACATTACTTTCAAAATCAGGCTACAAGTGGCCGTAAAAATAAAATTTAATGGAAAAAACCTACATACATAACTGCATTACTTTTCTATAAAGTTACCACTCAAATTGTCATACTGACACCAGTTGTTGAAATCCTCATCAAAGAACAGCACTGCCAGGGCATCCAGCCAGTTATTTACTCCAACCATGTATTCGTTGTTGATTTCAAAGTGCTAGCTAGTCCCTAGGCCTTAATCTTGCCAAAGAGATGGTAATCACTTGCCACCAAGTCCAGATTGTGTCTGTGTGTGTGTAGGTGTGGACAGAGAGCAGCAGTGTTTGTCAAAAGTCTCCCAGTTGGACTGGTTCAGTGTGTGAGCAGCAGTGTGGGACCACAGTTACTATGCAGGAGAATGACACTCCTTGTGAACAGTTTGCACCTTTTGTTTTGGATCATTCTCCCAAGCTTAGTTAGTGTTTCACAGTTTACCTCAGATGTCACTGTGGCTTCTGGTGCCATGATTTCTGTCATCAAAATTCAGTTGTGAACCCAGAACACTGCAGTTTATCATTTTTTTCAGTTTCAAAGCATTTGTTTGAATTTCCTGGGCTTGTATTGAGACTTTTTCACTGTTTGGATTGTTCCTTCATCTCTGCTTTCACACACTGACAACATGTCTCATCCTCAGTCATAAATCTGTCAAGAACACACACTGACAACATGTCTCATCCTCAGTCATAAATCTGTCAAGAAAATCATCCCCTCTTCCCAGTAATGCAGAAGGAACATCAAATCTGAGATCATTCTTTGAGCTCTGTTAGCATCTATCAGTTGTTTTTGTGCCAACTGCACATAGAACTTGTGGTAACCCAATATTTCTATGACATTACAAAACACACTAGTCCTCAAATTCATCAGGAAGATCTGAAATTGCGAAACATTTTTCACACAAGACTTGGTCAACTTTTTGTCAAGTTCATCAGTCACACTTGAGTGGCATCCTTATCTCCCTCTTATAATGCACATTTGTATGCCCATCCCCGAATTTCCTTACAGAACTGTCATAAAGTTATCACCATTCACATGACACAGTCAATAATGAATCTTGATGGTGTTACACTCTTCTCCTTGCAGAAAATAAATCACCCTATATCATAGTTGGATATCATAGTTGGCAGAAATGGTGATTACAGGACCCATGTTTACTCAGCCACTATTTGTGCACAAATAAACAAAACTGATAACACTTTACTGATTGCTCAGAAAATTCACCATTCTATACATATCAATGTTATTTTTACCAGCTAATTAGAATTTTATTTTGGAATTGTCTACATGCCGTACAACACAAACATCTCAAAGTTTAAATTTATTTCCTATCAAATCTTTGATCACTTGTAACACCTGACTATATCTGATGAGGTTTAATATAAAATTATTTACTTACTAATACATTCAGGTTGAGATCCACTCCAGGTTTGATTATCTTGACAGGTTCGATTAGCCTCCCCTTGTAATGTGTAATTTAGGTTGTCACAGGTGAAAGTGCAGGTGGAACCAAAAGTGTTGTTTTGAGAACAGATGATTCTGGAGTCCTTTACAGCTTCCAGCTGTTGACACACATTGACTGTAGGATAAAATAAATGATAAACATCTTTCTGCTGAATGAGTCAAAAACCAGGTGCAAAGGAATGTGATGACCACCGGACTATCAGCCTCTCATGTCACATAACGAAGCTACTTCTGAGAATAATTATGAGAAGAACAAGGAAAAATATAAAAATGGAAATAGCAAATGAACAGTTTGGATTTGTTGAAGGAAAGGGAACACACAATGCCATTTATGCTTTACGAACACTAACAGAAAGAGCTTTAGAAGTACATAAAGATCTCTACTTGTGCTTCATTGATTACACCAAGGCATTTGACAAGGTGAAACATAATGAAATTATTAAAATGCTTGAAGACATCAATATAGACAGCAAAGACTTGAGGATTGTAAAACATCTATACTGGCAGCAAGAGGCAGCAGTTGGAGTTGAAAATAGAATTGGAAAATATCAACCTATAAAACAAGGGGTGCGACAAGGATGTGTACTATCTCCAGACCTTTTTTCTCTGTATAGCGAGAATATTCTAAGAACAATCATCACAGAACCAGGCATAAAAATTGGAGGATACAATATTAACAACCTTCGGTATGCTGACGACACAGTACTGATAGCTGAGAACCAACAAGACCTGCAAAATCTCTTGGATAAAGTTGCCAAAGAAAGTGAACAGAAAGGCCTTACTTTGAACATCAAAAAGATAGAAACTATGGTTATATCTAAGAAACAGAATCCACCAGCATGCAGTATTAAATTAAACGGAACCATTCTAAAGCAGGTGCAGAAATTCATATACCTTGGAGCAGTAATAACTTCAGATGGGAAATGCAGAACAGAAATTAGGAACAGAATAGGCCAAGCAAAGACTGCATTTCTGAGAATGAGAAACATATTAGCTAACACATCTTTATCAATGAATGTTAGAAAATGAGTCCTAAAATGCTATATTGAACCTATCTTGTTATATGGAAGTGAATCATGGACAATAGGCAAGTCTGCACAAAAATCATTGGAAGCAGCAGAAATGTGGTTTATTAGAAGAATGTTGCGAATCCCCTGGACAGCAAAAATAACTAATGAAGAATGTATGAGAAGAGCTGGAGATACAAAAAAACCTTGTCAGAAAGATAAGAGAGGGACAATGTACTTTCATAGGACATGCAATGAGAAGAGGGGGCATTGAAAATATTATAACAACAGGAAAAATAGAAGGAAGAAGATCAAGAGGAAGACTAAGAGAAATGATACTGGACAGTCTGACGGGATGGTGTGAGAGGAGATCACCAACTGAGCTGATGGCCTGCATGAAGGATCGGGTACTTTGGAGAAGCATAATAGCCAACGCCAGTCGGCACGGCACCTGATGATGATGATGATGATGATGATGCTCAAATTTATAAGTGCCAGACTAATAGAAATATCAGTGGCAGTTTTCTATGGCTCAAATAATGTAAAATAGTTTTTTTTTTAAATATGATATCATAGAATAGAATAGGAAGTCCTATCTTATCATGAAACAGGATAAGAAGCCCTACCTTATCATAAAACAGTATAGGAAGCCCTACCTTATCATAAAACAGAATAGGAAGCCCTACCTTATCATTAAAACAGAATAAGAATATATTTTTAAAAATGTTATAGACCAGCATACTGACAGACAGAAATACTCATAATGCCATACACATATTACATAAGAAATTATATCAACAAAAACCAACACACAAAAGAATGGTCTGGTGTGTGGTTTTTATTTTAATTATTTAACAAATAATAATTTCATCATTTCAAAAACTAATTTCACCAAGAGAATGTGGACTCTCCATTTTATGCTTAAATAAAGCATTAATGACAACAAAAGCTCCAGATGTGGTCAACCAGTGAGTCAAAGAATGTTCAAAGGACATAGAAGGAGTTATTGAAGAGGAGATCAGAACACCCATGGATGTGTCCAGGGTTCATGAGTGATGGCCATTCCTGAGTAACTAAATAACTAGAGCATTAATGAGGGAAGACTGATCAGTGAAAACAGCTGCTGCATTAACGTGGGTGATATCATAAAATAACTTTGAAAGTCAAGTTTCTGTGTTGTCTACATTATTGTTTTCATACATTTATTTATGAGGGTGATCCAAAAAGAAAACCTTAAAATTGTAATATAAATTTTAAACACCTTTTTGTCACTGTGTATGGTGATAGTATCATTACTAATGATGTAATTAATGTCTTCATAATGTCAACAAGCCATATGATGTAGCAGCATAAAAAATGCCACTCCCTTAGAGACATCCATGAAAGTAGAACAGAATTCTGTCATCTGGCTTTCATTTTTTTTTTTCTGTTTTAGCAGTGAACGTGTAGAACCTAATGAAATTCATCAGCAAATTAAGATATAGTTACAATGGTGCAAGTCTGCACTGCAAGTTTATGAGTGGAGTATAAAGTTCCAAAATGGATTTATGAATATAGTTGTCTTGTTCCAATATGACAATGCTTGAGCCTTCCAACAGTAGCAGTTGAAAACATCACTGACCCTACATTTTGAGTCTTTCACATCTGCCACATTCAACCGGCCTTGCCCTAAGTGATCATCACATCTCTGAAGCACTCAGAGAGTCAGTGTGTGGAAAGACTTTCAGGTTAGAAGAAGTAGTTCAATAACCTTACATGAGTGACTGCACACTCGACTAAAAGATTTTGATTTTTTTTTTATAGGAATCCATGCAGTTTGTAAGTGCTAGTATACAGGAATCCATGCAGTTTGTAAGTGCTAGTATACAGGAATCAATGTATTTTGTACGTGCTAGTATACAGGAATCCATGCATTTTGTAAGTGCTAGTATACAGGAATCCATGCATTTTGTAAGTGCTAGTATACAGGAATCCATGCATTTTGTAAGTGCTAGTATACAGGAATCCATGCATTTTGTAAGTGCTAGTATACAGGAATCCATGCAGTTTGTAAGTGCTAGTATACAGGAATCCATGCATTTTGTAAGTGCTAGTATACAGGAATCCATGCAGTTTGTAAGTGCTAGTATACAGGAATCCATGCATTTTGTAAGCACTGGATGACTTGCATTGAATATAATGGAGACTATGTAGAAAAATGATGTGGTTTGTAACATATGAAATATATATGTTACAAATGCTAACCACATTATTGTGTCTGTAGTGTACACCTATGATTTTCATATTTACCCTCTGTGTTGTATTCAGTGAATGTGTACATGAGTTGTTAGCATCATGAATTCACATAGCACAGGATTCTGGGAATGAACTCAGATGGTTGGTGTGTTACATGAGGGAGAGCAGAATGAACGCTTGATGTAAGAGGATGTATTTTGTCATTTCCATCCACATGAGGTCCTGGATGTTATTTGGAAGTTGAAACGAAGATATGCTTCATCAAGTCTTGTTCCTGCATTTTGTCTGAATGTTTGAGAAGTTAGCAGTTCCATGGCTGGATGTACTGACAGCTGAACTGGAGTTGTACAGTTTGACTTATCTTATATCTTATATCCTTCCCATGCCGTTAAACGTCACATAGGGCTCGTAAAGTAGTTCGCCAATTTTTCCTGTCTTCGGCGAGTCTTTCAACCTCATCAAAGGATTTTATGCCTGTTAACTTGACCTCTCTTAATAATGTCCTCTTCAGAGTTTCATGCGGTCTGCCCCTTTTTCTTCGGCCTGTTGTGTTCCACTTGATAGCTTGTTTTGGGATTCTCTGGTCATTTCTTCTCATCAAGTGACCAACGTATGTCCATCTCCTTTTCCTGATCACCCATGAGACTGGTTGTTGTTCAGTCATCTGTCTTATCTCTGCATTGTTCTTGAATTCATTCCACTTGATGCTGAGTATTTTCCTTAGGCATTTGTTTTCAAAAGAGTCTAATCTCTTTTCTATTTCTTTAGTTGTTTTCCAGCTTTCACATGCATAAATGAGGGTGGATATTACATTTGAATTGAATAGTCTTAACTTGGTTTTTGTGCTTATAACTTTTGAATTCCATATGTTCTCAAGATTCTTGAAGACTGATGCTGCTTTTGCAATTCTGATCCTAACTTCCTTTCTAGTGTCACCATCCTGGTCTATGTAGCTGCTAAGGTATGCAAATTGATTGACTTCTTCAATATCTGTCTCTTCTATGTGTATTTTTCCATTTTGATTGATGGGAATTTTTCATTATTTTTGTTTTGTCCTTGTTAATTTCAAGTCCTATTTTGCTAGCCAGTGAAGACAGGCTATTTGTTTTTTCTTGCATGGAATTCACATTATTACTGATAAGAGTTATGTCATCAGCAAAATCAAGATCCTCCAGTTGGGTCCCATGTACCCAGTCAATACCTGTGTTACTTGTGCAGCATTTTTTCATTATGAAGTCTACTGTAATTCCAAAAAGCAAAGGAGACAGTATACATTCTTGTTTCATGCTTATTTCTATCCTGAACCATTCGCTCATCCCTTCTTCTGTTTTGACTGCACAAACATATCCATTGTAGAAGTCCTTAATGATGTTGACAATTTTAGATGGTATTCCATATAGACATAAAATTCTCCATAATGAATCTCTGTGTATGCTATCAAATACCTTTTTAAAATCTATGAAGTTCAGTATTAAAGGTTTCTGTTTTTCAATATGTTCTTCAAGTATTATTCTGAGAGTAAAGATCTGGTCGAGACAGCTTCTCCCTTTTCGAAATCCTGCTTGTTCTTCTCTCATTGCAGTATCCACTATATCTTTGAGTCTATTCAAAATGACCTTGCAAAATACTTTTGACACAACTGATATTAAGGTTACTCCTCTCCAGTTGTTACAGTCACTAAGGTTGCCCTTTTTTGGTATTTTAACAATGATTCCTTTCTTCCAATTAGAAGGGACCTTTTCTTCTTTCCAAATCTTGTTAAACATTCTCTGTAGTTGTCTCATGTTGTCACTATTGATAGCTTTTAGCATCTTGGCTGTTATTTCATCTTCACCTGCAGCTTTGTTGTTAGCCATTAAATTCACTGCTGTTTCAATTTCATGCAATTTAATTTCATCTAGGTTGACATTTAGTTGTGGGGCTGGTAAGTCAGTTTCAAGGTTTAACAATTCTTTTGGGTGTGGTCGATTGAGTATTTCTTGGAAGTGTTCAGCCCATCTTTGCTTTTGGTCTTTATTTGATGTTAATAGTGTTTCAGTTTTGCTAAGGATTGGTCTTTCTTTAGATGTAATAGTACCTGTTAGCCTCTTTTGTATGTTATATAAAGTTTTGCTGTCTCCTGTTTTTGCTGCTTTTTCTGCCTCTTTCACCATATTGTCTATGTATTCTCTTTTATCCCTTCTAGCTGAACTTTTTACTTTCTTGTCTATGTCTTTGTATTTTGCTTTTGCCAAATCTCTTTCATGATCTGCTTTTGCATTCAACATGTCTAATTTGACTGCTCGTCTTTCATGTATATACTTCCATGTTTTATCTGATATCCATGCTTTTCTATTTGGTTTTTCCAATCCAGCGCTTACTTTTGCTGCTGTGATTATGGCTGTGCTGTAAGAATTCCATAACTCATCTATACCTATCTCCTCAACTTCACTGGGTGTTTTGGAATGATTGGCAAGTTCCTGATTGAAATTAATGTTAGTATTTTCTTCTTGTAGGCTGTGGCTGTTTATCTTTCTGTGTACTGATTTCTTTTGTTGACTTTTCAATTTTAGTTTTATTTTCCCTATGCACAGGTTGTGATCACTGTTGACATCTGCACCCCTATAAGCTCTTACATCCATGAGAGATGTTCTGTATTGCTTTCTAATACAAAAATGGTCTATCTGGTTTCTAGTTCTATCATCTGGAGATATCCATGTTGTTTTATGTATCTCTTTGTGTGGGAATATTGTGCCTCCAATGACCATGCCCTCTGTTAGACATACTTCAATTAATCTTTCTCCATTCTGATTAACCATGTCAATTCCTTCTTTCCCCATCACTTTTTCAACGTCGGTATTATCCTTCCCTACCTTAGCGTTGAAGTCCCCCATAGCAATTAAGATGTCGTGTTTAGGGACTTTGTTGATGATTTGTTGTAGTTGGTGATAGAAGTCGTCTTTCACATCATCATCTGCATCATTCGTGGGTGCATAACACTGTATTATTGTCATTCTTCCGTGTCGTAGGTTGTATCGTGCTCTTATTATACGACTGTTCACCGGTTCCCATTCTACAAGGCTCTTTGCAGCTACATTTGACATAATAATGCCCACTCCTTCTCGGAATTTACCGTCATTTCTGCCTGAATGTATAATTAACTTACCGTTTTCCGCCGATCTTTTACCTGCTTCTGGCCATCGCATTTCGCTGATGCCCAGTATGTCTAGATGGTATCTCTCCATTTCTCTGATGACCTGACTGATTGATCTTTATTTATTTCAAAAGGGTTAAGAATTGGACATGCAAGGCTGTCTGACATTCTGCCCTTTTTCACACAAATTTAAATCTATTCCAGCCATTCTACAAATATGCTGCTCATATACCCAATATAACTAATATTGGAAAGCTGAGGGACATTACATAAAATATAACACAAATTTCGCTCTTATCCATGTACTCAGTAAAGAAAGTAACTACATACACATGTAAATGACTATCTGATTTGTTACAAGCTATGTTCATCCTGCATCGCCATACCACCATCATCATGTTCCATCAATAAATGTTTCTTTATGTGTTACTGGAAAATCTGAACTCATCTAATTATTTTGTAACATGGGATGAGTGGGCAGTTGGAAGAACCTGGATATTATCTGAAACATTTTTAATCACCTAAAACAGATTACCATCAACACAGTAGGCATGTCAATAGTAGTGGTTTACAGTTAGGCTTACTACCACAGGTTACATGGTATTTTTGTGTCAATAAATTATATTTAAGGTTTTCATTTTGATGACCCTGGAATAGAGAATGTTTATAGGCAGTTTTCAGTCAAAATTTCTTCAGTTTCAAAAGTTTCAGTGTTAATTGTAAACTTTTATGTTCAGTACTAAACAATATCAAACTGTTATTTATGGAAAAGTCTCAGCTAATTCGGCAATTAAAAGAGAAAAGAGAATTGATGGCCAAATATAATCTGCCTCCAGTTACTCAGTACAGTTGTAGACTTTCCATAGGATATTCCTGAGTGAACTTATTATTACTCCATTAACCCCTTCTTTATCTAGAACAAAGTAAATTCATGAGATCTGAATCATTAAAAAAATGAAAAAAAATTTATGGCACTTTTTTTTTGTTAAACCATTTCTTTTTTGACAGATTAATCCTTGAGTCACACAGCATCTCTTACTTGTAAATATTGCAGTTGTCCTATCTAGTCCTTTACAAAATCTGCTACCAGTTTTATGTCCTTGATCTCAGTCTGAAGTCGTTTCATCTTTCTATAACTTGATGTCATTTCTTCTATGCCCTTTTGTTAGTTTGGTTCCACACTTATTACATTTTGTTTTTTTTTTGGATGAAGAAAAAAACTTCAGAATGTATGAAGACTGAAGCTATAATAAATACAGTGATTCTTTCTTTGCTGCACAAAGTCTGCATGATCTTTTCTTTACTTCATTGCCTTGTTTAAATCTTTACGTTTACTTGAATTTGATAGTAGAGAGTACAGTTTCTTTACATTAATAACATACACAACCGATGATGAAGATAAAAATGGTGGTAAAAGTTCTATTTGGTAAATAAACTTTTTTAAAAAATTTGTGTCATCCATGATCCCTAAAGTTTTCACTCTTCTTTCATTAAAATGAAATGAATATTACAAATTAATCACAATAACGAACTTTCAGAATTTAATATAACCTCTACAATAGGGCTTGTTCCCACTCCATGTTCCGGTAGACAAGCACTCAAGTGATGAGTTTCCTGTCAGTTCATATCCTGGAACACATGAATATGAGCATTTACTGCCATAGATGTACTTGTGATCATCAGGTGTGCAGGCTGCTATGCCATTGAGGAGGTATGTGAAGTTATAGGAACACCTGCGGACTGAAATATAAATGTTATTAAGAAAATCAGATCCAATCTGATTTTAAATGTTGCATTTGCTGCTGGAAAGAAGGGACAGACACTTTATACTGATGTTAATAATGATTGTTATTAAATATATGTTGACAAATCATCATTTTTGTCATTGATGATATGACACTATAATGTGAACACCAAAACCTGTGTTATCATTAAAAATTCATCTTTGTTGTTCACTCAGACATCAATACCAGACTCTCTCACAAACCCGACAGTTCATCTCAGATTTCTGGCATCAAGCTTTCAAGTCTACTTGGTCTTCTGTTGGTCAATGTTGCCTGAAGCCTACTTGCTGTCTCTTTATTAGAATTTTACTTTCTAGGTGCCATACAAGTCTTATGTTTATGATTCTGTCCATTAGTTTTCCTTTAGAACGTAGCAGGCTAATGGGCTGTAATTGTCAAGCTGAGTTTGACTTTTCCTGGTTTGTGTATTAGTATCATTATATCATCCTTCCATATCTGTGGGACTGTGCTTGTCTATATCATCCTTCCATATCTGTGGGACTGTGCTTGTCTATATCATCCTTCCATATCTGTGGGACTGTGCTTGTCTATATCATCCTTCCATATCTGTGGGACTGTACTTGTCTATATCATCCTTCCATATCTGTGGGACTGTGACTGTCTTTCAGCTGGCACTGAGTATTTTAAGAATTTTTCTTTTATCTCTGTACCTCATATATTGTAGTATTTAATTTATGATACAATCTTCTTAGGATTTCCTGCATCTTAGGGATTTTAGAGCTGTTTCTAGGTGCTGGGAGGTAAGTTCTTCTACTGCCACAAGTTTGTTGCCATGTTCTTTATTTAGTTTTTTTCTTTGAAATGGTGATGTTCTTGTAGTTTTCCATGACAACATTTTTTGCTTGTTTTCCATTACTTTTTACAATTATTTGCCTGCATTTTGAATCTTCATAGTTTTGTGCTTTGTAAGTTTTCACATTTATGTCCACTTTATCACCTGGTAGATTTACATTTTTTTTTTGTTGTCTACCAGGTTTTTCTTGCTGCTTAGTTAGCTTCTTTTCTATATCTAGTACTTTTTCTTTTAGTCTCATGCTGCTTTCAGTGTCTTGTTTAGCTTCAGTTAAGTTTCCTGCAGCTATGAAAGTGTTTTCTGTCCAGTATGCATGGTAGTTTTTCCTTCCTTCTCGTGGCATTGTTATGAAAGCTGCTTTTAATATTATTTAACTGATTATTTGGCCATTTCGTTCACATCCTTGAGACTGGTGTTTATGTCTGACAATACAAGTCTGTAAGCCTGCTGAAACTTTCCCAATTGGCTCTTTTCTTATACCATCTGGGTATGTTTGCATTCTGTAGTTGAGATCAGCCTTTAGTTTCATTGGTTTGTGGCCACTTCTTCCTAGTTGTCCACACATCTCTCATTCAGTTTTGTGTGCTATATCTTCTGTTGCAAATTCTAGGTCTGGGGTTGTGGTTGATCTCCATCTCCTTCAGTAAAAGGCTGGCTCATCATCTGCTTGATTGGTTAATAGTAGGTTGTTATCTATTTCCCATTCCTCTACTTCCTCTTCTCTGCTTGATTGGTTAGTAGTAGGTTGTTATCTATTTCCCATTCCTCTACTTCCTCTTCTCTGCTTGATTGGTTAGTAGTAGGTTGTTATCTATTTCCCATTCCTCTACTTCCTCTTCTCTGCTTGATTGGTTAGTAGTAGGTTGTTATCTATTTCCCATTCCTCTACTTCCTCTTCTCTGCTTGATTGGTTAGTAGTAGGTTGTTATCTATTTCCCATTCCTCTACTTCCTCTTCTCTGCTTGCTTGGTTAGTAGTAGGTTGTTATCTATTTCCCATTCCTCTACTTCCTCTCCTGTGCTGTCAGTTTCATTATATCCCCATTGTTCTGAGTGACTATTGGAATCACCCATGATTAGGCACTGAGACTGTAGTTTCTTTTTTTGGTGAGCATCATGGACTTTTCTGGGGGCAGTATATATTGCAGCCTCTTAGTTGCTTCCCTTGTATTATTATGTCTAGCCCTATCAGTTTTCTCGTCCTTGTTTGTTCTGTCTCTTTGGCTATTATTTGATTTCTATCACATGTTATAATTCCTCTCTTATGCCCTAGTAGTCCCTTATAGTGAATCTTTTGTCTGGCATCAAGTGTGTCTCCTGTGTACATACAAGGTCTATGTCTTCTTCTATCATGAGTTTTTTTGATGGGCTTGATCTTCTTCTTCTTCTTCTTCGTTCGCATTGTCTGTCTATATCTGCAATCCTGTCTCTTGGATAAATTTCACTGTTTTTTTGTAATTCATGTATGGAACCGTAGAGCTTATCTTCTTTAGTGGTTTCACTGGGCCAGTAATTATTTCTCAGTGTCTCATAGTTGGTGCAGTTCTGGAGGATATGTTCCACAGTTTGGGGCACCTGGGCACATGTACATAGATTAGTAGTACCAACCTTAAACTTTGTATACATATGACTTTGGAGACGGCTGTGTCCTGTTCGGAGATGGAAAATGGTGACTTGTTCCTTTCTGTTTAGCATGTGATAGTCATCATGTGGTGGTGTTTGTGCATTCCTGTAGGTTTTTATCATGCTTTTCTTCTGATTATAGGTGATTGGTATGTCTGGTTGCTCCATTTTAGTGCCCTCTTTGGCCAGATGGTCAGCTTTCTCATTGCCTGGTATCCCACAGTGGGAGGGAATCCATTGCAAAGTGACTCCATGTTGTAAGCCAATTTTTGACAAGGCATCCTTAAGGTCTGGTAGTTTGTTGCACTGAAGAGCTTCCAGTACTGATCTTGCATCTGTGAGAATTACTACAGGACATGTATCAATTCTGGAGTCTGATAGTTTTTCAACTGCAGCAATAATTGCCCTAACTTCTGCATCATAGTTGTTGCAGTATTTTCCAGTGGGTATGGAAATCTTGTCAGTGGTGTTGTTTGGATATTCAATATGTGCTCCTGCCCCTCTATTTTGTATGGCATTATGTGCAGATCCATCTGTATAAACATGTATCCAGGTGTCCCATGGATATTTATCATCTAGAACACTAAGTGTGGCTGTTGATCTTACAAGACTGCTCTGCATCTCACCATTCTGCACACCTTTCACTTCAGTCTGAATAGTTACTTGTGTATAATCTGCTTCTTTCCATGGTGTGGTGAGCTTGATCTTTTTTTTTTCTTACTCTTTCAGTAGGATACTGATTTTCTTTAGTGTCTTTTTGTGATGTCTTTAGTCAGTAGCTTTTTCTCCTGACATTTCTTTTGGGTTTGCTTCCGTAGTTTTTGACTATCCCCAACCATCTTGCAAGCCAGCAGAGTTTGAGCTGTGCTTTGTCTGGCCTCTACCCTCACACCTGTCTGACTTGAGTGACCCTGCCAGCAGAGTTTGAGTTGTGCTTTGTCTGGCCTCTACCCTCACACCTGTCTGACTTGAGTGACCCTGCCAGCAGAGTTTGAGTTGTGCTTTGTCTGGCCTCTACCCTCAGACCTGTCTGACTTGAGTGACCCTGCCAGCAGAGTTTGAGTTGTGCTTTGTCTGGCCTCTACCCTCACACCTGTCTGACTTGAGTGACCCTGCCAGAAGCTACTGCTCCCACAAACTTAGCTCTTTGGGTCATGAGGACCCACACTCTCCTTTTTTCTATTTTTTAACCAGTGGGGTGCAGTTTCACTGTATGTATGTGTGAGAATGTGGTATTAATGTATTAGGTGAATGCTTGGATAAGAGGATAACTGTTTTATTTTATTACATTTGATTCATGTTGCTTTGTTCTCACACATTTGAATTAAACTGAACAGTTGAAAAGAGTGAATGATGAAAGAAAAGGGGAGAGTGTTGCATAGGTCTGAGTGCCCAATTTTTCATCCTTTCCAAATAAAGTTCATTCAGTCAATCAGTCACCACGGCAAGGCAACAACTCACAAGAGAGTCATCAAAAACTGAAAGCGTAGACTAAGAAATTGAAGAGTATCATTAAAATAAAACTTAGTTCCCTCATTCTGAACCAAGAGAATCTTTATACCAGAACTCAGATCAGGCACAGATTCATTCATTTCATGCTCCAACAAAAGGCATAAGTGTCTATACATTACATGATACCACAAAAGGCATAAGTTGTCTATACATTACATGATACCACAAAAGGCATAAGTGTCTATACATTACATACTGAAACATAACACATAAGTATTTATACATTACATATTGTAACAAAAGGCATAAGTGTCCATACATTACATGATGCAACAAAAGTCTAGACCTCTTAATTTTATGCAGATCTTTGTGTACCTAATTTGACAGTCATAATCCATTCTGACATGCAAGGTCAAGGTTGGTGAACCACAGATGATTAGGGCCCTGTCCCACCTCTCCACTGATGCCCTCACTAACAGGCCTAGCTTGACTAATGGAGCAGGAACCACCATAGTCCCCATGGTGGTGGAGTCAGCTAAGAAGTATCGCAACCCCTTGTTTTTTAGCTCCACTCAGGGACTGAAAAAATGGTCGCTGTGACCCCCTCCAAAGCTGGCACAAAGCTGTGCCTCAACATCCTCACTGCACTGACTGCAGAGACTACCAACTTGCAGGTCCATGGAGACAGAATAACAGTGTGTGCCGCTCTTTTGTCTGTGCCACCTGACCAGCACTTCAGACATTTTTCTTTCTGCCTCCCCCTCTCTCTCTCTTTGACCCTTAACAAAAGTACAAAGAATGTACACACATGAGAACTGTAACAACATGTTGTAGTTATTTGCCATGAGATGTAATGTTATGACAGTAAAACTATACCCACTCTGTTAAGAGCTAATGTTAGGTCAGCATAACTATACCCATTCTAATGCGAACTAATGTTGCAGCAATAAACCACACCTACTCATACGAACTAATGTTAAGATGATAATACTACACCAAATCTGATAAGAACTAGTATTAGCTCAGGATAACTACATCCACTTTAGTATAAATTAATGTTAGGCAATAATACTGCAACTGCTTGGATACTGAGTAATGTTAAGACAGTCTGATATGCACTATCGCTATGATAGGAAAACTACATCTACTTTCATATGAACTAATGTTAAGACAGCAATGTTAGTCTGATATGAACTAATGATGAGACAGTAAAAATACAGCAAAACTAGAGCTACATTGCTGTTACTGTCGCATTATCTCCCTATTGCTAACATGTGCATTACATGATATTATCTCCCTATTGCTAACATCACATGACATTATCTCCCCATTGCTAACATATGCATCACATGACATTATCTCCCTATTGCTAACATCCAAGTTGTAATTTTTATTCTTAACATTTGTTTTAAACCAAAGTGTAGAAATTTTGTTTTTCTTTTATTCAGTTTTATTCAGACTACATTCAAGCTACATTCATCCTACATTCAGTGGCACAGAAACTTGCAGTGACACAAGTTTAAGTAATCAGTGATTGAAGATTATCTCACCCACAACTGTAAAAGATACTGAACAGAAAGCTGCTTGTCCCAGTTTGTCCCAGGCAATGTATGACACAACATGATCACCTCCATTGTGCTCCACACCTGACTGCTTACCTTGAATCTGTCGCACGCTAGAATAAAACGAAAAGAAATATTTTAAATATGAAATGTTTGTTAAGGATTTAACACATAAATACAGCAAATACAGGATGCCTTTAAAGTTTACTTATCTGAGCACTCTTAGTTGATTCTACCAGACAAAACCCAGAAACATATCCATGTAGATTCTTCTTATTTGCATCTTACATCCTTCCCATGCTTTTAGTCACATGGGACTCACATGGTAGTTTTCCTGTTTTTGGTGAGCTTTTCAACCTCATCAAGGGATTTTATGCCTACTAATTTGGCCTCTTTTAACAAGGTCCTCTTTAGAGTTTCATCCGGTCAACCTCTTTTTCTTTGGCCTATTGTGTTCCACTTGACAGCTTGTTTTGCGATTCTCTGACTGTTTCTTCTCATCAAGTGATCAACATACATCCAGCTCCTTTTTCTGATCACCCATAAGACAAGTTGTTGTTCATTCATCTGCCTTATCTCTGTGTTGTTCTTAAATTTGTTCCACTTTATACCAAGTATTTTCCTTAGGCATTTGTTTTGAAGAGAGTCTAATTTGTTATTTATTTCTTTAGTTGTTTTCCAGCTTTCACATGCATAAATGAGGGTGGATATTGCATTTGAATTGAATAATCTTAACTTAGTTTTGCTAATAACATGAAGATTCTTCTCTCATTGCAATATCCACTATATCTTTAATTCTATTCAGAATAACTTTGCAAAATACTTTTGATACAACTTATAGTAAGGTTATTGCTCTCTAGTTATTGCAGTCATTAAGGTTGCATTTTTTGGTATTTTAACAGTGATTCATTATTTTATTTAGAAGGGACCTTTTCTTCTTTATTAAACATTCTCTGTAGATTTAACATTTCGGTTGTTATTTCATCTTTACCTGTAGCTTTGTTGTTAGCCATTAGATTCACTGCTGTTTCAGTTTTATTCAATGTAATTTTGTCTAGGTTGACATTAGTTGTGGAACTGGTAAATCGGTTTCAAGATTTATTAATTCATTTGAGTGTGGTTAATTAAGTATTTCTTGGAAGTGTTCAGCCCATCTTTACTTTTGGTTTTTACTTGATGTTAATATAGTGCCTGTTTTGCTAAAGATTGTTCTTTCTTTGGATGCAATAGTACCTTTTAGCCTCTTTTGTATGTTATGTAGAATTTTGCTGTCTCCTGTTTTTGCTGCTTTCTCTGCTTCTTTCACCATATTGTCCATGTATTCTGTTTTAACCCTTCAAGCTGAACTTTTTATTTTATTGTCTAGTTCTTTTATTGCTGTCTTTACATTCAACATGGCTAATCTGACTGCTCGTCTTTCATATATGTATTTCCATGTGTTATCTGATATCCATACTTTTCTACTTGTTTTTTGCAGTTCAGCACATGCTTTTGCTGCTGTGACTATGGCCGTGGTTTAAAAATTCTGTAATTTATCTATATCTGTCTCCTCAACCTCACTGAGTGCTTTTGGTAAGTTTCAAATTAAAATTACTGTTAGTATTTTCTTCCTGTAGTCTATGACTTCCATTTTTTTCCAAATAATGGAAAAAATGGGATTTCCAACACATTTGATACAATTAATATCACTGCTGTATCTAGACCAACAGACAGCAGTAAGAATAAATGGTGGAACAAACAACTTGGTTTGACATAAAACAAGGGGTCCGTCAGGGGTGCATATTGTCGCCTTACTTATTTAACATGTATATTGAAGAAGTCACTCAACTTGCATACCTTGGCAGCTACATAGACCAGGATGGTGACACTAGAAAGGAAGTTAGGATCAGAATTGCAAAAGCAGCATCAATCTTCAAGAATCTTGAGAACATATGGAATTCAAAAGTTATAAGCACAAAAACCAAGTTAAGGCTATTCAATTCAAATGTAATATCCACCCTCATTTATGCATGCGAAAGCTGGAAAACTACTAAAGAAATAGAAAAGAAATTAGACTCTTTTGAAAACAAATGCCTAAGGAAAATACTCGGCATCAAGTGGAATGAATTCAAGAACAATGCAGAGATAAGACAGATGACTGAACAACAACCAGTTTCATGGGTGATCAGGAAAAGGAGATGGACATATGTTGGTCACTTGATGAGAAGAAATGATCAGAGAATCCCAAAACAAGCTATCAAGTGGAATACAACAGGCCGAAGAAAAAGAGGCAGACCGCGTGAAACTCTGAAGAGGACATTATTAAGAGAGGCCAAATTAACAGGCATAAAATCCTTTGATGAGGTTGAAAGACTCGCCGAAGACAGGAAAAATTGGCGAACTACTTTGCGAGCCCTATGTGACGTTTAACGGCACGGAAAGGATATAAGATAAGATAAGATACTGAAAATATAATGAGGAGTGTTAGAGAAGATGTAGACAAAGAATATTACAATGCCATAACAATTGGAGGTTATGAAATACCAGAGATTAGATATGCTGATGACACAGTATTACTGTCCACAACACAAAAATGAATGGAAAAACTAATTGTCAGTCCGTAAGAACAGTGAAGAGCAAAACCTCTATCTTAATGCGAAGAAAACTAAATTGATGACAACTGACAAAACAAACAAGGCAGCTGAAATATATATCAATGAGGAAAAATTGGAAGAAGTGGAGAGTTTTGAATATCTTGGATCACTGCTAACTAATAATGGAGATACAATGAGGGAAATTAAAAGGAGGACATCTATCGCTCTTCAGAAGGTAAAACAAATAAAGAATCTGTGGAGAGGAACAGACAGAACTACAAAAATAAGATTTTTAAGGGCATGCATCTTTCCCATTGCAACATATGCCTGTGAGACCTGGACACTTAACAAAACAGCTGAGAAACACATAAATGCCTTAGAATGTAAATGCTACAGAAGAGTTCTTCAAATATCATGGACACAAAAAAGAACAAATATATCCATACTCATCATCATCATCAGGTGGCATGCTGACTGGCATTGGCTATTATACTTCTCCAGAGTACATGATCCTTCATGCAGGCCATTAGCTCAGTTGATGATCTCCTCTCACACCATCCTGTCAGACTGTCCAGTATCATTTCTCTTGGTCTTCCTCTTGATCTTCTTCCTTCTATTTTTCCTGTTGTTATAATATTTTAATGCCCCCTCTTCTCATTGCATGTCCTATGAAAGTACATTGTCTCTCTTCTTATTTTTTTGACAAGATTTTTTGTCTCTCCAGCTCTTCTCATACATTCTTCTTAGTAATTTTTGCTGTCCATGGGATTCGCAATATTCTTCTAATAAACCACATTTCTGCTGCTTCCAATGATTTTTGTGCAGACCTGCCTATTGTCCATGATTCACTTCCATATAACAAGATAAGTTCAATATAGCATTTTAGAACTCGTTTTCTAATATTCATTGATAAGGATGTGTTGGATAATATGTTTCTCATTCTCTGAAATGCAGTCTTTGCTTGGCCTATTCTGTTCCTAATTTCTGTTCTGTATATCCAAACTACAAGAATTTAATATTGAAGAAGACTGGCTAGTAAAGAGAATTAAACAAAAAAAACTGAAATATTTTGGACACATTAAACGTCATGATAATCTAGAGAAGACCATCTTAGAAGGGTACATAATGGGAAAAAGAAAGAGAGGAAGACCAAGGCTAAGATGGCTGCAAGACATCGTTGATGATCTGCAAATGTATGCATCAGCAGCAGGCCATCTTGCTCACAACAAAGAGGCCTACAGGAGTGCTGTTATGGAGGCAAATAAAAGGGATGGCGACTGCAGTAAAACTGGTTTAAATAAAAAAAAGGTAGATAGAGGTGTATGGTGCAGTTTTACAAAGTGAAGGAGGGAGTGAGTAAAGTGAAAAAAAACGAATAGAAAGTATGAGAATGTATAAATGAAAAACATACAACATCCGATATTTCAGCATGAGCCTTTTTCAAGGATTACATGCACAACGAGACACACACACAAAAAAAAGAAGAACTTATCTTAATGTGGCCTCCTCCAGAAGTACAAAACAGAGAAATGTGTGTATTAGAAGGAAGGACCAAGTGGACCACAACAAAGGATACCCGATAGAGCCAACTGTAAAGAAGAGATGGAGAGAGAGGAAGAAAACAAGTGGTAGAAAGGGGTGGGGGGAAAGGCAATAGAAACATGATAGCCGCTAGAGGAGGTGTCTGGGAGGGGGAGGAAAAAGACGAAATGGAGAGATAATGAATGAAGAACATAAACACCTGCAGGGAGAAAATGTGAAACTGGTGAATAGGACAAGACCCTATAAACACCAATATGTTGCTCTGCCCACGTTAAGATAAGTTCTTCGTTTTGTGTGTGTGTGTGTGTGTGTGTGCGCGCGCGCGCGTCTTGTTGTGCATATAATCCTCGAAAAAGGCTCACATGAAATATTAGATGTTGTATGTTTTTCATTTATACATTCTCATACTTTTTATTCTCACTTTACTCACTCCCTCCCTCACTTTGTAAAACTGCACCATACACCTCTATCTGCCTTTTTTAGGGAGGCAAAATTCCGCAAGGAACATGGAAATGACTGAAAGTCTATGACTGTTTATCTTTCTGAGTATTGCTTTCTTGTGTCGGCTTTTCAGTTTTAGTCTTATTTTCCCTGTGATGTGAAGAACATGATGGGTGAGAGGATGTGGCAATACTGGGACAGTATATAGCTGGAGGATTACCTTTCAAGAAAAGTGTAGACATGTGCTGAGTTATCAAAATCATAAGAGAACCTCATTTGATTCATTATATAAATAAAATCAGTATAAGGAGTAACAATAGTATTTCTAACGTCACCATTTCTGTTCCTGACCAATAGACATAAAAGACGGGAGGTCATTTTACTTGGGCATTTCATTTTTTTAAACTCCATATTTTGATGAAATTCTCTCTCTTCTGTCATGTAAGTTCGGATGTTGAAGAAAGTACACACAAGAAATATGAAATCATCATCATGTGCCATGCCGACTGGCGTTGGCTATTATACTTCTCCAGAGTACCCGATCCTTCATGCAGGCCATCAGTTCAGTTGGTGATCTCCTCTCACACCATCCCGTCAGACTGTCCAGTATCATTTCTCTTGGTCTTCCTCTTGATCTTCTTCCTTCTATTTTTCCTGTTGTTATAATATTTTCAATGCCCCCTCTTCTCATTGCATGTCCTATGAAAGTACATTGTCTCTCTGTTATCTTTTGGACAAGGTTTTTTTTTTGTCTCTCCTCGCAACATTCTTCTAATAAACCACATTTCTGCTGCTTCCAATGATTTTTGTGCAGACTTGCCTATTGTCCATGATTCACTTCCATATAACAAGATAGGTTCAATATAGCATTTTAGGACTCATTTTCTAACATTCATTGACAAAGATGTGTTAGCTAATATGTTTCTCATTCTCTGAAATGCAGTCTTTGCTTGGCCTATTCTGTTCCTAATTTCTGTTGTGCATTTCCCGTCTGAAGTTATTACTGCTCCAAGGTATTTGAATTTCTGCACCTGCTTTAGAATAGTTCCGTTTAATTTAATACTGCATGTTGGTGGATTCTGTTTCTTAGATATAACCATAGTCTCTGTCTTTTTGATGTTCAAAGTAAGGCCTTTCTGTTCACTTTCTTTGGCGACTTTATCCAAGAGATTTTGCAGGTCTTATTGGTTCTCAGCTATCAGTACTGTGTCGTCAGCATACCGAAGGTTGTTAATATTGTATCCTCCAATTTTTATGCCTGGTTCTGTGATGATTGTTCTTAGAATATTCTCGCTATACAGAGAAAAAAGGTCTGGAGATAGTACACATCCTTGTCGCACCCCTTGTTTTATAGGTTGATTTTTTCCAACCCTATTTTCAACTCGAACTGCTGCTTCTTGCTGCCAGTATAGATGTTTTACAATCCTCAGGTCTTTGCCGTCTACAAGCATTTTAATAATTTCATTATGCTTCACCTTGTCAAATGCCTTGGTGTAATCAATGAAGCACAAGTAGAGATCTTTATGTACTTCTAAAGCTCTTTCTGTTAGTGTTCGTAAAGCATAAATGGCATTGTGTGTTCCCTTTCCTTCAACAAATCCAAACTGTTCATCTGCTATTTCCATTTTTATCTTTTTCCTTGTTCTATCAGAACAAGGAAAAATATGAAATCAGGATACACAAATTAAGTAGAATGAAAACTGCATTGATGTTTAAGAAATAAGTCATATTAACTTGTGAGTTTTAAAATAGCATACAATAAACTTAAAATTATCTAAAATTTCTCTCAGAAAAAATAATAAATTCAATGTTTTTCTCAAATGTTCAGTTTTCCAGACAAAGCTATGTGGACTGAGATATAAGACAGCAGGCTAGTGGATCCTGAGTTGAGTACACAAAAGTGATTTTACATTTGTGTGATCTAAATTATGTTTCATTTTAGTTTAGAAATATTTTAAATATTTCTCTTTGGAAAGCATCTATTTATCAAGGTGTAACAATCTAGTGATGTAACTGTGTGTCTTCATTCACCCATCTTATACTGTTTAAGAAATATTTCTACAATTTGACAAGCCACTAAAAAAAAAGAACAAATTGAAACTGATGCTGAAAGTTGTGGTTACTGTAAGTTTGTAACTATACCAGACCTACTTTGATAACCTATAACTTGTGTTCCACTATCGCTCAGTGTGGAAAAGCTGAGAGTTGATCTTCTTGCTATCCTTGCAAGATGTTTTCTCTTTGAATCTGAAGAAACATTAAAAACAGTTGTTAAAAGTTGGTAACTTGTACAAAATAAAAGCATTTTG